>CM047812.1:119776177-119953506 GCA_026214975.1 Gentiana macrophylla | reverse complement strand
GGGATCCACATACTCTTGCTTTTCTTGCTCCTTTTGCATGCCTTTCAAATGGCATGAAAGATCTCTGAGAGCAGTCTCAGAGCTTGTTGACCTCCAAAGGTTCCAACAAGCAGATCCATGGTTTCTTCTACAGATGTTTGAAAGTCAAAGAGTTCTGTGTGAATGTGCATTTGTACCTACTACTTCCATCTCAGATCACACTTGGTTCCCCGACTTACATGCTCATCGCCAGGTTAGCAAAGCAGACGCTTCTTCCCCCGAACTATTGCCAAATTTGCAGTGGTCTTCAACCAAGTCTCCAATCACCTCTTCAACCACCACAAAGAGTTCAGAGTTCAAGTGGTTTGATGTGGTTCATCGATGGATGCTACAAGAGAGTTCAGTGGTCGGGTGAGATCGTCAGACATCCTCTACAGATTGCTCAAAAACAACCTGCTCAAAGATCGATGGACTTGATAACTTCTTCATTGGAGGAATCAATGATAACAACTGGTGGAATGATAGTTAGAGGCTCGGCCTTCATGACCTCTTCTTCCTCCTCTCATCGATGCTTCTTCTTGGGCCCTCTGTGCCTCTCAAATTTTTCAACTCTTTCCCCTTGCCATATTTCTTCTTTTTTGGCAACTTCCTTCATCCTCTTGGATAGGGGTTCATCATCATCATCTTTTCTAGTCAATTTTCTTTTTCTACTTGCTTCCTTTCGTTGTTCTCTAAGAATTTCACCAACAGCTTTTTCTTGAAGCCACAAAGCAGGTCAGAACCTCCACTTGACCCTCAAAGCAGACTCAACGATCTGTCTTTGTTTCTTTCTTGTTCTTTTGATTTCGGGACTTCGTAGTCTTTCTAACATCAAAGACTCTTCTTCCTCTTTCCAGTTTTCTTTGGTGCAAAGAGTTTGATAGAAATCTTCTTAGTTTGTTGAACCCGCTCACCACCAAGATCACCATCATCTCCATCATCATTATCATCATGCACCTCTCCGTAAATCTCTTCATCATAATCAAGTCCAGGAATTGCATAATCAATCTCCTTTTTGTATCTGGACTGATTTATATCAACTGGTTCAATGTCAGGAACCTCCAAGTGATTCAGCAGGGCCTGAATCATCAAACCTAAGGGTAAGGCCTTTGATTTCCTTTTCCCTAGTTTGTCCTCCTTTGCAACTTTCTTCATATAATGAATAAAGTATCCATTGATCAAACTTCATGCTCTCGCAGATGATAATCATCACTCTATCTTGGGTCCCGATAGAGTATCCATACGCCGATTAGCCCAAGTATGTTCTTTGCAATGAGCTTGCTCAAACAGACTATATTCAATACCAATGTTTTTGCAGTTGATGCCTGGTACTGATTTAATAGTTGCTTCTGTCTTGATCTGATCTACAAAAACCATCTTGTCCAATCCCATAGCTTCAGGATTGACTGAACCATCAACAACTTCTTCAAAACCAAACACTTGTCTCAGCAGACTGGAGGAGATTACAAGCTCCTCACCATTCACAAGTGATGGTTTTGAAGGCTTGATTCCTTCTTCTATAATCATATTCTTCCAGAAATCAATAACATTGGTGTATGATATCGTATCTAATCTGATGTTGAGTATATTCTCCAGTCCTGCAAATCTTCTTATTCTTCGACCTATATTGATGGCCAATTCTGTTTGATTTGCATCAACAACATAGCCTCTTACACTTTGGCTTGATTCGATTTGAACTTCAACTCTTTCCGCCATTGAAATAAGAAAAAGATGAAGAAGAGTTGCTCTCAAATCTGTGTTCACACGAAGTAGATTTTGCGAGAGATAAAGCGAAATTGCAAGTGGTGAATCGCTAAATGCAATATCGATTATATAGACAGTGGGTAGTTGAAACTGTCATAGCACGTACATTGACGTAACCACGATTAAATCTGATTAAATGCTGTCTTGACACGTGGTCCATTACTCCTCCATAACGTTTGTAACCGTTGGATGGTTTAACTGTGGTAATAATGGATAAAATAAATATCCCGCCAAACTGCTTTTTGACTTTAATGACTTTGACTGAGTAAAGTTCCTTCAAAGAAGGTATCCTCAACAGGTGGGCTCAAGCTGTCCGATAATGTGCTTCAAAGCTGACTGGCGACAAGGTGACTCTCTTGATCCTTGTTTTCTCCTTGTTTTGTTCAATTGATAATACAAGATGAAGTTTAACACCAATGACTGATCTGTCAAGTGAGCTCACCCAACATGACAAAGACCAATCCCCTTGGCAACCTCATTTGCTCAATTGTTCAAACATAAGTACATGGAATTGTTGATACCAATGACTAATCTCGCTAAGTGAGCTCACCCAACATAGCAAAGACTAATCCCTTGGTGAATTCCAAGACACACTTTGAATATCACCAATCTTTATAATTCCAAGTTCATCCTTAATTTGGCAAATCTTTCACTATCAAGTGGCTTAGTGAAAATATCAGCAAGTTGATCTTCAAGAGGGATGTATAGAACCACCACATCTTTCTTTTCAACATGATCTCTTATAAAATGATGTCTCACATCAATGTGCTTGGTTCTTGAATGCAAAACAGATTTTCTCGTGATTGCAATTGCACTTGTGTTGTCACACATGATTGGAATTTCCCTTTCTTCAATTCCATAATCCCTTAATTGTTGTCTTAGCCATAGTACTTGTGCACAAAGAACTTCCAAAGAAGAATGTATTCAAACCACAGTGGAAGTTGAAATAGAATTTGCTTGCTAAACCAGAGACCAGTCTATTTCCCATTAACTGATTGTGTTCTCGAGGTGCTTTTTCTATCAATCTTGCATCCAAAGATAATCGTAATCTGAGTAGGATATTACCTTGAAGCTTCCTTCCTTGGAATACCAAATTCTACTCCCAAAGTCTCTTTTAGATACTTAAGAATTCTTTTGACAAAGACCTAAATGACTTTCTTTAGGTTTGGATTGAAATCTTGCACAAACACCTACTGAAAGGATATATCAGTCTCATTGGCAATGAGATACAAAGAGACGCCTATCATCCTTACGTACAAAGTCCGATCAACATCTTTGCCTTCTTTATCTTCATCCAATCGATGTTTGTACTCATAGGAGTTGAGCTCTTAGTCTTTGTTTTCCATACCAAATTTCTTCAAAGAACTCTTTGGTATACTTGGTTTGATGAATGAAGATTCCATCTTTCAACTGTTTAACTTGCAATCCCAAGAAGTAATTCATTTCTCCCATCATACTCATTTGGAATTTGCTCTTCATTAGATTTGCAAACTTTTCACAAAGTAAATCATTCTCGTAACCAAAAATTATGTCATCCACATAAATTTGTACCAAAGCAGGTGGTGTTCCCCTTCACCGATTCGAAAAGTGTCTTGTCAATAGTCCCTTTTGTAAAACCATTGTCCACCAAGAATTGAGATAGAGTCTCATACCATGCTCTTGGTGCCTGTTTCAATCCATAAAGTGCTTTGTTGAGTCTATACACTTTATCTTCTTGATCTTTAACTTCAAATCCAGGAGGTTGCTGAACATACACTTCCTCCTCTAGGATACCATTCAAAAATGCACTTTTGACATCCATTTGATATACTTTGAAGTTCTTGTATGCAAAGATGTGCCAAAAATAACTGATAGCTTCCAATCTTGCAACAGTGCATAAGTCTCATCAAAATCTATTCATACGCTTGAGAATAGCCTTTTGCAACTAGTCCGGCCTTATTTCTAACAATGGTACCAGATTCATCAAGTTTATTTCTCAGATACCCATTTAGTACCAATGATATTTGCATGACTTGGCCTTTCAACTAGTGTCCAAACTTGATTTCTTTCAAATTCATTTAATTCTTCTTGCATAGCAATTATCCAACTGGATCTCAAATTGCTTCTTCAACAACTTTGGGTTCCATTTGTGATAGAAAACAAGTAAACATAGCTTCCAGTTGTCTTCTAGTCCTCACACCTTTGTCGTACATTGCCAATAACTTGTTCAAAGCAGGTGATTCCTTAACCATTGTGGATTTTGGTTATTTTGACTTTCAGAATATCATCTTCAGAGGTCTGCATTGTAGTTTCTTTCTGTGGGGTCGCAGATCCTTGAATTGCTTCGCTTGTTGCATCAATAACATTGTCGTGAGGTGTTCAAAGAGGCGATGATCGTAAACTTTTAAGTCAATGAATCTTTAAAAACTTCAACACAACTGGATCGGTGATTTGTTGATTTTAATGAGTTCACACTCTTTATCTTCCATACCCGATAAACTTAGGTTCATCAAACACAACATTGATTGTTTCTTCATGTTTTGTTGTTCTTTTGTTCAAGACTCAATGCTCACTGATCGAAGAATATCCTAAGAAAATTCCTTCATCTGATTTTGGTTGGAATGTTTTCAAATGAACTTTACGATTTAGAATAAAACATTTGCTTCCAAATGGGTGAAAATAGGATATATTAGGTATCCTTCCATTCCAGATCTCATAAGGTGTCTTCAGCAGCTTCTTGTTTATCTGATGTTCTATTTTGTGTATAGCATGTCAGATTTATCGCTTTCAAATTTCAATATCTTTCAGTAGCAATGCTTCACAAATCATTGTTCTTCCCGCTTCCTTTAATGTCCTGTTTCTTCTTTCAAAGAACCCCATTTCTTTGAGGTGTACCAAACAATGACAAGTTGATGAAGTACTCCATTTTGTTCACAATATTCTCTTATAACTTTGTTGAGAAATTCAAGACTCGATCCGATCTTATCTTTATGATCATTAAACTTTTCTCATTTTGTAATCTCTTCAAAAGATTAGGCAAGCTTTGGAGTGTCTCACTTTTCTTGTTCATGAATATCACCCAAGTGTATCTTGAAAAATCATCCACAACCACTAAGGTGTATTTCTTCCTGTCACACTTGTTGGAGTTATTGGTCCAAAAGATCCATGTGCATAAGCTCCAACACTCTGTTAGTTGATTGTTTAGTCTTTGACTTGAAACTTGACTTATATCTGTTTACCTTTGCCGACATGCATCACAGATAGCATCCTTCTTGAATGTGATCTCGGGTAAACCAACCACTAACTTCTTCTTCACTAACCGATTAATATCATCAAAATTTAGATGATTTAACTTCTTGTGCCATAACCAATTGAGTTCAGATTTGGTATGCACAATCAATCGAGAGTTTCGAACTCGCAGTGAGACCAATCCACAACATACATGTGTTCGTTGCCTTCTACCGCAAGTACAACTTGATCACCTCTTTCACTAATGACAATACAGCTTGTTTTTGTCAAAAGTGACCTTGTATCCCATATCACAGAATTGTCCAGTGCTCAGCAAGTTGTAATCCAGTCCTTCCACATATGCAACATTCTTGATTGTAAGTCCATTTCTGATAAGTGTGCCATATCCTCTTGTATAGCCAGGTGTATTTTTGTTGCCAAAATTTACCCTTGGACCATCTTTTGCCACAAAGTTTGATAGACAGAGCTTATTCTTTGTCATGTGTCGGAACATCCACTTGTCAAAGTAACTGGACACCCTACAAAACAAAGTTAATGCATTTTAGGTACCCAAACCTGTTTGGGTCCATAGATGTCGATGGCAAGCATGACCCTTGGTATGTTTCCATAAGTCTTCTTCCTAAATGTGTCATACTTTGGTTCATACTTTGTTCATACATGTATTCCACACATCCATAAGTTCTAACAAAGAGGTTGTGTAGGAACCACATATGTTTTCCGGCCTTTTGGTACATAATGTCGTTTGAAATGATTCTTGTTATTAGAAACATTTGCATAACCATAGTGTGTCTTTGTCTATTAGAAGCATACTGTAATATGGAGTCTCTTTGAGGTCTTGTGTAAGTCCTCTCATTGATTCCATTGCCTAGGTTTTACCCTAGTGGTATGGTTATCTTGACTGCTTTTAACATTAGATGCAGGAATATTCCAATCATTATCGCAGGGAGCAGTCTACCTTTCCCCCGAGATAAGTATCCCTTGAATGATCAACATTTTTGGATTTAGGATTCTTATTCTTGGAATATTTCTGCTTCTTTCCTTCGTGGTCCAAAGAGACTTGGTAGCAGTGTCTGCTATCAAGAGCTTAGAAGATACAAGCAAATCTATTTTTGGATTTATTCTTTTACTAGAGTCGTTGACTTCGAGACTTTTGATTTTGCTTCTTTGAGGCATTCTCATTTGGTTTCTTGCTTCAAAGACCTTTTACTCGAGAGATGGATCTAGTGCAGGCACAAACTTAGGACCAACCTCGTACTAGGTTCAAGAACCTTAGGATCCACTCTTGTTAGATTGCCGAGTTCCAAATCCAAGCCCATTCTATCTCCATAAGGCTTTCCTGATTTGTATGCGATGATTGGAGCAAGATGGTTCAAATAGATTCAGAGGTGCTGGATGTTAAGCAGACTTATCTTCGATTCTGGCCCAACATCTTTTCCTTACCTTTGAAAACCCTTAATTCAGCTTTCAATCTTCCAACTTCTAACTCAAGAGCCTCTTTTTCAGCCTTCACAATCTCATAAACAGATTGTATTATCCTTAGTTGATTAAGGATGGCATCCAAAATCTCATTGTTGTCGAATTTCTAGGATTTGAACCACAAAGTTGATTCACAATCACTCCAGCAGGAGTGTTTATAGATACAAAGATGTTGTATACCTCCTCGATTTCATCCATGTTGGCCATCAAAGCATAATCCTCCATATCAAAAGAACTGGCTTTGTGTCATCCGATTCATTTCCTTTTTGAGATCCCACTTCATATCCTCGATTCATCCTCAAGAACCATAGCTTTCTTGCCATGTCTCCTTTGTTGACTCTTGGTCTTGATGAGGTCCGACAATCAGTCTAAAATGTCCAGCTTCTTACTGCTTGAAGCGAGAGATAATCAGTTCCTTGCCTTGTTTCAACTCAGGCAATCAGTCCAAGTGTCCTGGTTTCTTGCAATGAAAGCATAGATAGTCATTATCTTTCTTTGATTCTTCTTTCCTTCTTCAAGAGAGGCCTCTGTTGTGAAATTTCTTGTAGGGGCCTTTCCGGTCTTCATCATTTCGATTTTCTTGCTCAAGAGGGTGTGGAAATATTACAAAGATTACATCATCAGATTGATGAGCTGTTGAAGTTCAAACAGGTGCCCAAAGACCTCTCGTAAATTGCATCAGATATTTTGTACACTTTATTTAATTATAAAAGACATATTAATTGTGATACATATAAACAATTAATATGTCAAACTCTAGTTTACTTTATGTCATAGACACAATTAATATGTCATAGACATAGCTTTTACTTTTACTTTTGCATGCTTGCCGCCCACATCTACATACTCAAGTGGCCGCCCAAGCTAGTGCTAGTCTCTCTCAATTGTATCTATTTATACACCTCTCATATCAATGAATAAACTAAGTTGAAGTTTACTCTTGTGTTAACACATTCTCAAACTCTCTTCATGGTATCGAGCCTTCACTGAGTTCTAAAATCATTTTGCAAAACTCGGTTCTTTTTTCAAAAAATGTCAACATTATCTGAAGTTTCATCTTCTTCAGTAGACTCACAGCTGCCTCAGCAGACTGGGATAACTGAACACTCTTCTTTTACAAATCATAAACTTGATGGTAACAATTATTTGCTATGGTCAAGGTCTATGAAAATGTATATCTCCGGCCAGGGCAAGATGGGATATCTGTCTGGTTCCAAACTCCGCTTCTTTGAAATCGACCCCAAGTTTGAAGCATGGGACACGAGAAAATAACCAAGTCATGACCATCCTCACGAGGTCTATGACAAAAGAGATCGATGAGAACTTTATGATGTATGACATCGCTAAGGAAATCAGGATAATGCCGGAGACCTTTACTCAAAAAGGACAATACATCCAAGTCTATGAACTCAAGCTCAGATTCAAAATTGCGCACAAGGGGATATGTCTCAGAACTCAATACTTTAATCAACTATCTAAGGCATGGCAACACCTAGATATGTTGGAAACTCACCCCTGGAATGATGTTAAAGATGCTGCACTCTTTAAAGACATTATCGAGAAAAAGAGAGTATTCAAATTCCTTACTGGACTGAATCCTACTCTTGATGATGTTAGAGGTAGAATTCTTGCTACTAAACCTCTTCCAAATCTCAAATCCATGTTTGCTGAGGTCAAACATGAGGAAAGCAGGAGGAAAGTAATGCTGCTGAACCCCCCTGCTGACAACCCTACTGAAAGTGCCACCCTGCTGACTGTCAGGAATCCTGCTGAGGCTACTGAGGCTTACAGGAAGCCTGCTGATAAAACTAGGAAGCTGTTCTGTGACCACTGCAAACGCACTAATCACACCAAGGAAGGACACTTTGGAAGCTACATGGCAAGCCTAACTCCTCCAAGACCTCCGCACCGCCAAGGAAAGTCGTAAGGCACACATAAGTGAGGAAGAAGATGACAACAAAGTTGAATGCTCAAACTTTGTCGCATTCAAAGCCTTCCTAACTCAACAAAAGGGAGGTAGTCACTCTACCGACATAGCCTCTCATGCCAAGCAGGTAAATTCTACTCATCTATTAGTAATGAAAAACTGGATTGTTGACTCTGGGGCCTCATCCCATATGATGGTAATAAAATCTCATTACTCAACTTAAGCCATGTCCCCAAATTCACAATATTAAGGCTCATTGATGGATCTATCTCTAGTGCAAAAGGTTTTGGTCAAAAAAACTTACTAATAAAATATGCCTCGCAGAATGTCCTATTTGTTCCAAAATTAGATTGCAATCTCATATCTCACAAGAAACTTACTAAAGATTTGAACTCGACTGTTGTTTTTAATGAGAATCGGCACATTCCAGATCATTCCTCAAAGGCGTTGATTGGGACTGCTAAACCTTGCTCAGTCTGTTTGTGGTCAACCCTCGCCAAGATGTAAGGTCAAGATCGAATCGCCTCAGAGAACTGCACTCAAAACCTAGACAATATCATGTTATGGCATTATAGACTAGGACATCCCGCTTTTAGTTATTTAAAGTCTATAGATCCTGAATTGTTTAAAGGTTGTAATTTGAATGATCTTCAATGTGATATTTGTCGCTTGCTAAACTCACCAAATCTGTGTATGCAAAATTACCTTACTTACCATCCACACCATTCACCTTAATTCACAAAGTGACGTATGGGGACCCTCAAGAGTAAAAAGCATAACAGAAAGAGGTGGTTTGTTACCTTCATAGATGACCACACCGAGAACCACTTGGTTATTTTTAATGAAGGATAAGTCCAAGTTGGACCCATCTTTCAAGAATTTTACAACATGGTCTCCACTCGTTTGACACTAAGATCAAAATCTTGAAGATCGACAATGCTCTTGAATATTATGAGTCTCATCTCAAGTAATTTCTTGATGGATAAAGGATTGTCCATATCAAGAGTTGTGTTGAAACCCCAAAAAAAATGGGGTTCTTTGAGAGAAAGAACAGCATCCGCTTGAAATGGCTAGGTTTATTATGTTTACCACAAATGTTCCAAAATATATGTGGGGTGAAGCCATATTGACTTCCACATACTTAATCAATGCAGACTTCCAAACAGGTACTAGGCTTCAAAACTCCTATCAAAACCCCATCGACACACACACACTCGCCCCCATCTTATTTCCCGATTACCTCCAAAAATCTTTGGTTGTACTGTGTTTGTCTATATCCATGCCCAACATGAAGCAAACTTGATCCCAAAGCTCACAAGTGCATTTTCCTAGGATATGCAAAGGACAGAAAGGTTACAAGTGCTACTCTCTCTTCGAAAAGAGATTTTACAATTCTATGGATGTAAAATTTTTTGAAAGGACTCCTACTACAAGCAAGTCCACTGAGGCGATCACCGATGGAAACTCGATAGAAATTGACCTAAACCCCTTCCTTCAAACAAACTCTTAACCTCAAAGAACACATCGATCTCGCAGTGAACCCAGTATCCCCTCGACTCACAAGAAATTTCTCATCGATCCTCAAAGAACCAACCGACTCAGAGCCTGCGATCCCGAGCCCATCGACACTCGGCAATCTGCAGATCCTCGCAGCCTCATCGACATTGATGATGCACCTATTGCTCTAAGGAAAAGGAAAAGATCATGCACCGATCATTCTATTCATACTTATTTATCTTATGATCGCTTGTCTCCTGTCTTTGCCATGTTTACACAGACACTGGACTCTCACTCTATCCCTAGAAATATTCGTGAGGCCCTTCAAAATGATAAGTGGAAGGTCTGCTTTGTTAAAACCGAGATGATCGCCTCCTGGATAATCATACTTGGGACCTCACAACTCTTCCCAAAGGCAAGAAGACAGTTAGGCTGCAGATGGTTATTCACTATCAAATACAATGTCGATGGTACAATTGACAAGTACAAAGCCGATTGGTAGCAAGGGATTCACTCAAACTTATGGTATTGACTATACGGAAACTTTTGCACCAAAGTGGCAAAGCTCAACACCGTTGTCGGTTTCGATCTCTCTAGTTTGTCCAACCTGGTGGCCTCTACACCAATTGGATATCAAAAATGCTTTTCTCAATGGTGATCTCACCGAGGAGGTCTATATGAATGTACCTCCTGGTTTTGTCAATCCCCACACTCAGGGCAAGGTATGCAAACTCGTGAAATCTCTATATGGCTCAAGCAATCCCCAAGAGCCTGGTTTGGGAAACTTACTACCGTGGTCAAAGCTGCTGGATATCATCAATGCAACTCGAGATCACACTATGTTCATCAAGACAACCAACCGAGAGAAGGTCTATTCTTATTGTATATGTGGATGATATCATCCTTCATGGAGATGACTCTACCGAGATTCAAAATTTAAAGACTCTCTTGGCAAAGGTATTCCAAGTTAAAGATCTGGGCTCCCTAAAATACTTTCTTGGTATGGAAATAGCTAAAACGGTAAAGGCATTTCAATCTCTCAAAGGAAGTATGTACTAGATCTCTTTGAAGGAAAGCGGCATCTTGGGATGCAAACTCGTCTGATCCCCAGAGAGACCCAAAGAACACCTTCTCGCATGGTGACATTCTTTGTTTTAAAAGAACAATATCAAAGGCTTGTAGGTAAACTCATCTACCTTTCTCACACAAGGCCTGATATTGCATATGGGGTTAGTCTGGTCGGTCGGTTCATGCACGCGCCTCTTGAGCAACATTGGGATGCCGTGAATAGGATATTGAGATATTTAAAGTCCACTCTGGCCAAGGCCTGCACTTCACCAAGTCTACCGATAGATCAATCAAGGTCTACACCGATCTTCGATTCATTTGGATGTCACATTGATGAGAAGATCTACCACAGGCTATTGCTCATATGTATGGGGAACTGGTTACTTGGAGAAGCAAGAAACAACCCTCTTGTGTCAAGAAGCGATCTTTGAAAGCTGAACTTAGGGCACTTGTACTTGGCATTTGTGAAGCTCTATGGCTAAAAAGTGGTACCGATCGAACTTCAAGACTCCTCCTCAAAGAACCTATCACACTATCTTTGTGATAATAATTCACCTTATGCATGGTGAAGATCCCATCCATCATGATAAAACCAAGCATGTGGATATTGACAGACACTACGAAGGAAAAGATTGATGCCAGGATTATTCAACTCCAAGATGTTCCTCAAGCAGATCGAGAATGTCGATATTCTTACCAAGGCTATTTCCTCTTATGTTCAAAGAGACTTAGTAGCAAACTTGGTTGCATCAACATATACTGACCCGATTTGAGAGGGGTGTGGAAATATTACAAAGATTACATCAATAGATTGATGAGCTGTTGAAGTTCAAAGAGGTGCCCCAGACCTCGTAAATTGCATGACAGATATTTTGTACACTTTATTTAATTATAAAAGACATATTAATTGTGATACATATAAACAATTAATATGTCAAACTCTAGTTTACTTTATGTCATAGACACAATTAATATGTCATAGACATAGCTTTTACTTTTACTTTTGCATGCTTGCCGCCCACATCTACATACTCAAGTGGCCGCCCAAGCTAGTGCTAGTCTCTCTCAATTGTATCTATTTATACACCTCTCATATCAATGAATAAACTAAGTTGAAGTTTACTCTTGTGTTAACACATTCTCAAACTCTCTTCATAGGGCAATTTGCTCTTGCATTTCATCTAGCATATCATCCTGTCCTCCTGATGTTTCTTCATGATGTGAAGCAGCCAATGCAGTGGTCTTTGGCTCTTCCTTTTCAGTTTCAGGCACTAACTTCTTGCTAAATTCATAGGCCTTAAGATCAGAGAACAGTTTGAAGGTGTCTTCTTCATGCAGCTTTCTCATTTCTTCAATTGCAGTCACCTTCATTTTCCAAACATCTCTTGCAGGTAAAGCTTCCAAGATTTTGGTGTTTACTTCCTCTTTTGAATAACTTACACTCAGCAGAGTAAGTTCATCTAAGATTGCATTGAATCTGGACTCCATTTGCTCAATGGTTTCATTAGGTAGCATTTTGAACTTTTGAAACCTTTTTCTGGCCACACTGATTTTGTTCTTCTTTATTGCATCAGTGCCTTCACAGATTAAGTGAATCTTATCCCAAAGTTCCTTTGCGATCTTGCAATCTTTGACTTTCATGTACATATTGCTATCCAAGGTTTCGTAGATGATATCAATAGCAATGTTGTTGAGGTTTGCTCTTTTCTGTCTCTCGCATTCCATTCTCTCTTTGGTTTAGGAATGTACTCGATTCTGTCACCCTTTATTCACGCCTTTGTAATCTCCAAGTGGTCCTTCGATTAGTACATCCATCATCTCATCATGAGTAGCAAAGAAGATATGCCTGCATTCGACGTTTATACTCATCAAATCTATCAAGAGAGCACATCAACATGGTTCTAGCATACTTGTGTGTTATCCATGATGCAAGTCTTGAAAATCAAGAACTTGAAAGAAAGTTTTAAAGAATTTTCACAAGCACAACAAGTAGGATTCCTTGAGCGAATAATCGCTCGATACCAATTGTTGGTCCCTTGAAAAGGCTTTAGTTAAGTTTAGAGGGGGTGAATAAACTTAACACTTAAAACTTTGGAGTTAACAAATTTCAGAACTTCAAAGAAACTGCGATACTTCAATGAGTCTCTTTGAGACCTCGTGAGCCTGGCCGATAAATGATGAGTCTCTTGACAGATTTAGTTTGCTGAATTTGTGCAATGGAATAATATTAAAATTAAGCCTTGTTACTTGTTGTTAAATATGTTACTAAGTATTAGATGCTCAGTAGTGTATGTGTGTGATTTCAGTTGCTAGATTCAGCAGGTTGATATGAATAATGACTAAGTGCGTAAGAAAATAAATGCAAGTAAGTAAGTAGAGAGATTTTTATAGTGGTTCCAGGTGATGTAATCTCACACGCCCACTCTTCTCTGTGATGTTGGAGGAAATTCACTAGTAATCTTTGAGTTATCTGTTACAAAGAATCCTAGGTTGCTTGTCCTTCACCAATAACTATGGCTTCACAAACCGAAAACTAAGAACAGGTAGGATTGTCGCTCCCGAGTCTTCCACTGGTCCTTGAAGGGTAGAATTGCCTCTCACCACCTTCACCACAAACCAACAGATCTTTCACACTCCAACGGATGCTTCATTGTCTTATTGAGGTTCTTTATAAAATAAAGAATGAATCAAGTAAATGATTCGATTGCAGCGGCTTGATTAGGATGATATAATCAGCAGCTTTGCGTCTTCAAGTGTGTATGCTTGATGCGGCTTGAACATGAATGCACTTGAAGAAAATAACTAGATCATGACCTTAAGCTCGGTAAGTTCAAACAGGTGTTTTTTTCACTCAATGTTATCACTTGAAGTTTATTCCAAAATTCATCATCTTCTTCTTGAGTTGAAAGTCCTCTATTTATAGGTAGGAATGCATGTGACTTGAATTTGAAATTCAAATATGACCGTTTCTTGTATTTGTCCCATCCTTATCGCATTCTGTCACTATTCATGGATCGACACTTTGTCCAGATTACTTTTTGACAAAGGCGATCTGTCCACCCTTTGACTTGTATCCAATGGATAAAAATATGGATCATCCCAACGCCTTTTAATCTCACCTTTGATTTGCTTGATAAGTCGAGGTAGTTGGTCATTCTTATCCATGTAACTTCCCAAAATCTTGAATTAATCGAGGTATATATCAGCAGAGTTCATCATCTGTTGTAAAACTAATCATCTCTTTGAACATCATATTTTTGTCTCAGAAATATAATGCAATTGAATCTTTTATCCAACTTTTGTTTGTGAAGTTAGATTACATCATTTAAAGTATAACTAAGTTCCAAACATCATCCAACTTGTGGAACTTAGACCTTTACACACAAGGTATATGTAATCGATTTAGTCATCACAGACTTGCCTAAATTTCGATTCCATATCCTTGACATTAAATACTAAGTTTGATCCCTTAGCCTTCATTCATTGAGTTTGAACCTCGGCCTTGATCTTGATCTTGATCTTTAGCAGTTTGCACCAGTCATCGACCTATCTACCCCATCGATCTAGACTAGTCTGGCGATAAGCGATCAATGACCTTTTACAAAGGCTTGTTTGATCAAACCTATTTATGAATCAAACTCTAATAAACCTATACATTTTATCTAGACATCTTTTTGCCTTTGCACTATAACAGCTAGTATGGCACTCATCATCAAAACTGAGAAATAAGTCCAACAACAACTCGTTACCAGAGAAAAACACGAATTTGAACTCGTTAATATGAAGAAAACATTAATTCGAACTCGTTACCAAAGATAAAACACAAATTTCCACTCGTTAAAAAGGGAAAACACAAATTTCCGGCGATGTCCACTCGTTATCAGAGAAAAAAACCTTTTTTCTTCAAGGACAACTCGTTACCAGAGAAAAACACGAATTTGAACTTGTTAATATGAAGAAAACATGAATTCGAACTCGTTACCAAAGATAAAACACAAATTTCTACTCGTTATAAAGGGAAAACACAAATTTCCAGCGATGTCCACTCGTTATCAGAGAAAAAACCTTTTTTTCTTCAAAGACAACTCGTTACCAGAGAAAAACACGAATTTGAACTCGTTAATATGAAGAAAACATGAATTCGAACTCGTTAACAAAGATTAAACACAAATTTCCACTCGTTATAAAGGGAAAACACAAATTTCCGGATATGTCCACTCGTTATCAGAGAAAAAACCTATTTTTTCTTCAAGGACAACTCGTTACCAGACAAAAGCACGAATTTGAACTCGTTAATATGATGAAAACATGAATTCGAACTCGTTACCAAAGATAAAACACAAATTTCTACTCGTTATAAAGGGAAAACACAAATTTCCGTCGATGTCCACTCGTTATCAGAGAAAAAACCTTTTTTTCTTCAAAGACAACTCGTTACAAGAGAAAAAAAACGAATTTGAACTCGTTAATATGAAGAAAACATGAATTCGAACTCGTTACCAAAGATAAAACACAAATTTCTACTCGTTATAAAGGGAAAACACAAATTTCCGGCGATGTCCACTCGTTATCAGAGAAAAATCCTTTTTTTCTTCAAGGACAACTCGTTACCAGAGAAAAACACGAATTTGAACTCGTTAATATGAAGAAAACATGAATTCGAACTCGTTACCAAAGATAAAACACAAATTTCTACTCGTTATAAAGGAAAACACAAATTTCCGGCGATGTCCACTCGTTATCAGAGAAAAAACCTTTTTTTCTTCAAGGACAACTCGTTACAGAGAAAAACACGAATTTGGACTCGTTAATATGAAGAAAACATGAATTCGAACACGTTACCAAAGATAAAACACAAATTTTTACTCGTTATAAAGGAAAACACAAATTTCGGCGATGTCCACTGTTATCGAGTAAAACCTTTTTTTTCTTCAAGGACAACTCGTTACCAGAGAAAAACATGAATTTGAACTCGTTAATATGAAGAAAACATGAATTCGAACTCGTTACCAAAGATAAAACACAAATTTCTACTCGTTATAAAGGAAAAACACAAATTTCCGGCGATGTCCACTCGTTATCAGAGAAAAAACCTTTTTTTCTTCAAGGACAACTCGATAAGAGAGAAAAACATGAATTTGAACTCGTTAATATGAAGAAAACATGAATTCGAACTCGTTACCAAAGATAAAACACAAATTTCTACTCGTTATAAAGGGAAAACACAAATTTCCGGCGATGTCCACTCGTTATTCAAGAAAAAACCTTTTTTTCTTCAAGGACAACTCGTTACCAGAGAAAAACACGAATTTGAATTCGTTAATATGAAGAAAACATGAATTCGAACTCGTTACCAAAGATAAAACACAAATTTCTACTCGTTATAAAGGGAAAACACAAATTTCCGGCGATGTCCACTCGTTATCAGAGAAAAACCTTTTTTTCTTCAAGGACAACTCGTTACCAGAGAAAAACACGAATTTGAACTCGTTAATATGAAGAAAACATGAATTCGAACACGTTACCAAAGATAAAACACAAATTTTTACTCGTTATAAAGGAAAACAAATTTCGGCGATGTCCACTCGTTATCAGAGTAAAACCTTTTTTTTCTTCAAGGACAACTCGTTACCAGAGAAAAACATGAATTTGAACTCGTTAATATGAAGAAAACATGAATTCGAACTCGTTACCAAAGATAAAACACAAATTTCTACTCGTTATAAAGGAAAAACACAAATTTCCGGCGATGTCCACTCGTTATCAGAGAAAAACCTTTTTTCTTCAAGGACAACTCGTTAATGAGAGAAAACACGAATTTGAACTCGTTAATATGAAGAATACATGAATTCGAACTCGTTACCAAAGATAAAACACAAATTTCTACTCGTTATAAAGGGAAAACACAAATTTCCGGCGATGTCTGTTTAGGGTATATTTTACTATATTTTCGGGCTTAATCCCTAAACAATTTACCTTATTTTTAAGGGAAATAAATGAGAAAAGCGTGTTTTAACCGTTAAATTCCTATAATGGTTATTGAGGAATTATAATTTAATTATGAGGAAATTATGAGTTTAATTGTTATTTTTGTTACACATTTTTATTATTATTATTATTCGATGACTTGGTGTAACAACATTTTGCAGGAAATAAAGAAATGCAGGGGGTGATATTATTTAATCAAGAGGATCAATTTCATTCAATCATTTGGATTTTATTTTGGGAAGATAAATATTATTCAATCAAAAGAATCTCAAGAAATAAAGAAGATATTCGGAGCAATTAAAGAAGGATAAATCAAATCTGACCGAGAGAGTGGAGTGAGGAACACGTTATACGAAGCACAGTGTGAACACGGGCATTTGGTAGGCTCGGTCGACCGAGCCATGACACTCGGTCGACCGAGCGCGTGTCGGCTCGGTAGGTCGGTGGATTTTCGTGATCGTTATCTTCTAGATCTTCCTATGTCGGCCACGATCCCTATAAAAGGAGCATCCATGCGGAGAGAAAGAAAGAACACGAATTTTACACACGAAAAAGCACCACATCAAATAAAAATATGAGTTTCTTTCTTTCAATCTTGCTTGAGAGTTCGAAGATGATTGAAGGCTAAGCATCTTGCGGTAGGACAACGGATGAAACCAATCAACAACCACACCAATTAGAGGATTTTTAGCTACATCTTTAGTGAGTTAATTTATGGTTTTTCATCAAGTGGATATTGTTATATTGTTTATGTTTTATTTGAATCGAGAGATCGATGAAACTATCTTTTTGATTGAATTTATATGAGAGTATTGATTCAAGATTTGATCTTTTCAATTGATGCAATTAATTGTGATTCAAGAGATTGTTCATGATTAGTTGAGTAGAGTATTGGAAACAATCTCATGATCGTGTTATGCATGCTAGTTTAGTTTTGCTTGGGAAAGAAAGCGAAACCCTAGGAATTGATTAAAGAGATTTAATCGAATTCGTGATTTGATCATTACTAAAAATTGTATCTTTTAGCGCAATCTAGTTGGGGTTGGGTTGGTTGATTGGTGGATTCCGTTGCCTTGCCGTTGTTTTAATTACTTGATAAATCGAATAGTTCGTATCAATTTGATTCCAATTTACTATTCATCGAAGTTACTGTTCATCGTCGTTTTTACTGTTCATAATTAGTTTAAACCCTAGTTTAGTTAATAATTGTGACATAATCGATAGAATAATTGTTCCTTGATCCGATAACCATTCCACTCCCTTAGGACGACCCGTTAACATCCTATACTACGAACCTTATACTTGGGGTGTTTCGGTTTATAAATTATAAAACTAGTTTTTACCGAACAAGTTTTTGGCGCCGTTGCCGGGGAGTCGGTAACGGTTGTCGGATTCTTCATAGGACAGTTTTCTGTGTCAAAAGGGATCATTTTTAGCACGTAGTAGTATTTTGGCCGTAACTTTCGGCTCGAGTGTCCGTTTGGAACGCAGGACCCCAATTCGGAAAGCTCGTTCCGACGCCGACGACATGGTGAACGGCCGTAGGCCGTTCAGTGCGTTTTCGAGGTCAAAATCCACTGTTTTCCCCTCCATTTTGGCCCTAGAAGATTTCAACACGTTTTTTTTCCCGTCTTAGTGTTTTTCTAGTTTTTTTAGGTTTTCGTAGCTGAACGAGCGTTCGATAACTTGAACGCCCGTCCACCTCAATTCTGTCTTCTGAACGAACGTTCATTCATCTGAACGAGCGTTCAGTTCTGAACGAACGTCCATTCATACTGGACGCCAGTTCAGTCTCTCAAATCATCACTTCTTTTCTATCTTCTTTTCTCCCTCTAAACCATCAAACCTTTTCTAAACCTGTTCTAATCAACCCTAAGGTTGATTTCTTCCTTTTCCTTTCTTCTGGTTTATGCAAACGAGAAGTAAGAAGGGACTTCTGATCTTTGATCCTGAGCCTGAACGATCTATCCTTAGAAGAAGGCTTCTCCCTGATTTGGACAAAATGGCGGATCAAGATCCACCAATTCCGAATCCTGATCCCCAAGCTCAGTTAAATTTACTCCTTCAACAAATGCAAGCTCTGAAGAATAAAGAGATCGGCAAAGTGGCATAAATCAACAACTTCAACAATTCCGCAAAAACCGGCTTAATCGGTTGAACCGGGACCCTACACTCCATATCTTAATCAAGATTTTCTCGAGGACATAGACCTATTCGTCCACTCTGATATGGGGGAGTAAACTTCGATCTTAAAAATGGAGTAGTTGCACTAGTCCAAAATAGCTCTTTCCATGGCTTTGCTCAAGAAGACCGCACGACTTCTTGTCCACATTCGCATACAAATCGTGAAGGTGCCATTATCCTGGTGTTGATTCTGAGATCGTAAAGTTAAAGCTATTTCCTTTTGCTTTGAAAGGTGAAGCAAGTCGGTGGTTTAAGTCATTAGCACATCATTCCCTCCATACATGGAATGATGTCAAAAGAGCCTTCGCTCTTAAGTGGGTTTCACCAGGCAAGATTATGGAAATGAAACGGGAAATAGCTACGTTTGAGCAGATGGAGGATGAGACTGTTGGCAAAGCTTGGGAGAGATTAAATCTATTGATGAGGAAGTGCCCCAATCACGGATATGACAGACATGAGTTGCTGGAACTGTTCTATAGAGGTGTCTCTCAACCTAATAGAGACTATCTTGACTCCACACTCATGGATCTTTCTTAGGGGAGGTGATGAGGATCGCCACTGAGTGGTGAGACCATCGCCAAGAACAATATGTGGTCGACTCTAAGAAGACCAATGTCGTTAAGAAAGAAGGCTCTTTGGTAATCCCGATACCAAGTCGTTAGTTGCTCGAGATGGAATCGATAAGCAAGCGGTGGCCAATCTTGAGATCAGACCTTCCGAGGTGAACTATCTTGGAACACAGCAGGGACCGAGCGAGACGGACGGGAGGTAAACTTAATGGATAATCAAAACCAACCCTTCCGAAACTTCAACCAGAACAGAACTATTCAGATTTCAAAGGCAAAACTTCAATCAAGCCAAGTTACCACTGGCCCTTCAAATTCGAATTCTTTCAACTCGAACTATCAAAGGCCGTTCAGAACTCCCAAAGGCCTCAAGGTGGCTGGAATCACACTCAGAACAACATCATCATACCACCTCATGTGTGTCCTCAACACAAATTCGATGAGTTTGGTAGACATGGTGAAGACTCGCTCTACTAGTGTTAAAGCTATTGAGAGACAAGTTGGTCGGATGGCGGACCGGCAAGCAAGCAGACCTCACGGTAAACTCCCGAGTTATACCGAGAGAAACCCAAAAGCTGATGTGAATGTTTGCACTGCCATTACACCACAATGGGAGTATGGACAAGAAGAGGAGTTGAATGAAGTAACATTGAGAAGTGGTAACAGTGGACCCGGCAAGATGTCGGAAGCGAGTAGCCCCTCCCGACGCCATGAGTTCAGGAGGGGGAAATCAGAAACCACATGCCGAAGAAAGCAACGATGAGGAGCTTAGTGACAATTCTTCGGGGGATGAAAATAATTTTGATGACGAGGAAAGAAAGGAAAGTCAAGGGCGGTACCACGACTAAGACTAAAAAAGAAAGAAAAGTTCGTAAGATGGAAGGATAGGGAGGATGAGGCGATAAAGAATCAAGCTACTGAGGAATGATAAAGCCCTTCCTTATCCACGAAGAGCAAGGAGAGAGCCTCGCCAAAGACAAGCGATATGATGGGGTGAGGAGGATACTTAGGGACACTAAAGTGAGTATGCCCTTAGCCGAGGTATTGTGCGAAATGCCTAAATGTACTAAGTATCTTAAAGAATTTCGTGGGAGCAAGAGAAAGCTTGAGGGGATGGTGAAGAAGTGTTTGAGAAGATTGCGCAATGGTTTCACAAAAAGTCATTTGTTAAAAGAGGTGACTCTGGCGGACCTTCAATCTCTGTGAGATTGAGGCCATTTGTTCGAAAATGTTTTATGCGACTCGGGGCCTCCATCAATGTGATGCCATTAAATGTATGCAAGAAGCTCGGGCTAGACAAAAGAATGCGAGAACGCCCCATTTCTCTTGAGATGGTAGACAAATCTAGTCGATCTGCAGCCGGTTGTGTAGCTAATGTTCTCCTTCAAGTTGAACATTTGGTCTTCCCTACCGATTGGGTTATTCTAGACTATCCACACGATAAGGAGATGCCTCTAATTCTAGGCCGAACCTTTTAGACACTTCTAACGCTCTCATCGACACGCAAAGGATGATTACTCTTAGAATCGGTGACACATCTGTCACCTTCACACGAGGACACATCCTGAAAGAGCCGTAATTGATGAAATATCGTTTGTCGAAGCTATCTATGAGGACGAAAAAGATGCCTACTTTGAAGAAGCGAGAGGAGTTGAGAGATAGGTGTTTTGAAGTCATGGACATTGAGGATCCGCCGATCGCGGACCATCTTCTAATTCATTTCAAGCCGTAGGCATTGACGAGTCATCTTCCTCGCTCACACCGAGCTCATTATTGAGTTGGAAGCATGGAGATGCCCCGCAACAAACGATAATTTCAAAGAACTAAGTCGGAAGACTTCATCCCTGGTGTAGAAGAAGCTCGATGGGTAGTTGGGACGAGGTAGAGTTTTTGAGAGAAGCTACTCATTGGGAAGTAGATGATTGGGAAGAGTGGCGAAGAGCTTAAAGATGAAGAGTTAAGAAAAAAATGATCGATCACAAGAAAAAGGAAGCAAGTGTTGACCGGAGGATTCCGATGGATGATTTGATCCAGTACCTTTCGGGGTTGAGCCTCGGGAAGATGAGGTGTTCTCATCACAACCACTTCAAGCTCATAGGGAGAAAGGTGGCCCGTTAAAGTCAAGTATTGAGCAACCACCTCATCGATTTAGAGCTCAAACCGCTTCAAACACCTTAAGTATATCTTTCTTAAGGATGGAGATAAATTGCCTTTGATCATTTCTTGAAACTCGACTAAGAGCAAGAAGCACGGTGATAGAAGTGCTTAAGAAAAACATCCTCGCGTTCGGTTGGCAAGTGGGTGATATCCGAGGATCGGCCCGGACATATGCATGCATAAAATCCGAACGGAGGAAGGAGCTAAAAGGTAAGACAACCTCGTGAAAGGCTGAATCCGCATATGCAAGAGGTTGTCAAGAAGGAGGTTATAAAGTGGCTTGATATGGGCATCATCTATGCCATCGCCGACAATGAATGGGTCAGCCCTACTCAAGTTGTGCCAAAGAAGGCGGTATCACAAATAAAAGAATGAAAAAGGGAGGAAGTTGCCTTACGACTCGTGACAGACTCTGAGTCTGTATTGACTATCGTGAGACTTAATGAGGTTCTCGCCAAGGACCACTTTCCCTACCCTTCATTGACCCGACTTATTGAACGACCGAGTGGTCATAAGTATTATTGTTTCCTTGATGGCTATTGCGGCTACTTCCGGATAGCCATTGATCCTAATGACCAAGAGAAGACAACTTTTACGTGTCCATCTCGGTACTTTTGCTTTTCGCAGAATGCCATTCGGCCTATGCAACGCGCCCGCGACTTTTCAACGGTGCATGTTGGCCATTTTGATGGACTTGTGGAGCAATGCATGGAGGTCTTCATGGATGACTTCTCGCCTATGGCGATAGCTTTGATGAAATTTTAAAGAATCTAGATATGGTACTCCAACGTTGTGTTGAGAAAACTGGTGCTTAAGCGGGAGAAATGCCATTTTCTAGTTGAAGAAGGGATTGTTTTGGGACATAAGGTGTCCAATGTTGGTATTCAAGTTGATAAGGCTAAGGTGAAGCCATCGAAAGGATGCGTACCCTAAGGCAGTGAAGGAGGTACGAGGTTTTCTAGGACACGTTGGCTTCTACAGGCGGTTTATTCGAGACTTTTCTACCATCGCCAAGCCTTTATCAAATCTTTTGAAAGATGATGTAGATTTCTTGTTCGATGCGAAGTGCAAGGAAGCTTTCAATTGTTTGAAAGATAAGCTTATCAGTGCCCCTATTTTAGTAGCACCTGACTGGACCAAGCCTTTCGAATTGATGTGCGATGCCTCTAATTATGCCGTGAAGCGCAGTTTTTAGGTCAAAGAGTTGATAAAAGGTTCAGGCCCATCTATTATGCGAGTCGTACCTTGAACCCGGCTCAATGCAATTATACCACAACTGAGAAGGAATTCTTAGCTGTTGTTTTTGCCATTGACAAGTTTAGAAGTTATCTTCTAGGGTCTCAAGTGATTGTATGGACAGATCATGCAGCTTTACGCTACCTTATGGATAAAGCAGATGCCAAACCAAGGTTACTTAGATGGATTTTAATTCTACAAGAGTTTGACCTTGTGATTAAAGATAAGAAAGGTAGTGAGAATATTGTGGTGATCATTTATCTCGCTTAGTAAATGAGGGTGCAGAGAATCACAATGATATAGGCATTGATTTTCCGGTGAGCAATTGATGAAGCTTGAAACGGTCAGGCCGTGGTATCGACTACGCCAACTATTTAGCGAGTGGTCATTTAGAGATATACGACGATCGGAGAGAAGAAAAGTTCTTTTTCGATCTTAAATATCTCGTATGGGAAGACCCTTATTTGTTTGAGAGTCCAGAAAGACGGGTTGCTTCGACGGTGTGTTCCCGAGCATGATCGGTGGGATATCTTAGAACAATGCCATAGCGGTCCTACCGGAGGTCACTATGGAACACCAAAGACGGTTGCAAAGATCCTTCAAGTGGATTTCTACCGCCGACTCTGCTTAAGGATGCGAAGCCTTTTGTAAAGGTTGTGATAGGTGCCAGAGGCCGGACGGCGAGTAGTCGGATGGAAATGCCACTTAAGCCCATTCTTGAATGCGAAGTTTTCGATGTATGGGGCATAGATTTTATGGGACCCTTTCCATCCTCATGTGGTAATAAGTATATCCTCAAATCTGTGTGGATTATGTTTCAAAGTGGGTCGAGGCCATAGCTACTCAAACTAATGATCACAAGGTTGTAAAGAAATTCTTGCAAAAGAATATCTTTACTAGATTCGGCCGTCCGAGAGCACTCATTAGTGATGAAGGTACTCACTTTTTTTGCAATGCGCCGCTTGACAAGATCCTTGAGAAGTATGGTGTCAAACATAAGATTGGTACACCATATCATCCTCAAACTAGTGGCCAAGTCGAGGTAAGCAACCGAGCCTGAAAAGAATTTTTGAGAAGACCGTGAACAATAATAGATCTAATTGGAGTCTTAAGTGGATGACGATTGTGGGCCTATCGTCATCGCATTCAAGACCCCGATGGGCACGTCACCCTTCCAAATGGTCTATGGCAAAGCTTGTCATTTACCTGTCGAACTTGAACACGTGAGCTTTCTCGGGCAATTAAATTCTTAAATTTTGATAGCCAACTCGTGGGGAGAAAAGGTTATTCTGATTGAACGAGCTCGGCAATTCGGACTCGAGCATACGAGAATGCTAAACTCAGCAAGGAGAGAACGAAGATGCTCCATGACGCTAAGATCAAGGACCGAGAATTCAAAGTTGGTGAGATGGCTTTACTACTATATAATACTAGACTTCACCTGTTTCGGGTAAACTCAAGTCTAGATGGTCCGGTCCTTTGAGATTCTCGAGGTTAATCCAAGTGGAGTAATTACTTTGAACGGGTATGGTAATCAAGCTTTTAAAGTGAATGGTCATAGACTTAAGAAATATTTTGGGCAACCAAAGGAAAAGCCTGAGACTCTTTATTTCCAAAGAAGAGATGAGAGTACAGATGTCCTGATTTGTGAGGAGATTCCATCTTATTTCTTTGAGTCGATGATGACATTCCTACCTCTACACTGTGAGGAACCTTCTTCGGGACTCCCGAGCATGTTAGCACACCTACGCCTGTCATCCGCAAGAACAAGAAGAAGAGAGTTAGTGTAGTTTGGAGAGAAAAGTTTAATGACCTTATTGCGCACTTGACTTGTTGTTATGGTGAAAATCATTTCCGCCCTAGTACTTTTAATTCTGATACTGAGGTGGCGGCAGTTAAACCAAAGTGGCCCGATCCGGGTTGATCTTTTGGAATCTGTGTCAAGCTATTGACATTAAAAGAGCGCTCCTAGGAGGCAACCTAGTTTTCTTTGTTCGTTTTCTTTTCTACTTTAGTTGATTTTGTGTTGATGGTTATTCCTCCTACATTCATTGTGAGTGTTTTGTGTTATGTGTTGCTCATATACCCCGTGTACCCCGAGATTATATGGTATGTCGAGTGTTGCAGATACTTTTGAGCAGGTTTTCGTGTCACTACTGTCCAGTGTTGTCTATTTGAGTTGTTGCGGTATATTCATGCTCCGGCCTGACCTCTGTCAACTTTCATACGACAACCACCGTTGAAACCAGCTAAGTTTTCTTTTTCTTTTATTCTGCACATTCTGAGGACATAATGTGATTTAAGTGTGGGGGGGTGTTTGGGTATGTTTTTATGCTATATCCTTTGAAATATGAGTGAATGTTAAATTTTCATGAATTTAAAATTTTTGTGAGTCTCGAGCATATAATTGGAACTAGATGCTTGTTAGTTGTAGTTTTCTAACGATGATAGTACGTAACTTAGTGAGATAATTATAGCATGTCTTTACTGTCATGGAGATAGTATTCATTTCACACTCACGAAAGCCTTTGATTTTGAAGCATGATTTTTGAATTATATCCTTTCATTATTTTTAATGATTTATCTTAGGAAGGTCAGTATAGTTACACCTAAGTTAGACCGTGTACTGTGAATATCATAAAGTTTGAATGTGATAGGTGAGATGTAACTTATGACTTTGAAAAGTGAATGAATAAAGTGAGTGAGCAATTATTAATAAATACGTTTGTCGGAAGCTGGTTAATGATTGGAGTGCGGTAGGGTATACCTCGTATGTCCTATACCACTATGATGACCAATAGCTCACGATAGTCAGTTTATAGCTACCCTATGATTTGAGTAAGGTAGGGTGTTATCACGAAACATCCTATTCTACTATGATGGGTAAGAGCTTATTCTGATATGCGTCAAATTTGAAAATTTTGGAAATGATAAGTAAAAATAAAGTAAAGTCTTTGTTATCATGGATCTTATACCAGTGAGAACCACATGATATCTTTGTAGGGATTATCCTACTGAGTGCGTGGGAAGGCTTTGAGTGGAGCTATTACATCGCTACACACCTAGGATAGTCATTAAAATTATTTGAGAGGATATTTGTTTGAGAGGATTGTGAAGATTGAAAAGGGCTTGTCACACACACATGAATCTATCTCTATGTTGGTATCACTTGCTATAGTTGTTGTATCTTTTGTTACGTGAGTCGAGGAATCTATGTGGATTACATGTACAGTGAGTTTGTTTTGATTATTTTGTTCGGGACGAACAAAAAGCTAAGTGTGGGGAGTTGTTTAGGGTAAATTTTACTATATTTTGGGCTTAATCCTAAACAATTTACCTTATTTTTAAGGGAAATAAATGAGAGAAGCGTGTTTTAACCGTTAAATTCCTATAATGGTTATTGAGGAATTATAATTTAATTATGAGGAAATTATGAGTTTAATTGTTATTTTTGTTACACATTTTTATTATTATTATTATTCGATGACTTGGTGTAACAACATTTTGCAGAAATAAAGAAATGCAAGGGTGATATTATTTAATCAAGAGGATCAATTTCATTCAATCATTTGGATTTTATTTTGGGAAGATAAATATTATTCAATCAAAAGAATCTCAAGAAATAAAGAAGATATTCGGAGCAATTAAAGAAGGATAAATCAAATCTGATCGAGAGAGTGGAGTGAGGAACACGTTATACGAAGCACAGTGTGAACACGGGCATTTGGTAGGCTCGGTCGACCGAGCCATGACACTCGGTCGACCGAACGTGTCGGCTCGGTAGTCGGTGGATTTTCGCATCGTTATCTTCTAGATCTTCCTATGTCGGCCACGATCCCTATAAAAGGAGCATCCATGCGGAGAGAAAGAACACAGAATTTTACACACAGAAAAAGCACCACATCAAATAAAAATATGAGTTTCTTTCTTTCAATCTTGCTTGAGAGTTCGAAGATGATTGAAGGCTAAGCATCTTGCGGTAGGACAACGGATGAAACCAATCAACAACCACACCAATTAGAGGATTTTTAGCTACATCTTTAGTGAGTTAATTTATGGTTTTTCATCAAGTGGATATTGTTATATTGTTTATGTTTTATTTGAATCGAGAGATCGATGAAACTATCTTTTTGATTGAATTTATATGAGAGTATTGATTCAAGATTTGATCTTTTCAATTGATGCAATTAATTGTGATTCAAGAGATTGTTCATGATTAGTTGAGTAGAGTATTGGAAACAATCTCATGATCGTGTTATGCATGCTAGTTTAGTTTTGCTTGGGAAAGAAAACGAAACCCTAGGAATTGATTAAAGAGATTTAATCGAATTCGTGATTTGATCATTACTAAAAATTGTATCTTTAGCGCGCAATCTAGTTGGGGTTGGGTTGGTTGATTGGTGGATTCCCGTTGCCTTGCCGTTGTTTTAATTACTTGATAAATCGAATAGTTCGTATCAATTTGATTCCAATTTACTATTCATCGAAGTTACTGTTCATCATAAATCGTTTTACTTGTTCATAATTAGTTTAAACCCTAGTTTAGTTAATAATTGTGACATAATCGATAGAATAATTGTTCCTTGATCCGATAACCATTCCACTCCCTTAGGACGACCCGTTAACATCCTATACTACGAACCTTATACTTGGGGTGTTTCGGTTTATAAATTATAAAACTAGTTTTTACCGAACATTATTCAAGAAAAAACCTTTTTTTCTTCAAGGACAACTCGTTACCAGAGAAAAACACAAATTTGAACTCGTTAATATGAAGAAAACATGAATTCGAACTCGTTAACAAAGATAAAACACAAATTTCTACTCGTTATAAAGGGAAAACACAAATTTCCGGCGATGTCCACTCGTTATCAGAGAAAAAACCTTTTTTCTTCAAGGACAACTCGTTACCAGAGAAAAACATGAATTTGAACTCGTTAATATGAAGAAAACATGAATTCGAACTCGTTACCAAAGATAAAACACAAATTTCTACTCGTTATAAAGGGAAAACACAAATTTTCGGCGATGTCCACTCGTTATCGAGAAAAACCTTTTTTCTTCAAGGACAACTCGTTACGAGAAAAACACGAATTTGAACTCGTTAATATGAAGAAAACATGAATTCGTACTCGTTACCAAAGATAAAACACAAATTTCTACTCGTTATAAAGGGGAAACACAAATTTCCGGCGATGTCCACTCGTTATCAGAGAAAAAACCTTTTTTTCTTCAAAGACAACTCGTTACCCGAGAAAAACACGAATTTGAACTCGTTAATATGAAGAAAACATGAATTCGAACTCATTACCAAAGATAAAACACAAATTTCTACTCGTTATAAAGGGAAAACACAAATTTCCGGCGATGTCCACTCGGTATCAGAGAAAAAACCTTTTTTTTCTTCAAGAACAACTCGTTACTAGAGAAAAACACGAAATTGAACTCGTTAATATGAAGAAAACATGAATTCGAACACGTTACCAAAGATAAAACACAAATTTCTACTCGTTATAAAGGGAAACACACAAATTTCCGGCGATGTCCACTCCTTATCAGAGAAAAAACCTTTTTTTTCTTCAAGGACAACTCGTTACCAGAGAAAAACACGAATTTGAACTCGTTAATTGTTAAGGGTGATTTTATACGATTTATAACGCTATATTTTATGTTAATTTCCCCCATATTTGTATTAATTAGCATAAGAAACGTGTGTTTAATGGAAATATTGAGTAAATGATATTTTGAATGAGTTAATCGCAAAATAGGTTAATTTATGTGTTTTAAATTGTGATTTTATGTTTATTTGGATGATATTACACTTTGCGATGTTTTTATGTGTTGTAGATACATGATTGAGGCTCAAAAGATGATCAAAAGTTGATTATGTTCCAGCTAATTGATGATAAAAGAGATAATGAAGAAGTGGGATAGAGATAGAAGAGATAGAGATCAAGAAATCGAAATTCAGTCATATTGGACTGGCGTCCAGGTCCCGTCCACTGGACGGGCGTCTGATGAGACTGACCGAGCGTCCGGTTGAGGAAAGTTGATTCAGGATGTTTGGACGCTGTTATGGACGCTGGATGGACGAGCGTCTGGTCATGACTCGGCCCGATTTGAAGTTCATATGAAGAGTGGACGGGCGTTCACCCTTTCTAGACGGGCGTCCACGGCCGACTTTGCTGAAACCGACTTAGGAATCTATAAATAGCGGCGATTTTCTCACACAATATCATCAGATATTCAAACCCTAGACCCTAGGGGCGGCCAAGCTGCGTTTTTCTTTAGTTTTCATTCAGTTTTTACTAAAATACTCTTATGCACTTTTACTCTAAACAATTCGATCTTCGAAGAGGATGCTAAGAGGCTAGGCCTCCATTGAACAAGCGTTGTGAAGCCATCCGATTCAACAATTCAGTTTCTTTTCGTGATTATTTTGTGAGTATCTATTACGAGTCGTTCCTTTATCATGCTTTATGTTGCCTATTGCAAATTTATATCGAAAGATGCTTGCTTTATTGATTGTTTAATTGATGAAAATCAAGTTAGACCTTAGATCACCACGATAAAGGATAGATATTTGATCTAATTAACGAGAGTTATTAGGTTAGATTTCTAGGTTAGAAATTGAGAGATTTTCCACCTTGAATTAAGAGCGTCAATCTTTAGATCGAAAGGTATAGATTAATAGACGAACTTGCCTAAGAAATTAGGGTTCATACCTTTGAATAGGTGAATCACAACTTGATTAGTAATCACGAAATAATCTGAATTGAATTTGAATGTTGATAGGATAGGTGGATCAATTGCTTGTTCGTTTCGTAAATTATTGATTTAAAATCCCTTGAATCTGAATTGCTTAGCTTAGCTAGTCTTTTATTTGCATCTTAGTTTAGTTAGTTTAAATTGGTTCGCAGCCCGTATTCTTCCTAGCTTTGGATCATATCCTCTGTCTAGTTTTATTTTCTGTTCTGTCTCGTTTTATTCGCTGTTTAGATTAGTTTCGTGACATTAGTTAGTTAGTTAAACAAAAGCTAGGGTTAGCAATCGCCAGTTCCCCGTAAGATTGACCCGGCATTAACCACTATTACTACGATCCTTATACTTGAGGTTAACCGGATTATTACTTGTTTATTTTGTGTTGATAAAATCCGTGACAAGTTTTTGGCGCCGTTGCCGGGGAACCGGACGGTTGTCTAGTTTTTGTTTTTCGTTTTTTCTGTTTGTTTCTGTTTTTTTTCCTGTTTTTATCTCGTTTTAAATTCCTGTTTTTAGTTGATAATTGTTTTAGGTAATTGTTAAGTTGATAATTAGGGTTTAGTTAGGGTTTAAGACCTTCCCTTAGTAGTTTCCTATGAGATTAGATCATCTTTCTTTCTGTTTTTCTGTCCTTCTGTCTTACCTTCTTTTCTTTTCTGCAAATTACTGCTTCTGTTCTAGTTTTCCCGCTACCAAACGGGCGTCTGGGATCTTGGACGCCCGTCCGCTGGAAAATTATCAATTCTGTTCTGTTTTTATTCACTTAGACGAGCGTCCATAAGATTTGGACGCCCGTTCAAGTATTCTGCCTTTCAGACGAGCGTTTGGACCACTAAACGCCCGTCCAGTCCAAATTCCACCCGGACGCCCGTCCAAACCCTTGGACGTCCGTCCGGTCCCTTTTTCTTCAATAATTTTGTTTCTTTTTCTTCTTTCCCTCTCTTTTCTTTAGGCTTTTAATTTTTAGTTAGGCTTTTAATTTCGTAGTTTTTAGGCTTCTTTTCACTTGTTTTTGGTCCGGTTTATGCAAACTCGGAGTCAAAAGGGACCGTTATTATACACCCCTGACCCCGAGCAAACCGTAGTCCGGCCAAACAGGCGGATTTTCTCGCTCGCGCGGTTCAGCGCGCATGAGCCGAGCAAAATCTTGAAGATCAATTAGCGAAGGAAATCACTGATTTCGTGATAATGGCCGCTAATAATAGACGTACGTTGGCAGACTACGCCATGCCAGGCGAAGTCAAAGTCAACCCGGCTATTGTTATCCCAAACCATTACCGCGCACAAACCTTTGAGTGAAGCCAGGACTTATCCGGATGATGCAAAGACGCATCAATTTTTCACGGCTACCAATCAGAGAATCCGCATACCCACTTACACACATTCTTAGAGATATGCGGTACTACACGCATCCAAGGAGTAAGTGAGGATGCGATTAAGCTAAAACTTTTTCCTTTTTCTCTGAAAGGAGAGGCTAAAGAGTGGTACACCTCTCTCCCTTCTGAATCTATCACCACCTGGGGAGAACTCGAAAAGGAGTTCTTGAGTCAATATTTCCCACCTTCTAAGACGGCCCAGTGTTTAAATGAAATATTCACTTTCTATCAGAAAGAGAATGAATCTTTCTTCGAATGTTGGAAGAGATTCAAGTCTCTTCTTAGAAAGTGTCCCCACCATGGCTTGCCACTGGAAAGGCAAGTCAATACCTTCTTTAGTGGATTGACCGAGCTTACAAAAGGCATGGTCAATAGCTCTTCTGGTGGGGCATTTCTGAAAAAAACACCGGAAGAGGGATGGGCATTGTTTGAGGACATTGCAAAGTACAACTACGCCCCCTCTTATCAAGCAATTCAAGCACCTCCTCCTCCGAAGGTTGAGGAAGTTAACGTGCAAAGTTTGATCGCCATGCTGCAGAAGCAGATGGCAACATCTCAAGCTCCAAATCCGATAAATCAAACTTCTTCTTTTCCACAGAACCCTCAGGTTCTGTACTGTGAAAATTGCTGTCAGACTGGTCATATGAATGGCCAGTGTCAATTTATTCCCCCTGCACCTTATCAAGTGAATGATGTTCATGATTATGGACAGTACAATCAAGTCACATGTCAGAATTGTGACGAGGTGGGGCACACTTCTAAGTTCTGTCCTATGAACGGACAGAACGCGGAAGTGAATGCATTCTATGGCCAGAACAATCCAAGGTTCAATCAGTTTCCTGGCCAGAACAATTTTCAAAACCAAGGGTTTAATCCATCTTCAAGTTTAATCCTAATTCGAATTCTAATTCGAATCAGAATTTCAATAGAAACCCTGGGTTTAATCAGAACCAAAACTCGAATTTTTCCAATCCTACGCAAAAATTCAATCAGAATTGGCCTTCCAATTCAAACTCTCAATTTCAAAGTCGGCCCACCAAATTTCTATTCTTCAAATTTCCAGAACTCTCAAGGCCCCTCCCAATCTACCAATCTTGAAGCTAAATTGGAGGAGCAAAGTAGATCAATGAAGAATCTAGAGAGACAAATTGGGCAACTGGCTGAACAGTTAGCTTCTAGACCCCCAGGGCAGCTGCCCAGTTTCACCGAGAAGAATCCGAAGGGTGGTCAAGTTGCTCAGGCTGACTTGAACAAAGGCCCATGTACTGACCTCGTACCATCAATTCAATACGGTAAAGAAGAGGCCAGTGCAATGAACCTCAGAAGTGGTACTCAAGTTAGTGGTCCTTCCCATCCGGGAAACCACTAGCCCCTCCTGCTGTTGATAAGGCAGGAGGGGAAGCTGAGCACCTACACTCCCCTCAACTGCAAGAGAAAACTCAGGTGGCTGATCCCCTGAGAGGTGAAGAAGTTAGAGATCCTCAAGTGGCTGATCCCTTGAGGACTGAAAGAGCAAGCGAAAGTCAGGAGGCTGATCCCCTGACTACAAAAAAATCTGAAAAAGCTGTTCGATGGAAGGATCTGGAAGACAAAGCTGTAAGTGCATCCTCAAAGAAAGTCTTTTCTGAGAGTGACCTTAAGAAGCTTCCATTTCCACCAAGAAAGAGCAACATTCCCTTGAGTGAGGACAAAAAGTACGAGAAGGTGCTGAACCTTTTGAAAAATACTCAGGTAAATCTTCCACTATCAGATGTCTTGGTTGAGATGCCTAAGTATACAAAATTCATCAAGGATGTTGTGTCTTCGAAAAAGAAGTTAGCAGGCATGGAAAGGCAAATTGGTGAGGATTGCTCCATGATTAATTATGAAGACTTACCAATTAAAAGAGGTGACCCTGGCAAATTCGTACTTACAGTATTAATGGGAGGTCTAGTCTTCCCTAATTCTTTGTGTGATCTAGGCGCCTCTATAAGTCTTATGCCAATGTCTGTGTGCAAACAGCTCGGTTTAGAAAGCCTTCTAGAACCCACTACTATAAGTTTACAATTCGCGGATAGATCTTCTAAGAAAGCCTCTGGGGATACCGAAAAGGCGTTTTGGTTGATTGATAGATTTACCTTTCCGGTTGATTGGTATGTTTTAGATATAGAGAAAGCTAAAACGTCCCCCGATTCTTGGAAGACCTTTCTTATCTCTGGCTAGAGCCCTCATCGATTGCGATGGTGGGCACGTGACTATCCGAGTTGGTGATCAAGAGGTGAGTTACAATGTCTTAAAGTCCATTCAAGTACCCTCTGGCCCTCCAACCGGCTTTTCCATCGATTATATGACGGATGATTTCACCGATTATATGGATAAGCAAGTCATGGCTGTAGAAGCGGAATACGAGCGATTGGTTGATAATCTAAATACCCATGGTGTGGTAAATCTAGATCAATTAACAGCTGATTTTGAGGAAGAATTGTTGGAAGGAGAAGTTTTGGCAGTGGGACCACAGAGTAAACTTAGTGACATTGAGTTGAAAAGTGGAGATCTCAAGTCGAGTTTAGAAGACCCCCCTGCGGATTTAGTGTTGAAGCCATTGCCTAAACATCTTAAGTATGTGTTTTTAAGAGAATGTGACAAGCTTCCATTGATTATATCTGCCAAGCTTTCTCGTTTAGAGGAAATGAAACTTATCAACGTCTTGAAGAAAAATGAAAAAGCCTTTGGTTGGCAGGTAGGAGATATCAGAGGGATATCTCCGGATATCTGTATGCACAAGATCAAGACAAATGAGGGTGCAAAATGTGTACGACAGCCCCAGAGGAGGCTCAACCCTCATATGCAAGAAGTCGTTAAAAAGGAAATCATCAAACTTCTGGACATGGGAATCATTTATGCCATCGCGGATAGTGAGTGGGTTTCCCCGACTCAAGTAGTTCCCAAGAAAGGAGGGATTACGATTGAGAAGAATGAGAAGGGAGAGGAGATAGCATTGAGACTTGTCACTGGTTACAGAGTCTGCATCGATTATCGCAAGCTCAATGAGGTAACCATGAAAGATCACTTCCCCCTTCCATTCATTGATCAGATGCTTGAGCGTCTGGCGGGACACGCATTTTACTGTTTCTTAGATGGATATTCAGGATACTTCCAAATACCCATTGATCCAGCTGACCAAGAAAAGACCACCTTTACCTGCCCTTATGGTACATTCGCTTACAGGCGAATGCCATTTGGTCTCTACAATGCCCCAGCTACATTTCAGCGATGTATGCTAGCTATCTTTGACGGGCTTGTAGAAAAATGTATGGAGATTTTTATGGACGATTTTTCGGTTTTTGGTCAGTCTTTTGATGATTGCCTTGACAATCTTGATCAAGTGTTATCCAGATGTGTGGAAAAGAACTTAGTACTAAATTGGGAAAAATGCCATTTCATGGTAGATGAGGGAATAGTTCTTGGCCACAAGATCTCAGCCAAAGGTATAGAAGTTGACAAGGTGAAAGTGGAAGCTATCGAGAAGATGAGCTATCCTAAGAATGTGCGTGAAGTTAGAGGCTTTCTTGGACATGTCGGTTTTTACAGAAGATTCATTCAAGACTTCTCCAAGATAGCCAAGCCCCTGTCCACTTTACTAAAGGAAGACGTTGAGTTTAATTTTGATGAGAGCTGCAAGCAAGCGTTTGAGGAGCTTAAGGATCGTTTAATATCTCCTCCGATTCTTATATCGCCTGACTGGAACCTACCTTTTGAGCTTATGTGCGACGTATCAAACTATGCAGTTGGTGCTATTCTAGGACAAAAGATCAAGGGGAAGTTCCAGCCCATCTATTACGCCAGCCACACATTGAACCCCTCTCAAGTTAACTATACCACTACTGAAAAGGAGCTTTTGGCCGTAGTTTTTGCTATGGACAAGTTCCGTAGTTACTTGTTAGGAGCTCAAGTGATTGTGTGGACTGATCACGCTGCTTTGCGGTATCTGATGACTAAGAAAGAAGCCAAACCGCGCCTACTACGTTGGATATTGACCCTACAAGAGTTTGACGTTCAAATAAAGGACAAAAAGGGCAGTGAAAACGTAGTGGCTGATCACATTTCAAGGATGATTAATGAGGAAAAGGATGAACCAGATGATATAGACCTTTACTTTCCTCTAGAGAACATCATGTTGATAGACGGATGTCCTCCTGATGTTCCATGGTATTCTTCCATTTTAAATTACCTTCATGCCCGTTATCTCGATCCAGAAATGTCTTATCAGGAGAAGAAAAATTTCTTCTCTGATTTGAAATATTTCGTTTGGGATGAACCTTATCTTTTTAAGATCTGTAAAGATGGTTTGCTTAGGAGATGTGTTCCTGAATCCGAGCAACGTGATATCATTGAGCAATGCCACAGTGGACCCACTGGAGGTCACTTTGGTCCGTGGAAAACCGTTGCTAAGATCTTCCAATCCGGTTTCTATTGGCCTACGATCTTTAAGGACACAGAAACTTTCTGTAAAGCTTGTGATAGATGCCAAAGAACCGGTACTCTGACAAGGCGTTTTGACATGCCCTTGAAACCCATCCTAGAATGTGAGGTCTTTGATGTATGGGGTATCGATTTTATGGGACCATTCCCATCATCTTGCGGTAACAAATACATCTTAGTCTGTGTAGACTACGTGTCTAAATGGGTGGAGGCTCAAGCCACTCCTCACAATGATCATAAAACGGTCATGAAATTTCTAAAGAAAAATATCTTCGTGAGGTTTGGATGTCCACGTGCCTTGATCAGTGATGAAGGGACGCATTTCTGCAACCGACCCTAGAGAAAGTCCTTGAAAAGTATGGTGTCCATCATAAGACAGGCACACCATATCATCCGATGACTAGTGGTCAGGCTGAAAGGAGCAACCAAAGTATCAAGAAAATCTTGGAGAAGACGGTAAACAGTCATAGGAAGGACTGGAGTTTGAAGTTGGATGATGTACTTTGGGCTTACAGAATTGCCTATAAAACTCCTATGGGTACATCTCCATATCAAATGGTCTACGAGAAACCATGTCATCTGCCTGTCGAGTTAGAGCATAGAGCTTATTGGGCTACAAAGTTTCTGAACTTTGATTCCCAATCTTGTGGAAAACATCGACTACAGCAGTTACATGAGCTAGACGAATTCAGACTCCAGGCTTACGAAAGTGCCAGGATTAGTAAGGATAAGATGAAGCTACTCCACGATGCTAAGATTAAGAAGAGAGAATTTCAAGTCGGAGAACAAGTTCTTCTATACAATTCTAGGTTACATTTGTTTCCTGGGAAGTTGAGGACACGTTGGTCCGGTCCCTTTGAAATTCTCCAAATTATTCCTGGAGGCGTTCTAGAACTACGAGGTTATGGTGACCAGCCGTTTCGAGTGAACGGACAGAGGTGAAAACACTACATTGGTGAGCCTAAAGAAAAGCCTTTGACTGTTCGGTTCCTCGATATCCTTGGATGTGGTGCTACAACAGTCGAAGAATTAGACGAGTTTTCACCCGATCTTTTCTCTGAGGATGACGGTAATGGTCAATCTGAAGAAGTTCTAGCTGGTAGTTGGGATATGGAAGAGTATTGGAAGGAGCGTCAACAAAAATGTCATCAGAAGTTTCAGAAGACGAAGAAGTCAACCATGGGGAAGTTTAAACGTGTTTGGAAAGCTATAAAGAATTTAACCCCATGTGTTAGATTTTTTGCAGACCACACTCTTGATCGAGCTTACACGAGGTAGTGGTGGTGGCGAAAAGTCAAATGGCTTTGATCCAGTGAGCTTTCAACGGTGTCGAGCTAACGACATTAACCAAAAAGCGCTACTAGGAGGCATCTAGATATCCCTTATTATATTAGTTAAATTTCGTTTATCTTTGTTAGTGTTATATTTATTTAAGTTTTAGTTTAATTAAGTTTTAGTTGACTAAGTTTTTCTCATTTACATCGCCAGTTAGTTTGCTTTTTAGATATGGATTACGGAGTTCTTCCCGAGGAGTTCCCATCATTAGTCGGATCCCAGCGATTCTGATGGATGGATGGACCAGGAGGCACTATAGTCTTGCACGTAGATTTTGAGCTTAGTACCCGTCACGAAGACCATCACCTATGTTCTCATTGTTCCCCGTTGTTCGGGAGGTAGTGACTTCACTCTTGAGGAGCTGAGGAAGCTATGGGACGTCCATATACGGTCCTAAATGACCCTATCTTGTGAGATCTAGTCTTTGGTACTACAGCTTCACATTTTAGAGGTTTAGAGGTATTTGGAGATGACCTGGGCGTACAAGACGACTATGATTTCCCTCTTGCTATTGATATGCTTCGTCGTCTCATCCGTTTGGTGGATTGGGACGAGATTTATGCAGACTAGCGTTAGTTAGGTTTGTTTCGTCGAGCAAACGACGTAAAACAAAAAAGCGCTTGGTGGGGAGGCACCTTTGTTTCTATCTATTTTTACTTATTTTCTAGTGATTTTATGTACTTCGTTTGATTTTTATTTGTATTTTTGAAGTTTTAATTAAGTTTAATAAGAAAGTGCACTTTTGAATTGGAGTTGTATGGAAAAATTATGATTTTTGCACCTTTTCCTGTTTGGACGCCCGTCCAGTACGCTGGACGCCCGTCCGCCCTGCACAATTTTTGAACGAGCGTCCACAACTCTTGGACGCCCGTCTGGTGAACTCTCTTCAACGCTGTTTGTGTTTTGACCGTCTGGACGAGCGTCTGTTTATATGGACGCCCGTCCAGTTCATATGCTTTCCAGATGGACGCCCGTCCATGATCATGGACGCCCGTTCAGACCTGAGTCTATATATATCCCCCGCTTCCATTCTTTATTCGAATTGAGAAGTTTAAATTGCCAAACCCGACTTTTTGCCTCCTTTTGCTCGAAAATCCTCATTTCTACACCAAATTGGGCGATTCAAAGCCCTACAAACAGCTCTCAATCCCCTCTTTTTGGTTTTCCAAACGCAATCCACCAACATCCAGCCGTTGTTTCGAATCAGTGATCTTGCGTGTGCGGTTTTCTTTTGGAAAAATCCGATCTTTGGTCTCATTTTCTCACGTTTGGGACTTCTAATCAGCATAATCATCATCCTTTCAACATACTTGGTAAGATTTTATAAGCTTTTCGTGGATTAATTCACATTTTTCCAAGTTCGATCTTCGAGTCGACTAATTGCATACACTTGTCTTATTTGTTTTCTTCTCTGTGTTTTGTTTGTTATTCTTTCTTGGTTGATGATATGGGTTGGTTATGGATGATTTTGATGGGTTGCATTGTGGTTTTGATGTTGGGTTGGTGTTGCGTTGTTTGGGAAATCCCGTTTGGACGATAAACGGGTGGTTGTGTTTGAATTTGGGTTTGGGATTGGTGTTTGTTTAGCATTCGGTTAAGATGGTGCACAAGGAGGTAGCTAAGAGACATGGTAAAGGGTGGCTAAGGAACCTGCTAAGAGGAAGAAGGGTGTGGACCCCACGTTAGTCAATCCCAACCAAGGTATTCGTATTGGTGAGCGTCAGAACCCTCCTAGAGGTCAAACTAGAGTTCCTTTGCGAGATGAGCCTGAATCTGGGTCTGAAACCGATGATGAGCCGTTAGTAAGGATGCAAACTAGGGCGGCAGACGCTCGGGCTGAACAGGTAGACAATGAGCCTGAGGGAGATGAGCCGATTAGACAGAGAGTGAGACCCGCTATCCATATTCCTTTTGCTCGTAGATTCATCAACCCTAAGGCGATGGAGGTCTATAATAAGCCTTATCTGACTCGGACGATGTTGATCGAGCGAGCCATTCTAGACACGAAGGTGGACCCCGCATTTGTACAGCTGTTAAAGGATAGGAAGTGGGAAGCGCTGATGAAAACCCCTAGGACTCCAGTCAATGCTACACTAGTTCGTGAGTTTTATGCGAACTGTTCGGGAACAGATTTGAGAGCTGGGATGGTCACTGTTCGGGGGGTTAAGGTGCCGTTTACACCGGAAATTATCAATGGGAAATACGGTTTGGATCCTTTTGAGGGGTTGGACTACAAGGAGGCGATAAAGGCCAAACAAGACGCCGGTGAGGATCCGTTGGAGGACTTACGGTTGTTGGTGTGCCCTGAGGTGCCTTGGACACTCAGACCGGGTGGGGCTAGAAAGGAATTAGTAACCACGAGCTGGACAGAGGATTGGAAGGTCCAATGTCGGTTTATTCAGAACCGGTTGTTACCTAAGAACAACCTGACTCACTTCCACATTGGTGACCTTGGGATGCTTTATGCCTTGACCTTTAAGCTCAATGTTGATGTGGGACAAGCTTTGTACGACGAGATATCGATTAATCGAAAGTTTATACGAGGTGCTTGATTGTCCCGCCATATATACACGATTTGTGCTGCTCGATGCTCAAGTTCCCGAGTACAAGACCGATCACAAACCGAAGAATCCTAGGTTCTTGCAGCGAGAGAGAGAGAGAAATCTTGGTCGATCGAGATCGAGGGTGAGGTAGCACGTGAGCCTGGTTCCTCTTCAGCACCGCCTCGTGCATCCTCCCGTCCTACTTTATCTCCCTTGATTAGGATGCGGTTGAGCATGGCCAATAGTTTCGGGAATGGCTGGGTGATATTCGGGATACGTGAGAACAATATTTTGTCCATTCTTGATGTATATCGTGAAGACCGGCGGCCGAGGGGCGCAGCGTAACCTTCAATCCGAGCTCCGTTGATTATCTCTTTGTCGATGATATTGAGCGGGTCATTGCGGATGTTCTACACGACTACGAGTCATCTTGAGATGAGGAGCGACTGACTTCGGCGATTAGGACTCGGCACCACCTTCCTCGGACCTCCTCTGATCCTCCGGTTGATGATTCTGTGGCGCCGAGCCAGCCTTGATCTCTTTTGTCTATTTTTACGTTGGTTGTTTTGTATTGACATTTTTACTTATATGATTCGTTGTACTTTTGCTACTTATACTATTTATTTCCGATGGATCATGTAAGTCATAAGGCATCCGTACTTTCACTTCTACTTTGTTTATGCTTTTTGGATATCTTGGATACTTTATCTCTTGTTCATACTTGATTTTGAAATCTTTTTCTTCATTTTGGTATAATTCCCCGTTTTCCCCGAGATGTTTCCGTGTCTGTCAAGTCGTGCAGGTATCTTTTTAGCGGTTTTGTCGAGCTACATTGTCTGGTTACGAGTTCTAAGTGTCACTATGTAGGCTCCGGCCTGACCGGCATTCGAGTAACGCTTGAAATCAGCTAAGTCTTTTATCTTTTCTTTCATTCTGCGCAACATGAGGACATGTTGATTTTTTAAGTGTGGGGGAGGGGAATGTTCGATACGTATCTACACATTTGCTTAATTCGATATGTTTCTATGCAAAATGAGCTATAATTTTCCAATTTTTCGACATTTTTGTTTTTGTTTTGTCCCGAGTGAGCAAATGCATATTCAAAGTTCGTTATTTTTATAGTCATCCAAGCTATATGTCATATATTTAGTAAACTTAGATGTTTCACCCCCCCATATTTTTCACGTGTCATAGTAAATGATGAGCTATTTTATAAAGTTATACCCCTTTTGACGAGTGATTTCTGATTTTCTTATAAGTCATGTGCTTAGTGCTACGTAGATATCTTGAGATTTATGATAGTCTGTATTTAGATCCGAAGTATGTTATACTGTGAATATCTGAAGGTTTGAATGTGATAAGTAACACATAACTTATTGTCAAATGAAAAAGTTGAGTTTAAATGAAGTAATTGTGTGTGTCGGAAGCTAGTCGATGATTTGAGTGAGGTAGGGTATACCACGTATGTCCTATACCACTATGATGACTAAAAGCTCACGACAGTCAGAAGAAGCTGCCTTATGATTGGAGTAAGGTAGGGTATATCACGAATATCCTATTCTGCTATGACAGGGCAATAGCTCATTCTGATGTGCGTTTGAAAGTGAAGTAGTTTAATCAACTAAGAATTGATATGAAATGAATATAAGACTAAGTTATCGTCTATCTTATCCCCAGTATAAACTGACAGATATGCTGTAGGGATTATCCTCTGAGTATTTCAGAAAGGCCCTAGATATATTCGATCATTCTTTTCGGGATATATCACGTTTGTAGGGTACATCTTATGAGTGTCATTTATTACTAGTCTACGAGGGGGTATTAGCTAGTTTTGCTTTGAGTTTCTCAAGTTTGGATTTAGTGGAAGTTCTCTATGGCTTTGCACACACGCACTGGTGAACTTCTGATTTATTGGATATATGCTATATGTGCTGGGATGTCTGTTCTTCTTCCGAGCCTTGTTTATGTTTTGTTTTGCTCGGGACGAGCAAAAGCTAAGTGTGGGGGAGTTGTTAAGGGTGATTTTATACGATTTATAACGCTATATTTTATGTTAATTTCCCCCATATTTGTATTAATTTGCATAAGAAACGTGTGTTTAATGGAAATATTGAGTAAATGATATTTTGAATGAGTTAATTGCAAAATAGGTTAATTTATGTGTTTTAAATTGTGATTATATGTTTATTTGGATGATATTACACTTTGCGATGTTTTTATGTGTTGTAGATACATGATTGAGGCTCAAAAGATGATCAAAAGTTGATTATGTTCGAGCTAATTGATGATAAAAGAGATAATGAAGAAGTGGGATAGAGATAGAAGAGATAGAGATCAAGAAATCGAAATTCAGTCATATTGGGTGGCGTCGTGTCCGTCCCACTGACGGGCGTCGATGAGACCGAACGCAGCGTCCGGTTGAGGAAAGTTGATTCAGGATGTTTGGACGCTGTTATGGACGCTGGATGGACTAGCGTCTGGTCATGACTCGGCCCGATTTGAAGTTCATATGAAGAGTGGACGGGCGTTCACCCTTTCCAGACGGGCGTCCACGGCCGACTTTGCTGAAACCGACTTAGGAATCTATAAATAGCGGCGATTTTCTCACACAATATCATCAGATATTCAAACCCTAGACCCTAGGGGCGGCCAAGCTGCGTTTTTCTTTAGTTTTCATTCAGTTTTTACTAAAATACTCTTATGCACTTTTACTCTACCAGAGAAAAACACGAATTTGAACTCGTTAATATGAAGAAAACATGAATTCGAACATAGGAAAAATAGTAGAATGATCACCCCCGTATAAGTGTGAGACATAAATGTCTTGTCAACTCGGGTTAGCCCTTTTAGACAAGCAGGACGGGGCGGTCTAAGCGATTGACGGACATTTATGACTTCATTATAACGCTACCGCACCGAGTGCGGGGCGTTCATGCACGGTATCGAGCCGACTATCGACGGAACTATGCGCCGCACCGCATAAGAAAGCAATGTAAGGATGGCCTCTGGTTACCTCTGGTAGGGGCGATCCGGGAACGATCTTGGTCGCATCTGGCGAGGACGTCGATCCCCTATATAAGGGGAAGAATGTAATGTCCCACATAGGAAAAATAGTAGAATGATCACCCCCATATAAGTGTGAGACATAAATGTTTTGTGAACTCGGGTTAGCCCTTTTAGACCAAGCGATGACGGCGGTCTAAGCAGTTGACCGGACATTTATGACTCATTTAGCGCTACCAGACCCAGGGTCTGGGGGCGTTACACAAGATTTGTAAAAGTTAACGAATTTGCCCAATTAGTCGATGTAGTAGGAGACTTGTGCATGATTTCTCAAGTTTCTTGATGAACTACATTTTAAATTTTATACTTAATGCTTGGGTTATCATTATCACCTAGTTCATGATTTCATATATATTTTTATGAACGAGAATTGTTAAACATGTAGGAAAATGGGTCTTATAACCGTCCAGTAAAATTGATTAGAGATAAATTTGATTTATTAATTAAGAGGGGTTTTCAAATTAGGTGGGGCGTTTCAAAGCAATTTAATGCATGTTTTGTAATTTAGACTTATATAGATACTCCGATGAATCAAACATAGGGCATGATGATGCCCGACCCGAACTACGCCACGTGTCATCCTCTTAAGTCGTACAATAAATGACTAGCCTCTAAAAGTAAGGCGTTAAGGGCCAGGAGCCCCACAGACATAGCTAAAGACAGGTCCCTTACCCCAGATAGGAGATCGGCAGGAACTCCTCCTCCAGCCACCACAGGTCGGTTGAGGCTTATTGAAGAGGGGATGCCCAGATCGGCCATAGTGGTCTTGGGGGCTGAGCGCAGGACGCTCAGTACAACCCGGCTGTCATTCCACGTGTGGGATAACTGAACATAAATAAGGAAATAATCCTAAGTCATAATGGCTGCAATATTGACAGTAGATATATCCATAATTATCCCTAAATTATAGAGATTTATACGTGTTAATCCTTAGGGGAAATAATAAATAATATTAATAATAATAATACAATTCCTTGCAGGACAAGGAAATGGATGAGACGTCCCCTATATAAACAACCCTAAGGAACTACGAAAGACTGAATTCTAATTCAACTATTGAATACGTAGGCAACTTGAGAAAAATAACTCTCAAACTCAGTCTAAAAATCACCAAAAAAACATCCCTCGTTCAATTACCCCTAGATTAAACGGCCAGGATTTATTCATAGACCCCTAGATTAAACGGCCCGGATTTATTCATAGACGAAATCCAGCATCCTCATTGGCGCTAGAAGGAGGGTCTTCTATCGGTAGTGGATCGAGGTTGTTCGTGATCAAGTTAATTGCAAAAATATACCAAAAACACAGTCGGATCTGAAGATTATTGCCGGAGTTCGAACCGTTGGAATACAAATTCCACCGTTCAGATTGAAGAAGAAAGAGGTACGAACAAACCCTCCAAATTGCGTGCCGATCGGAGTCCATTTAGATGCCCGATCGTCGCGCCGAAAGTTCTTCTTATGTAATGAAAAACGCAGCAGCCCGTAAACGCAATCGGATCGCGAGTTTATTGCCGGAGTTTCAACCGTTGGAATAAAAATTCCACCATTCATATTGAAGAAGAAGGAGGGACAAACAAAACCTCCAAATTTTGTGCCGATCGGAGTCCGTTTATATTCACGATCGTCGCCGGAAATTTGATGCTGTAATAGCAAAATGCAACAGCCCCAGAAACGTAGTCAGATCGACGGCTTATTTCTGGAGTTTTAACAGTTGGAACAATAATTCCACCGTTCAGATTGAAGAAGAAGGAGGGACGAACAAACCCTCCAAATTTAATGCCGATCGGAGTCCGTTCAGATGCCCGATCGTCACCGGAAAGTTTCTGCTGTAACAGCAAAACACAGCAGCCCCAGAAACGCAGTCAGATCGATGGCTTATTGCCGGAGTTTCAACCGTTGGAACAAGAATTCCACCGTTCAGATTGAAGAAGAAGGAGGAAAGAACAAACCTTCCAAATTTTGTGCCGATCGGAGTCCGTTTAGATCCCCGATCGTCCCCGGAAACATGCAAAGGACAAACTCGGGCTCTCAGGCTCCAAAATCCGAGCTGAGCTTTTAATCTCTCCGGTATGAGCTCTCTAAACGAGCTCTCTCATTACAAGCCGTCCAGGTACGAGCCCTCATGGAAATTTATTCATGCTTTTACAACTTAAATTACCTATCTTATTTTGGAACTCACCCTACCGAACATGGCGGGTCAAGCTAAGACCGAGTTCGGCTCGGCATCATATTTGGAGCTCACCTTGAGCGTATCTTTTATAAGACCGAGGTCGCCTCGGCATCATATTTGAAGCTCACTTGAGCAGATCTTCTATAAGACCGAGCTCGGCTCGGCATTATATTCGGAGTTCGCCTTCAAGCGAATCATTTATAGGACCGACTTCAGTTCGGCGTCATACCTGGAGCTCGTACCCGAGCAAATCTTATGTAAGTCCGCTCGCCATCTAAGCACGGCACCAACAGACTACGCCAAATAAGCAAACGGTACGTTAATTTAATATTATTTTGTTTTCCATTACGCATGGTGTTTATTGAGTTTGCAGGACAAACGCACGATCAACAATATGCGGGAAGTCAGTACAAACTGGCCCAGCTCGCTCAAATAAAGTCCGAGAAGTCAGACAAATCTAGACCTGCTCGGCAAAAAGTTATAAGTCAGCAGGACTGACGAACTGAGCTCCGCGGGTCGGACTCAGCAAAAGATTCATAAGTCAGCATGACTGACAAACTGAGAAGCGCAGGTCGGTCTAATATATATATGTACATGTGTGCTTCCAGCGTATGAAGCATATTAGATATGCATGTGTGCACTTGTTTCCAAAATATATATGTATAGATTTATATGTGTAATATATATATGTGATATATACACATGTGTAAATTGATTTATGGTAATATAATAAAGATAGTCAATATTAGATATTGACAATATCTTGGAAATATTCAATATAAGATATTGACAATATCCTAGATTTATTTAATATGAGATATTGTAATAAATGAGATAAATCAATCAATTATATTTTCCTTATTTTATTGGGAAAATGTTTTCTTCTCCTCCACACATAGATATGGCGCCACTTCTACTATAAATAAGAGGTGGTTGTCAAGCTCTTTTGTACAACACAATTCCAAGAACTAATAGTTCTTGTGTAAAATAGTGAGCATCCTATAGAGAGTTGGAGAGAGGGGAAAAATGCCGGTCTAGCAACCGGAGTTTTCCAATAGCAATCCATGATGGGATTCCGGCGGGCTGTTCGTGTGGACTGGCGGTAGAGGGCGAACACTTGGGCGGCTCTATGCAGAACTACTCTCCTTAGACGGTCAAAGCGTCGATCTTTTAGATCAACCAAGGTAACCACCGTCTACTAGTTTATTTGTTTATTGCTTAAACGAAGTCGATCCTGGTTAAAAGGAAATAAAATTTTAATTCCGCTACGTTCCCGCGTAGATTTCCTAACATTGTCCACCCCCTCCCCCTTCCCTGCAAAATCATCTGCCCATGTCCGATGCTACTAAAAAAAAAGCTTATTACAAGAAGAAGACTAAATCCTCCAACTAAATAAACCACAACGATCACTTGAAATCTTGAAATGACTTAGATTTATCTACTTTAAGCTGCAAAGCGATAGGGTAAAAGATTCGAGTCTCTCGATCGCTTCTCCTCCAACGCCTAACGTTGAGGAATAAATGAATGAAATAACACGATCTCCCTTTGAATGTTGTGTTCAAAGTCTTACATTGACAACACGCGTCTGCAGTTTTTGTAACGGGGGCGGGAAGATCATACCGCGGCCGCAGTGTTTGACAATATTGCAATTTATCACCAACTTGCTACCTAAAAATAATTTGTTTATAATGACGTGTTTTCAGACTTAATTAGGCACTTAGGTCACCCAAAAAAACCCATTGATTATAAGGACAAATTAAATTTCAATTGACTAATATGCCCTTTCTTCTACAGTATGCACAGGTTAAAGATCGCTAGTGATGTAACCTGTAAGAGGCTACCATCCAGATCCAATTCACAGTTCAACCATCCAGATATCCGATTCATACAACTTCCTCAAGTAGATCGAGGTCTTCGCCGGAGAGGACGTCAGATCGAGATTTATCGAGTCGAGATCTGAAAAGAGGATGCTCGATCGCAGGTATTGATGATGAGGTAAAAGAAGGAACGTTTGTTCAGCTGCCGGTGGTGGTGGTGGTGAAGAGAGAGGTGAATAGATGCTCCGGTTGCCGGAGGGAATCTGATATTTAAGTTCTAAATTGCTGCTGTGCAAGTCCTTTCTCAGAGTGTTTAATCTTCAAGAAGATTCTCTATTGTTTTGACGAATTCAGTTATCTTCTAGGATTATCAATTGAAGGAGCATCGGATCATGATCTAGTTAATTCTGATTTTTAAATCTGGTGTTCTTCATATCTCCGCAGATTATGCAATTCAACATAAAAGATGGCGACTCCTTCGGTGAGAGCAACCGTAGTGATACCCAAATACCCACCTCTATTTCTGTTTTAGCAGCAAATGGACGTTTTTATTTTAAAAAGCAAAATAACAGACGTGCTATGGACGCCCATCTCTTGCGCAGCATCCATTTGTGGCCCTGGACAGAGATGGCCATCGCTGACATATCTTCATCGTCACCACCGTGACTTTCTCCTCTCTCTCACACCTTCGTTCCTTCTTCCCCATTTTTTTTCCGGAAAATCTTCTTCCCTTTTGGTTTAAAGGCAAAAGGCTGATTTCCTGTATTATTTATTAACCCCTATTTCTTCCTCCACCAAACCTTAGATCTCCAATCAACAATCTAATCCCTAATTTCGCAGCAGCAAGAATTTTTCAAGAAGAATTAATTACCAGAAAAAGAATCAATTTCGCAGAACAATTTCACAGATTTATCAATTTCACAGCAGGTACAAAGATGACCCATCTCTGCAAATTGGGTATTTCTTCTCTTTCATCATCCGAAAATTTCTCTTTCTTCCAATTTCTTTCCTTCTTCTCCAAATTAAATCAATGATTCATTTGAAAGACACTTTTTAGATAAATGAGTTTTGAATTTGCATTTGGGTAACCCCTATTTGAACTAATTTCATTGATTTCACACCTACACCAACGAAATCAATTAATTTTGGAGCTGGGTCTTGTATTTTTTTTAGCAGTATGGATTTAAGATTCTTAGATGGATTTTTGCAAGGAGTAGAAAGAGATGTTAAATAAAAAGAATGATGAAGATGAAGAGAGGATTAGAGAGGATATTGTTGATCTAGTTGAAAATGAGGGAGACAAATTTTTTTTGCTACATGCCATCCACCAATGCCACCAGTTGAGACCGCCGGAGGAGAAGATTCAGGATGAGAGAGAAAAATAGTCATCAATAGAAGAGAAAAATAGTCATCAAAATACAAAATAGAAGGGAAAATTTATTTTACCATTACGTCTTCTTTTCAATCATTTTCAACTAACAAAAGTCTTCCATAAATCAAACCACTTAAAATTTGCCATGTGGCAAAATATGTCATAACAGATGGCCTAAATTTGATGGTCCACTACGGTTGCTCTGAGTTCATGGCAGGCTAGCTTGAAAGCTGATAAGTCTTCAGCCTTTCATGCCATCTGTCAGACCTTAGATCCAGTGAAGTTTGTCTTTGTTTCTATCACATAAATTAGACAAAAATGCAATAAAATCTGGAGTAAGAAGATTTTGAGAAAATATACATTCAGGTCACTGTAGACACCCATAATTCAAGTTAGGTCTGTTCAGACCTGACATTTTTTTTTTAAGTTGCCCGTGCCTGTTTCCACGGGATCGTATAAAATTCCACCAGATGGCGTGGAATTTTATAAAGGACACGTGGAAGTTCAAGTGATGGCAAAAGTTTCAATTCCAAGTGACCTGAGGGAAAAGCAACCTACGCCACGTGGAAATTTAAGAGCGCGGCGTGGAAAAATAACACGAGCCCGTGGAATAAGGAAATTGAATGAATAAATGCCCCAACTGTCGTTTTTCCCTATATTTTAGTCAATACCATCATCTTCTTCAGCCAAAATCATCAATCTTTTTCACTCGAATTTTTCTTCACAAAACTTTCAGACAAAAATTATCAATCTACGGGATATCAATCTACACCGGTCTTACTCCTTTAAACAAATGGGTAAGCATTTCGTATAGCACTTTTGTTTGAATTATTTTAAATATCGTATTTGTTTTAATTTGATGAAATGTTTGAGGTAATTAACCTTAAAAAGATATAAATTTTCGATTTTTCGTATGGTGAAAAGGTAAAAGCTTATAGTTTTAAGGTAGTGAAAGGATAAAATTTTGATTATTAAGCTATTGAAATGATTAATTATAATGAGATCGTTCGATAATAAAATTGTCATTCGTTGGAGGAAAATGTAGTTCATATATTTATAGAAATCTTGACGTTGTAGAAATTTTGATATTGTAATTATTTTGATTATTTGATAGTTTAGAAATTTTTTAGAATGAAATGCATTAATGATATTATAGTGGCAATGTTAATATTAGAAATGATAATGTAGAAGTTTTTATATTGTACATATTTCGATTATATGATATTGTATGTATGTTATAAGTTGTTTCGAAATTTAGTAGTATAAATTCCTTTAGTGTTCCATGCCTTAGTTAATGGAGGAAATATGTAGTTTGCTACAACTTTAATTTTCAAATAACACTCGAATAATTTAATTGTTACGAGAAATCACAATGAAAATGCCCTAATTGAATATAAAAAAGTTGAATTTATACACGAAAAACAAACGACAAATAAATGTTGTTTGAAAATTTCCAAAACAACAAAATGTTGACATATTCTATGGTACGCCTCAACCTGATGAGGTCTTAGAAATGCATGCATCCCTAGGGTGTTTTCGAATCCTTCTGATCCGCTGCGTCATGCCTAATCTCTAGGATTTGTATTGGGGCTCCTGGTAGGTAGCTCGTAGAATATTTCATTAGGTCTGCTCAATAGAGCATCTTTTCCGTTCTCAGCAGCTTGGTAAAGCCTCCGCCGGAAGTGAGGCATCCGTTAGATCGAAAGTATAAGATCTGTTCTGTTGGCTCTGTCCAGCATCTGATCTCCCTCGTCATCATCAATTATTCTATGACGCTGGTGAAAACAATCTTCTCTTCTATTACCCCCGTCTACTGTTACAACACAACACAACACAACGAAACTTGAATTATTCATAAAAATCTAACCATTTATTTATATAACCATTTATATAAAAATCACAACAATATTCATAAAAATCTAACCATTTTATATATATATATATATATATATATATATATATAAAAAGAGAGACAAATTGTTAGTATTTTTGTCGAATATTGATTTTTTGCGTTGTGATGCCTAAAATAAACACACCAGAAAAAATGATTGTTTAACTGATAACAACACGGGTGCCCGTTAGAAATATATATATATACTCTTAATATATATATATATATATATATATATATATATATATATATATATATATATATATATATATATATATATATAAGTACCCTAAAATACAATGTTTAAAAAAGCCAACCGATTTTAAATACAATGTTTAAAAATATTCCTCGACAATGTAGATTGATAACAATGATAATATAATACATACCCATGGAGTAACACCGGATGTAGGATTGACCAAGGATTTGTAATAGACCCGGCGACAGTACATTTCCATCTCAATAAACTTGGACGAGCAATAGCTTGACCTCTACCCACTATTGCAAATCCCGTCATTGTATAAGTCTAGGCATTGCATGGAAACACCACAAGCATGCAGCGTATAAACAACCGGAGGCGCGTGGCTTATACGCTTTCCCATTTCTTTTAGGTACACGATCCTTACACTCAAATACTATCTTACGCCAATTCAACATTAAATTGTTAAAAAATCGCTTTGATGGAAATGTCTCGACCCGATTGTAGGTTCTCGACAATATAAAAATCGGGCGGTATTACCACTGTGTTCGTTTCCGATTATTAACCCATAAATAACGTACACTAAAGCAATCCGGTATATAGTTTCAACGTCATTTGATGCCAAAATCGCTGATTCGATTTTTTGCAACGTCACATTATTGATGTACTTATGGAGAGTACAACTAACATCAAAACACCTTGACTGATCTGGCAATTCAACATCCAAATCTCCAAATCTGTACCCCATTATGAATGCAAACTCCCTTCTTCCGAACTTCACTCTATTATCGCCAATCTTAAAATGAAGCTCGTCGTCTCGGTCTGGATAAACCATATTGAAATACAGGTATGCTATTAGCCGCCCCTTGAATTCCCAATTGTTACTTATAAAACGAAGAAACGGACCAAATATTGATCCCTCCAATCTATTCCACAACGCTCTGTTTGGTGTACCATTGTGCAATAACTCTTGTAGTCTTGTAAGAGTAGCACTTTCCGCATGGAACCACAATTCGGCATTAAAAAAAATTTCAGCCGGATGAATCAATGTTCCACGTGGTGTTGGATAACTAGTAAGTTGCGAGTGATTAAAAATATGTTAAGAAGACTATATATATATATATATATATATATATATATATATGTGTGTGTGTGTGTGTGTATGTATATAAACTTAAGAAAATAAGTGTATATATATCTTTATATATAAATATACTGACTATATATATATATATATATATATATATATATATATATATATATATACACACATTGTGAGAGACAAAATATATAATCATGTTATATATATATATGTACCGTGTATAATCATTCCCCGTGTATGTGTATATGTCTGTCTATATATTTAAACGTGGAAATCTACGCTCCGTTTTTTATTTTAAAGGGTGTAGATTTCGATTTAATTTTGGAAAATAGATATAATTTGAATTTCCACTTTAATTTGTTGGATTTAGCTTTGAAAACAAAAGTTATTTTGTAATGAAGTGATGATGAAAATAGTTTCTTCACACCGTACGTAGTTGTCAACACAAATCATTTTTAAATGAAGATGGGTGAATATGTGTGTAACCCTAAAAAAGGAGGCCAAGTGAGTCGCCACTTCATTTTACCTTCTTAATTTATGCAACAATTAACCCAAACTTATGGCCAAATAAAATAAAATAAATACCCATAAAATTGAATTGTACAATATACTACTTGGATGTTATGTTACTTGGATTTAGCAAGCACAAATTAACCCTTCATTACACTAGTATGCACTTATATACCGACATCCTTTGTACAAAAACCAAATCAATGTGACAAAATTTTCCGGAGTTAATTGTTCGTTGTTGACAACAAATTGCTTTATGTTTTTGTTTTCTTGTTTTGGTTCGTGTTTTAATCGAGTCTTGTGTAGCTTGGAGCTGGGTTAGTTGTTTTTTCCGGTGTTTGGTTTTTAATAAAAACTTTTGTAAAAGAAAAGAAAACAAAAGAAAACTCCCGTAACATATATTCCAAAAACTAGCATAAATTTTTGAAATGTAATATTAAAACAAAATGAGAAAACATATAAGCATGAGAATTACTCTCAAGCACATTCACTATGGCGAGTTGTTATACTCGCCTTGGTTCCCCAGACATATTTAAACTTCACGACTTCACCTTTTCGAAAAAAATCGCCACTCTTGATCAAACATATATTTCCAATTCTTGAAACTACATTTGGATCAATGGGAATCATACTGAGAAAATTTGGGCAATTTAATGTCACGTTTTCCTTAATGCAATTTGGGCAAACTTTGAACTCATTTTTGTCATTGCAATTGCAAGGGTTTGTTACTGTCACTTCCCAAACTGTGCCCTCTTTTCCTCCAGTCCCAACTAGCTCCTGAGTTGTAACCACATCACATATTGGTTGTAGTACTTCATGGCTACCTGTTTACATGAATATACATATATATACCACACACCGTTAGTGATTATGCAAACATAAATAAAAGAAATATATTATATATACCACACACCGTCAGTGATTATGCAAAAATAAATAAAAGAAATATATATATATATATATATATATATATATATATATATATATATATATATATATATGGGAAGGCAAAATCAAAACACAGAATATCAAAATCATGAGAATAAAAAAAGTTATACCTGGGAAAAAAACAAGAAGAAGAAGGAGCGAAACAATTGTGTCGATGACTGCGGCCATGATAATGTGGTGGGTACGTAACAACGTAATGAGAGAATGAAGAATTGATTGATTATGATTATGATTATGATAGTAGTACAATATATATACACTTATGATGCTGAACACAATAAATGAGAATCGTCTAACTATAGTAACCTCTACGTATATGGTAACGTAATATACACCGAATATGCAATCATAAATGTGTTGATACACACATTTAACATGTGCTTTTTTATTTTTATTTTACTTAAAGCCCCCGGTATCAATAACTCACTGGTCCGACTAATCCGATTTCGCTCGGGTCGTGCCTGCAAAGTCTGACTCTTACTCAGGGATAAGGTCTGATCAATAGCTCTTTCAACATGTCTTTGTAGACATGTGTGCTTTATTCCTCTATTAGTGGGAGGGTGCAAAATTATTTTTATGTCTTTCAGAATGCAAAGTCGAGACTTTACTCGCGCTACGAGTCGATCAATAATTTCTTTCAGCGTGTCTTTGTAGACATGTGTGCTTTATTCCTCTATTAGTGGGAGGGTGCAAAATTATTTTTATGTCTTTGTAGACTAAATGACCTACTTTAGGCGTTATATATAACAACATCAATGATGAAAATAATTGCTGAATATTTGATTTAGATTTTTGTTTAAAAGGGTATGTTATTAATTTAATGGGAAAATTAGGACATTGTTATTTAATAAAGACAAATGATGTTATATTTTTTCTTAAATTACCCTCATATTTTTTTTGCCCTGTTGTCTTTATTCAATAATAAAAAACAAATCGTCAATTACCATGAAAATAGGAGATTTTCTTAAATAAAAAAACAAATCATAAGTACTCCCTCCGTTCCAATTTATCTGAGGCAGTTGTCAAAATCACACATATTAAGGAGGTGAGTTAATGCATTAATTTATACAATGAAAAGACTAGAATCTCCTTGAATATAATTCAAGTAAAAACACAATAAATGCTGCATTGGAAATTGTACTGACTCACATAAAATGGAATAAAATATTTTGGCAACTGCCTCAGTTATTGTGGAACGGAGGGAGTAGTTATTAGGCTTTCGCCGGTTGTCATTATTATTAAAAAGATACAAATTGCCACAGACTATAAAAATAGGAGATTTCTTCAACAATTGTTATAAAAAAGGAGGAGAATGACCAGTAATTTTATGGTGGTCCAGATGCAAGTTTTTGGACCACCAAGTCAGCAATTTCAAAGGGATACATTGGTGGAAAGTTTTACAGGTAGGATTCCATTGGTGGAAGTTGAATTCCTATTGGTTGGGCACACCAAGTAGGATTTGGTCCTGGACCATAGTAAAATTTGTGGGAGAATGACACACTCTAAAAGATGTCAGGCAAAAAACACGTAGACTAAAAAGTTTTTTTTTCTACTGAACTAAAAGTGACAAACTGCACAATATGTGGGATGTATCGTATCGTATTAGACTGCTGCGAGTTGGACAGGGGCTGAGATATCTTCAATCCAATCAGCATAAACTTGGCTAATCTTCTCAATGCTGTTCCATTTGAAGTAGCACTTTCCATCCTTCTCGCGGTTTTCAGACAGAGTCTTGCTCCTCTTACATGATACCAAACACAAATTTATACTCGTTATAAAGGGAAAACACAAATTTCCGGCGATGTCCACTCGTTATCAGAGAAAAAACCTTTTTTTCTTCAAGGACAACTCGTTACCAGAGAAAAACACGAATTTGAACTCGTTAATATGAAGAAAACATGAATTCGAACTCGTTACCAAAGATAAAACACAAATTTCTACTCGTTATAAAGGGAAAACACAAATTTCCGGCGATGTCAAATACTAATAAATCAATGAGGAAGAAACACAATTTGATCTCACAGTCAATTATATCGAGGTTTCAATTATTCTTCAGCTGGAATAAAAGAAATTAGAAACTAACCATTGTTGTAGCAATCACAAAATAATTCATATAATAAGTGATGGTTCGATCACAATGGAATAAAAGAAATATGCAGCAGCAGCACAATTTGATCCTCCTCTGTCGTCCGTACCCTAGCTGTGATGATATCTATCCCCCAATTCAATTGCCAAAATTGCATATATATGCCTTTCCACGTATTTTTTTCCTTTGGCCCATGGGTCCCATGGCCCTTTTAATGATCAACCAATCAAAATATAAGGATTTTAACCAATAAAAAATTTAAAACCTTTCAGCCAATGAGAAATTAGAGTGTTCCACCAATCAGCAAAAAGTTCACATCATATCGTCTTTTCCAATTCAAAGACTTGCAAATTATCACTTCAAACTAGGATAACGGTATGATCATACCGTTTCCAGACTCTTCTTTCCACACTTTCAAATTGTCAAAACGTGAACCATCTCTCTCATCTTCTAGCAGTAACATCATCTTTCAACTACTCCTCTCTTTGACGCATTTCACGACACGAAACAGTCCTTAAAGTCATTATCATTGTCAATCCTGCAAAACAACACCAAACACCCCGGAAAAACGCATATCTCCCTAGAAATGACCTCGAAAAAGCGATAAAATCTCAACCAAATATGCTCATATCATATATATTATTAATTGATAAGTAATTTTTTCATATAACAACTAATCTTTTCTTTTGGCATTTAGTCTGTTTCTATTTTTTCAAATGCAATGAGACAGATCATGCAGCGATCAATAATTGGAGGCCGATGTTGGAAAAAAAATCAAGTTTGACGTGACTAAGTCAAACCTATAAACTAATGGACTCCGAAACGCCGAGAAAGAAGTGCGCGGAGTGGAGATGCCCTCTAAATATTACAACTATGGACACCGGAATAACCACCGGAGTGGAGATGCCCTCCAACAATATCACAACTATGGACTCTGGAAAAACCACCGGAGTGGAAATGCCCTCCAAAAATACAACAACTATAGACTCCGGAAAAATCACCGGAGTGGAGATGCCCTCCAAACATCATACTATTAATGGACTCCGGAAGACCTGCTGGGGTGGAGATGCCATCCAAATTATGCCAAGACAAACTCAGCCTCCAAACCCGGCCTCGTTTGAGGGAGGGTATTAGAAGATAAAGACGAAGAGAGATGCATTTGATCAAAATAAGAGATAAAGTTGTTAGATGAAAATAAATATAGTGTTTATCATAATTTATTCAAATAAATAATATTAGAAACATATACACATTAATTATAGAATAGATAATTATTCTGTAATTAATACGTAATAATTACAGAATATATAATTATTCTGTAATTAATACGTAATATCTATAATTAGTGTGTGAATATTGCTAATAAATAATAGTATTATGATTTCTCTCCTATATAAAGGAATAATATTGTATCAATTGATTGGTCAGAAAAAACAGTTTCAGTCTTCTATATTGTTTTGATTTTCTATAGTCGCTTTTTATGTTTTTTTTACACTTGACCGTCAAGTGTATTGGAAATGATTTTTTCCGTATTTAGTTACGTACAAGTTCTTTTGCAATTGATGCCTTTGATATAGTGAGATAAAATTTGTATATTCACTTATCCTTTACAATATTTTGTTAAGTGAAAAATAACCATTATCGAATCTAAATCCTAACCAACATACACAAATGATAAAGATTAATTCGTTACAACATTTAGTTGATCATATTCTTCAACGTGCCTCATCGAATTATAGCACTACAATTTCGCCATCTGATTATTATTTAATATAGTGAAAATAAATGTAACATGTTTCATATGTGAATGGACATCATTGAAGTGAAAATTTTATTAAAACATTTGTGATTTGTTTATGTATGTATTATTGCATTTTATCGAATTACATTGGGCTTACAACATCGACCCGAAAACCTGCAATGTGATCAAAATTGAAATGTGAAAACCTATACTAAGTAATAAATAATTAAATAATAATAAAAGAGGTAGAATAAAATAACTCCAATAATATATTACTTCCATCCACAACACTAGGCTTAGATATATGTGACAGTGAGCTATAATATGGCTCTCCAAGATTGCTAAAAACACGAAGATTAGAATTTGATTCCAAAGACCAAAGTGCAACAAAATAGAAACACGTGCGAATCCCGAGGCGGACTCTAAAATTTTAGTCTGAGATAGGGCGAGGTTGAGGCATGTAACTCTACATCGAGGGTGTCTTCATGGCCATCCCGAGTTTGAGACCTACCCGAAGCCTCGAATGTTTAGTATGATAAGTCAGAGCCCTCGGCCGGAAGTCTACCACATCACACCTTATGTGTGACTAAGTTCCAACCCCTCCAATGGTTGTTGAAGAAGAAATCGAGCGTATAGATAGTTGTCTCTGTCAAGACCGTCATATATAGTTTTAAGGCATCATACTTATTCAAACTCATGAAATAGACATACAATCTTATATTTCTTCTTTAAATTTTTTTTTTTAATATTTCTAAACACATACTTATAGTAGCTATATAACGTTGCGTCATTACATATTTATAAAAATCATTTGATCAACAATTAAGATGCACATGAATAGATGATTCTCGTTATAATACATGGTCTACATTCTACGAACATGTGACCCGATACAAATACTAATGGGCCGGATTCAATTTTGTTGGGGTTTCAAAGCCTACAATGACTAGATGGATTACAAACTTGTTGGTCTAAATCCATTATTATACTCTGGTCTATTATGATGAGCTCAGATTATTTGCCCCCGTCTAGCCAGTCCTGCTATTTGGAACTTTGTTTTTATTCTAGTTGGGCCTATTCTTTAGAAAATTTGTATGAAAATAGTTGCTTTTGAAGGAAATCTTTAATCCACCGTCCTAAAAATAATGTCATCGTTTATTATACATGCAAATTGCATAAAGTTTAATTATTTCTTTAAATTTTACTAACATATGATAAGATTTACATTAATCTCCGTAACGAGAAAGATATATCTAACTATCATGCATGTCAAGTGAGACTTGAACCTGAGAGGTTAAAGTGAGTAAAATGTTAATTATCAGTATCCTCCTAAGCTTAAATTTTTGGAAGAGATGATAATTCAACATGATATTAGAGCAAAAGGTCTTGTGTTGAAACCTTGCTGCCTAGTTTGGCTCATGCTTGTTGTCAACATTATTTTCCACATTTATATTGTACAAATGTAGAGCTAGCCTATTTGTTTTGTTGTTGCAAGCCTTATTTATATTATTATGCAAGTGTGGCCACTGTGAGCCAAGCTAATTAGCTCAGGCTTGTTGTGTAACGACATAATATTACGTCATTTTGAAATGGACCCAACATTATCAAAAGCAAGTATGTAACATTCTCTGAACACAACTTCTGTTAATATTCTATGGAGTCCCCTATATATTACTAACACCTGCCAACTGTATTTTGTTTTTCCCCCCGGCCCTAACCTCTTGGTGTGGGGATAAACATCTTTTTTATTCTAGCTAACCCAGCTGGCTTATTAATGTCCATTCTCATATATACATGTTCCTTTCCAATTTGCCTTGTGAATATATATAATATATATTTAGTAGTATATTCTTCATAACAACTTGTTTGTTAGCTAGCCACATTCCAAAGATCCCACAACACGTAACTAAGAAATATTTCATTTTATTCCGGTTTGACCGTAATACGCAAATCTTGAAAGAAAAAAAACACCTAAAGATTCTTGGGTTTTTACGTGTCGTAACGAAAAACATGTAAAATTCATATAGAGTTTAAAAGTTTTAAATCTCACAAATTCCGTACGTGAAAACCCTAAAAATCTTAAATATTGAAATGAGGTCTTCACGTTGCAACTAGAATGTAAAAAGAATATTTATTGGTCCCTTGAAATATTATTTTATGATATTAAGATTGTGATCATTAGCCAACTACGTATAGAGTTATCTTTGTTTGTTGTTCTGGAACGAGCATATATTCCTTCTTCTTCGTCCCCATGCATCCAATATATAGACACACACAGTGACCCCTATTAATATTAAAGATACCTTAGTAGGGAAGCAAAGCTATAAAGTAGTTATGCTTTCCCGATTAATTATAATAATCATAATTATAATATTCTTATATAATATCACAATTAGCGGTTTTTTTTTTCCTTCTGTTTTTTTAAACTCTATATGAATTTTAAGAGAGTAACCATGTCTTATAAAAGTCAAAAAAGGCATTGTAACATAGAATGTAGTACGTATAATTTAATACCCTCATGAGACTTCAGTTGGTCCACAAATAGAGGAAAATATCATCGATTTTTTTTCTACTAATAAATAAGTGTGTGTATATATATATATATATAGATTTGTCGTTGACATGCATGTGCAAGTTACAAGTTTTAGACATTGAAATCAATCTTGATCATTTTCTCACTTGACTTGTGGTCATCTCTCTTTGACTATCAAACTATAAGTTTTGATGAAAAGAGTGGGTCAAAACATAAGCGTATAACAAAAATATAAGAATGACGTCGTTTAAATATATTATCATTTTTCTTTTTCTTTTTTTACTTTCCAGTTGAAACGATACAGCTTCATTTTTTAACCCTTACAAAACAGCCCAAAAGAGTGCACTTTTTCTCCCCTCACATTTGTATGCCAAGTATTTTTAGTGCACTTTTTCTCCCATAATTGCAAACTTCATTTCTGAAAAAAAAAAAAGAACAAACAAACAAACAAAAAAAACACGAGAGATGCATATATACACACCACCTCCATCCCAAAATAAAAATCACTTTTAAGGTTTTTCAAACATATTAAACAAATAGATGAATGTAAAAAATATTAGTACTATAAAATCTATATTGTCATTTAACTAGCATTAACATAAATATTTTCATATCTAATTTAAATGTGAGAGATTATTCCACAATAAATATTCCCAACAAAGCGCCACAACAATTTTTTCCACCATTGATTTTTTCAGGACCCATTTGAATCAATAAGTCTCACATCATAATCAATGATCTAAAAGCGTGTTGTAAAATTTTGTTGTACACATTTATTGTGGCACTATCACCACTCCTAAAAAGTGTTAGGTGGAAAATAAAGTTGGGATAAAATGAAGAAAACATGTACTACTAGATGTCAGAGACATTATTTTTAGGGGTCAGAGGCCAGAAGGACAAAATAATTAAGATACAAAATAGGAAAAAAAAAAAACAACCAAAAAAAAAGAAAAGATAGAGGTTGAGAAGGACAAAAACACGTCTGTTACAACGTTTTTGTCCTTCTCAGCCATTATTTTTTTTTCTTATCATTTTTCCTCATTTTAGATTAAAAACAGTCATCTACAACCTTTAACCTTTATTTTTAAGCGAGACCCTCTTGTTTTGAAGAAGTTTTTGCCTACACCATCGTCTTTTCTTAAACTGGTTTTAATCAAACTGTGTAGTCCAAATTCATTTATCCATCAACTCTCGTGGATATACCATAAAAAAAACATGTTTGAAAAACAAAGGTTGTAAATATACTTCAATAGATGTATTGTATCACTCGTGTATAATTGAATAATGGTCCTAGCCGTAGCATTACTATATAATTTTAGTAGATGGGGTTAGTGGCCATTATATTTCAAAAAGTAAATTTTGATGTGGTATATCTGTTGGATGTAATATCGTCGGATGGATCAAAGATCCACCCGATTAGGCAACGGAAAGTACAAGATCTAGATCCAAACAATCAAAATACATGAATAATAAATCTATACTACGAAGGGATTAGATTACCAACCTTTTTATGGTGCAAAACGCCAAGAACAAGGTCTATCCAATCCGAGCTAGTTGAGAGCCTAGTTGAGAAGCCAAAATCTTCCAACGTGTGTCTCCAAGCACCACCAGTTGGATGGTGTTTCAAGCCGCCGGACCTCCTCGATATGCTACCGTAGAAAAACCCGAAGTTTTCCTAAAACTCAAACCCAAGTACTTAGGCTGAAAATTCTAAGCCTAATACTTCTCAAGTATTTCGAAATTTGTGTGATATGTGATTTGGCTTTGGAGAACTCTCTTTATATAGGAGAGTAATCATTGTCCTCCAAAGATTTAATAATTAACAGATAATTATTAAATTAATCCTTAATTTAAATATAAGATAAATATAATATATATCCCAAACAAATTAGAATAAATAAATATATTATCCAATATTCCATGAGTTATCACTTAACAAATAAATGATTAAATCATATATTAAATAATTATCCAAAAAAACCAATTTCCCAATAATTACTTAATAGAATGCGCCCAACCCTAGGTAAATACTAGGCTACAAGCATTTTTCACATATTGGGCCGAGTCCACAAAAAATTTCTTTTCCATGCATTTAATTATTTAGTCCAACTAAACAATTAATCCACATATTTATTAAATAGTCCAATCCAACTATTTAATTATAATTGAGGTGAAACGACGAGAAAACATATGCTATGTTATGAGTCACGTCATGACTAATGGACTCCATATTCAAGATTATTTACAATAAATCGAATAAAATTATTCGTCAGACCGAACAATTATATTCAATCTATTAATTCCGGGATTACACCACCATAAACCCGAAACTGAACTCTGTCGAATATAGATATAAACTTACACTCAACCATGAGTCATATGGTGTCCACTGATATAATCATTACATACGGATAAATCCTCCATAGACTGTTCGCTTCGATTCGGGATATTTCCATAAACCCTTCTCGAAACCTCTTATCCTTATTTACTATTAACCCCCTAGTGACCAAATAGTTCATAACTAATATAATATGAACTGCGCGCATCGGTCTGTTTCTAGGATTAACAAATAAGGAAACTGTCTGTCGACTTCCCGCAGGAAGGAATGGATTCCATATCTGTGATAGCACAGACTACTAACTCATTCCAGAATAGAGCCAACGAGAAGTGTTGGACCACATACTACGAAGTGATCCTTACTAACTCATCAAACTCTACCCTAGTCTAAGCAGTCGTTTGTGATCACCCCAGGATTGAGATTAATCCATATATGATCATCTTGTGATTCGATAAGACTTCTCGACCACGGAATTATATCGAGAACTCAAATCAAATCGGTCCAGCGCTATATGATTATCATCATATATAAATGCCCCACTAGGTATCCTATTACCGATAGTCCGGATAAGACTGCTTTTTAGACTTTTTGTACACCTTCGAAGAATAGATCAATTCATCCGGCTTCGTTCCGCCATCCCGACCAGTGAATCAGTAAGATTTCCTTTTCCATAGAATCTTTTGCTGGTTGGTTTCACTATCATAAAGCAGCTCCAAAGTTGGCTTGGTTTCAAGATGTAGAATCTATGTTGAATCATCATTTAGCAAGGCTACTAGGCCTTGGATCTCTCTCTTGGGCGGGACATCAAATACATGTATCTTTACCAATTAACCAATTTCTAAACGAAACTTTGGGATTGCCGAATCACATCCAAAACAAGTCAAATTAAGATAATTAAGATAGATAATTAAGATAGAAGGCAACGGAGTGACTCCCTTCCATGCCCCATTTCAGAGGGAACCTCGAAGTGGCTCTATCTCATTCTATTCCATCCATATCCCAATTCCATTCATTTACTATTAATATCCCTTTAGTGTCATTGACATAACAGATGTCGTTTCTAGTCTATCTCTTTATATTTCTTTTCTATATATGATATGGAAAGTTAAGAAATCATCATGTATAATCCAGAGATTGCAATATAAAAGAAATAAGGGAGGTTTGTGATGATTTTTCAATCTTTTCTACTAGGTAATCTAGTATCCTTATGCATGAAGATAATCAATTCGGTCGTTGTGGTCGGACACAATGATTTATGGTTGGCTTGGTTGAACTAAAAAAAAATAAATTATTCAGGCTCTGTTTAGAAAACCCCAACTCAATTAGTAATATATCTACGATTCCTAGTTCGATCCTAAACGATTCCTATGTGAAATATCTGTGGGTTGATTTCAAACTATTAATCAAAACTTGGTAGAACGTATAAACGGAATTGAAAAAATAAGCAGAAAGTCATAAAAAAAGAAAACGGTAATAACAATATTTGTTCTATATGTGCAAATCAAAATCGAGTCAATCTTTACCCAGAGTAGAGCATAAACAATTTCGGTAGTAATCTTCCATTTCAGTTGGAAAATGCAGTCAGATGTTTGGGGTAGTATAAGCGATCAGGGGGTAATAACTCATATCACGGGAGGGAACTTTGCGCAGAGTTCTATTACTATTAATGGATGGCTCCACGATTTCTTATGGGCACAGGCATCCCAGGTAATTCAGTCTTATGGCTCATCATTATCTGCATATGCACGCCAATGGGACCCTCCAATAAGTCTATTGGACTTGGCTCTGTATCAATGGAATCTCATCATACATACATAACGAATTGATGTGGTATATTCATATCATAATATATGAACGGTAAGAACTAGCATTCTTATTGAGACTAGAACTCATAGGAAAGAAAATTAATCGTTTTTTTCCGGATGCGCTAACATTCCCCTTTTTTCATTCTAGTTAATAACATAGTAAGGAATGAAGAAGATTAAAGATAGAATCAAATATCTCTGACTGATTAATCCCTTCTCCTATTTTCTCTTTTTTTTTAAGTTTTATTGACGCATTATTAGCAAATTAATCTTGAGACTCGCACTCAGATTAATAAACGCTACGGACTAAGTTAATTTTAAGTACATCTCACTAACTCAATCCTCTCAGATATGGCCATACATTTGAGTTATGTGATTACATAAACGGCGAGTCTTAGGGTTTTAATGATGTCTTAATTATAAGCATACATGCATATAATAAGATGAATTATTAATTCTGTCATAAAACAATTAGATAATTGTCTTTCGAACACTACACCTAACAATATCCACATGCATCTATTTGATAGATAAACAAATTTAAACAACACAGTTTATAAATTAAGTTTAAAGATAAAAGATCTAGGGTTTACAGATACATGCCACATATGATAGGTACACCTAATAACTTCTCGTTCCAAAATACCTTCACGAGAGGCACCTATAACAATAGTAGACCACCATTATTAATTTGCTCTCTATCCATACCTCTCGATTTACTCAACCAATTTGTTGTGTTTCAATGGTGAAAAGGATAAAGTTGACTTTACCACACATTGAAACAAATAATGGAAAATTTCGCCATATTCCAACGAAACATTACGTTTGAACGTGGTATTCAATGAGATAAATAATGATAGATATTGCATGCTAAAATAATTGAAGTAGGTACCTACCCTTCACCTTTTTGTCCTTATCATCATAGGGAAGTTATTGTATGGTGAGGGAATTTGAGGTGAAGTGACGGGTGAAACGATCAAAACCATATAATTTAAATACATAATGAAGGTGTGTGGTGTGGTGTGTCACACGGTGTCTTCACGCCGTGTGGAAACACCATACAATAACCTCCCATCATCATACTACTAGTTGATTAATAATAAACACACTTATATGATAAATTGAATAAGTCCTGATTCGTCATTTTCATATTTCCCCATAACACTTAAATAAAGGGAATATTTGTCAAAATAATGAAACAAAACTAGTGCCCTAATAGAGTTTTATAACAGCCGGGGGGGTGGGGAGGGGAGGGGAGGGGAGGGGTAAGGAGGAGGTGACGGGAGGGGAGGTAGGAGGGAGTGTTTGAAATAAGAGATAGATTCTTGATGTATACGCTTTGAATCAGGGACCACACTACGTAAGATGGAAGTTTTCATTAGGTGCTTTATGATCATAAGAAATATTCGACTAAAATGGAAGAAATTAAGAAATAAGAATTAAACAATCTGATTTTATATCATTGATAATTATAAGTGTATACATTATGATTATGATTAAGGAGTTTTATGTAAAGATCGTTGGAGGAAAATCCGGTTTGAATCACTCGTTGTGACTAATTGATTGTGTGGACAGCATCCAAAGTCGACGTCTACAGGATTATTTAGGGGATGGTAATAAAATTATCATTTTTTATTCAACTTTCAAACATAAGTTAGTACATTCAAATTATACAATTATATATTAAGGGGTCAAAAATCATAAAATAGTAGGTCAATAAATAAAAATTATGGAGTCAATTTCACATATAATATCTCCGTCCCAAAATATTAGTCATTTTAGATATTTTCACACATATTAAAAAAGTGGTTGAATTTCATAAATTTGAAGGATAAATGTTTAAAATGTTCATTGACTATCATTAATGCAGTAGTTGTTAAGAAATAAAAAGTTGTTAGATTCATAATAAATTAGGGTAAGATGGAGAAATGAGTAATAAATGTTGTATTGGTAATGCTTAGTGACTTATATTGCGGGACAAATCTGAAGAGTTAGAATGACTTATATTTTGGGACGTAGGCAGAATTTGTGTTTATAAAACAATTATCTACAATGTACACCTAATACTATATCCGGTCCAAAATATAAGTCGTTGTAACGCCCCCAGACCCCGTGCCTGGTAGCGTTAATGAGTCATAAATAGTCCAGTCAACTGCTTAAACCGCCGTTCTCGCTTGATCTAAAAGGGCTAACCCGAGATGACAAAACATTTATTCCTTACACTTATATGGGGGTGAGCAGGACATTACTTTATCGATGTGAGATTTTACATTCTCCCTTATATAAGGGATCGCGTCCTCGCAGGGACGTACCAAGACTTGTCTCGAATACTATTCGCAACGCCTGCACTTCGGCCCGCGATAGCGTTAAATAAATTCATAAATGGCCCGGTCAATCGCTTAAAGCTCTTGCTCCTCGCTTATTCTAAAAAATTGCTTAAATTGAATGTGAAGCTTTTTACGCCAAACATATATGAGGTGAAGCGGGGCATTACTTTATCGATGTGAGATTTTACAGTTATCATAGTGTTTTTACACAGATTGAGAAAGTGGTTGAATGTTATAAATTTGATTGCTGATGTCTAAAACGCCTCTTGACTATCACTAATACAACAGTTGTTAAAAATATAAATTTGGTGTTGGGGATGCAAATTTGGTTTGTATGTACCTATGTATCCGTATTCAGGCAAGCTAAAGTAAACAATACTCTTATGAAGTTCATCTTGTCGAATTGATTATTATCATTAATAGCATTACTAGTTGGACACACCATAGATAATATATATATATATATATATATATATATATATATATATTTCTTTTTAGAAAAACATAGATAATATATTGGAAAAATGAAGTAAATTAATTTGTGTGTGGCCAAATAGTCAAAGTACGTGATCAATGATGTAGAAGACGACTATTGACTTTTAATGTGCGTCCGTATGGTCACCATCCCGACGACGACAACCGTCCTTCCTTCCGGCAATCCCCCATCTATTCTTTGGACTGTGACGCCGCCGACGACTAATTTACCCTTCATTTGACCGACCGACGCCATTCATCGATCTCTGTTTCTTTTAAGTCAAAGTGACTGTAAGCACGAGTTTGAAGTTTGAACGCAACTCACAAGTCACAACCACTTTTGTTATTATTATTATTATTCCTCCGGTTTCACAATAACTGTTTTAGTTGTTAAAATATTTTATTTTATTTTATATGATGCAGTATATTTTTCAATGAAATATTTATTGAGTTTTCATTTGATTTACCCTAATTTATTACGGTATGATATCTAAAAAACAAAGCCACATCAATTATATTAAATGACATTCTAGTCATTCCATTATACAAGTTATTTCATTAACTCACATTCTTAATATGCGTGATTTTCATAACTGTCTCAGATAAATTGGAACGAATTGAGTATTATTATTACTCTTTGTTCTGAAATAACCGAGGCAATTGCCAAATTATTCGTTTTAAAATAATTGAGACAGTACATATTTCGATGAAATATTTAATATATTATTTTCTATTTACCCTTTTTAATTTTTTCCTTCAACTACATTAAATGCACATTATTAACACATACTCCTTTCGTTCCAAATTGTTTGGACTTATACAATTTTTGAATGTCCCAAAATAAATTCTATAACTAAATTTAGACTTAAAGTTTTTTCTTAAATTCTCAAAATACCCACATAACTATATTTTTTTAAAAAGTTTAAGGACAACAAAGGAAGGACACAATTGTAAAGTAGTCATATCTTTAATGACTAGACAAGCTAATAAATGATGTTCCCTTAAATTTTTAGAGTTTCAAAATGTCCAAACAAATTGGGATAGAAATAGTATCTTATTTGTTCTGCTCCGAAGTTTTTAACATTTACTAACGACATTCGTAGCAGAAGCCCTATATGGTGTCCTATCCCTAAAATGAAGATAAAAAATAGAGTTTACTCTAAAATAGCTTCCACAACAGTCTCTATCTCTATTTATTTTTAGGGATATGAACAGTGCATCCCTACTTGTGGGATGCACTATTCACGCCCTAAACATATTTAATTATTAAAAATTATAGGGATATGGATAGGGATATTGCTGGAGTGAGGTAATAAATATTTAATGTGTATAAATAGGGTTGTGAGGTAGAATATGTATTATTTAATATTATTTGAAATGTTATAGGGATAAGGATATGGAAGCTGTTGTGGAGGTTTTTGAATTGAGATGTTGTAAAATAAGGATATGTATTATTTTATATTATTTTAGGGATAAAATTTGGGACGTCTGATAAGAATGCTCTAAGGGATCGAGATTCCAAATGTTTTTTTTAGTAAGTGGTGTGCATATTCTTCTTCTTCTTCTCATTTTTTTTCCTAAGATTTGGTAAGAGTATTTTGGTCCATATCACATCAAAGTCAATGTAATAAATTGTTTCCCTTAATCTGTGTGATTTATGACAACTGCCTCAATTATTTCGGAACGGAGGGGGTACTCCCTCCGTCCCATTTTTATTTATCACGTTTGATTTTTCACACAAATTAAGAAGAATGTAGTTCATGTTTTGAATTTCAATAAATGATCTAATATTTTTACATTTTTGCCCTTTAAGTAATTGTTGAAGCATTTATTGCTACCATTTTTATCGTAAATATTGTAACGACAGAAGGATATTTAAACGAATTTGACAATTAATGCACAAAATGAAGACTAATTTTGGGAATCAAAAAGAAAACATGGACAAATAAAATGAGACAGAAGGAGTATTATTATTATAAGGGAGTGAGAAGAAAGAACAACAAATAGTAAAAAAAAAATAGAAACCAGCATAATGAAAATATAAATTAGATGAGAAGGACAAATCCGCTGTTGATAACCTCAAATCAATTGTTTACTGCAGTGGAACTGACCTCAAATCAAATATTCCACTATTCCATTGTTTATGTGGTTTTTTTTACAAAAATGTCCTCGAAAATAGTATTGGAAAATATAAAATGAAATGTCTAAAAAAGGATGAAAAAAAAAATATGTGATGAAAGAATTATCATCTTTTGACGATCAGATCAAAAGATATTTTTAAAATTGTAATTGAATTGTGAAAATTTAAATTATAGTGGAATAATGACTTGTCATTTTTATTAAATAAATTATTTCATTGTCCTATTTACAAAATAAATGATATTTTATTTTATTCTTTCTCTATGCTTAAAAACTTCGCAGACAATGTAAATCTATGTTTATATGCATTGTGCTCTAGTTAGTTTATAAAGGTCGCATATACACTTTTTTATGCTGAGAGACTCTGAAACTTGAAGTCAAAGACTTACAATATCCCGTTCTTTTATCTCTCAACTATGTCCCTCAAAGCAAGTTGTAACGGTATTGAAAAGCTGTGCACGGATGTTGCTAGTTTATCTCTCTGGAAAATGTTACGTCCACAACAAAATGACCACAGTAAAATATGCACAGAAATATCTAGAACTATATGCACAGATATTGCATATAGTACCTTAATCATGATATGAGATGTGTTAGTAACAGAGTTTTGGAAATTGATAATTGTATTACTGTGTACACCAAATATTTATACAACAGGAGTGTAACTACCGTATCTCTAACATATCAATTACAATAAATACAAAGTGTGAACATATCAAAATAATATCAGAGAATCTTAACAATATTATCTACAATATTTCTAATACGCCCCCTCAAGTTGTACTGCGGGAACGGAGGCACAACTTGTCACGCCAAGAGAAGAAGTCTAGGCGGGGAAGAGACTTGGTGAGAACATCGGCAAGTTGATCACCAGCAGGGACATGAGTAACGCGAACAAAACCTTGGTTAACTTGATCACGAATAAAGTTATAGTCAATAGCGACGTGCTTCATACGAGAGTGAAAAACGGGGTTGGATGAGAGCTGCGTGGCACCAAGGTTATCACAATAGACTACAGGGACGTGAGAGGAGGGGAAACCAACATCCTGAAGAAGAAACAACAACCACTTGAGTTCAGCCACAGTGTCTGCAACGGATTTATACTCAGCTTCGGTGGAAGAGCGGGCAACAGTGCGTTGCTTTTTCGAGCTCCAAGAGATGGCGTTACGACCCAAGAAAACAACATAGGCCCCGGTGGACGTGTAGTCCGGCCTATTGCCACCCCAATCGGCGTCGGAGAACGCATGTAAGACAAGAGGAGACGCACGGTAAATGTGTAGGCCTTGATCCACGGTTCCAACAAGGTAGCGGAGAAGGCGTTTAACAAACGACCAATGAGTGTCCGTGGGAGCATGCATAAATTGAGCGAGTTTATTGACGGCAAAAGCAATGTCAGGGCGCGTAAACAGTAGATATTGAAGACTCCCAACAACACTACGAAAGAGAGTGGCGTCCGGGAGAGGCGAACCCGAGGTGGGTGTGAGGGTGGACAGGTCGTGCGGGAGCGGAGTGGAGACTGGGTTGGCCTTGTCCATACGAGTTTTAGCAAGGAGTTCCAGAATGTACTTGCGTTGAGATAAGAGGAGTCCATCAGGCGTAGAAAGAACTTCAACGCCAAGAAAATAGTGCAATGGGCCAAGATCCTTGATAGAAAACCAAGCCCCAAGCTTGGAGATAAAAGTCTGAACTGCATCGGGGTTGGACCCGGTAACAATAATGTCGTCCACATAAACTAGGACATATAGATAATGAGAGCCAGCATGTAAAATAAAAAGAGAGGCATCGGCATGAGCGTTGCGAAAACCTGCAGAGATAAGATAAGAGCGGAGCTCAGAATACCATGCTCGAGGGGCCTGTTTGAGCCCATATAGCGCCTTATTAAGGCGACAAACATAATCTGAATGTGCTGCATCTAGAAAACCAGGCGGTTGTTGCATATAAACTGTCTCAGATAAAGAGCCCTGCAAAAAAGCGTTGTTTACATCAAGCTGGCGAACAGGCTAGCCATGGCAAGTGGCAAGGGTAAGAAGAACCCGAATAGTAGTTGGTTTGACCACTGGGCTGAACGTCTCAAAATAGTCAACACCTGGACGTTGATGGAAGCCCTTAGCAACGAGACGAGCTTTATAGCGATCTAAGGATCCATCGGGAAGGTGCTTAGTGCGGTAAACCCATCGGCAGCCCACAATGTTATATGAAGGATCAACAGGTACCAAATCCCACGTGTGATTCTTAACAAGGGCATCATACTCAAGTTGCATAGCTGATTTCCAAGGGGGTGAGGCAAGGGCTTGGGAGATAGTAGTGGGCTCGGGCGCATGGGACGAGAGTTCACTAAGAATGGACATTTTCTGGATGGGCTTGGAGATGTTATTTTTGGCCCTAGTAGTCATTGGGTGTGAGGAGGTAGGTGGTGGAGGACGTGGAGATGTGGGACGGGGTGGGGGGAAGGGGGGGTTGGTCGTGGGTGGGGAAGGGAAGGGGAGGAAGGAAGGACGGGGGGAGGTGGGGGAATCCAGGCATGTAGGGAGGGAGGCGGAGTGGGTTGGGAGGTGGGAGAGGTGCGAAGGGGGAAGACATTTTCCACAAATTTAACGTGGCGGGAGGTGAAGATACGATGGTTCGTGGTGTCAAGACAGAGGTAGGCGGATTGTGTGAGAGAGTAGCCGATAAAGACACAAGGGCGGGAGCGTGATTCAAGTTTATGAGACGTGTAGGGCCTGAGCCATGGGTAACATAGACAACCAAAGGTACGTAGTTTCTCATAGTTCGGGGTGTGGCCAAATATCTTGGCAAATGGTGAGACCATTTGGAGGGTGGGTGTGGGAAGTCGATTGATGAGGTAGACGGCGGTGGCAAAGGCATAAGGCCAGTATGAGGTTGGCATAGACGCATGTGTGAGGAGTGCGAGACCGGTTTCAACAATGTGAAGGTGGCGGCGTTCGGAATAACCATTGTGTTCGGGTGTGTGTGGTGGGGTCGTGAAATGGGAGATCCCATGGGACGCAAGGAAGGGGCGGAGACCGGTGAACTCAGTGCCATTGTCGGAGTAGAGAACTTTTATAGTGGTGTCAAAGTATTTTTCAACGAGGTTTTTAAACTGCGGAAAAATTACGGCGACGTCGTTTTTACGTGTGAGTGGGTAAAACCATATATATTTTGTGAAATGGTCAACAAAAATCACATAATACTTAGAGCCGTCAAGACCATAAACCGGGGAGGACCAAACGTCGGAAAACAAAATTTCTAGAGGACGAGAAGAACGTAATGTAGAAACACCAAATGGGAGTTTATGACTTTTATTCCTAAGACAAGCATCGCAATGTTCTGAAAGCACATTATTAGAAAAAGGTAAATTTGCAACAGTATTAACGGAACGAAAAATAGAGAGGGCAGGGTGCCCAAGACGAGAGTGCCAAATATCTTGAGAGGCGGTAGAGGCTGCAAATGCGAGTAGTGGAGTGGTGGGCCATGTGTAAAGACCATCTTTAACGGGTCCCGTCAGAAGGCACGTACCCGTTGGAATCTCCTTAACACGAAAAGAGTCCGGAAAAAATTCAACAGATACACGGTTAGTTTGGCAAAATTTAGAAATAGATAATAAATTACGGGAAATGTTTGGCACACACAAGACATCACGAAGTTGAAAATTTAAATGAGAGGGGGGAAGGGAAGTTAAGCCAGTATGAGTAACGGATAAGGGACTACCATCACCAATCATTAAGTCGTCGGAACCGGAGTAAGGTGAGTGAAGGGACAGATTTTGGAGATCATTGGTGACATGGTGTGATGCACCACTGTCAAGAAGCCACGGGGAAGCAGGCACCTGTTCAGAGCTGGCTACAACATGGGCTTGTGGAGGGGCTGAACGCCATTGCTGTGGCGGACGAGGAGCGTTGGATCCCTGTACCTGAGTAAACTGAAAACGGGGACAAAAACGAGCACTATGTCCCTGCACACGGCACATTTGACATTTACCAAGGTATTGTTTGGCAGGGGGACGGGCTGAATTGCCCGAATTACCTGTGCTACCTGCCATATGAGGAGGTCGAGCCGGAAATGATGACCGGACAGCAGCATGAGCGACAACAGTGGGCATAGGAGAAGCAGCCCGGGGACGAGAAGCATCGTAATTTAATAATTTCTCATGAAGCTCGTCAATGGTGATGAGAGTGTCACGAGCTTGGACAGCACGAATCAAATCCGCATATTCATCACCAAGATTGTCCAGGATTACATCAATTAGATCTTCGGGGTCCATGGGTTTGTCGAGAAGAGCCAATTCATTCGATTTGTTGCGCATAAATTGCAGATAATCAGTGATAGTCATAGTACCTTTCACAGTGCGTTTCATGGTCAGTTTGATTTGCTTGATGCGGCCTCGATACGGCTTGGCGTAGAGACCCTTAAGAGTATTCCACACGTCTCTGGAGCTTTGTGGAGCATGAATCGAGCCAAGGACAGAGCTGGATAAGGACCCAATTAGAGCATTGAGGATCAATTGATCCTGCCGGTACCAATGATGGTGAGCCGGATTGGGGGCGGTGGCACCACTGGCGGTAACAGTGGCTGGTGGCTGCGGTTTGGTGCCGTCGACGTAGCCAAAGAGGTCGTATCCCACGAGCAGAGATCGAAATTGGATTTCCCACATGGCATAATTGTCGTCTGTTAGCTTGATGGGGGCCTGTGCGCCAGAGTTGAAAGGAACAAGAGCAGGTAGAGTGGAGCCGGAGGTGGCTGTCGGCGGGGAGGTGATGTCCGACTGTGAAGACATTGGAGAAGAAGACAGGAAAAGCCGAAAAAGAAAGGAGAAAGAAAAAAATTAGGGTGACTCCGATACCATAACAGAGTTTTGGAAATTGATAATTGTATTACTGTGTACACCAAATATTTATACAACAGGAGTGTAACTACCGTATCTCTACCATATCAATTACAATAAATACAAAGTGTGAACATATCAAAATAATATCAGAGAATCTTAACAATATTATCTACAATATTTCTAATAGTTAGTGTTTTCTTGTTGTGAAGATAACATTACTCCCATTTTTGTAGAATATACATGATAACATATACATGTAGAAAACATTTTGATTATATATATATATAACCGTAACATCCCGATTTTTCAGAAAGGGTAAATTAGTAATTGGGCATACCCTCTACGACGTAATTATTATTTATCCAATTTATTTAATTAAGAAGGATTAATTAAATAAATTTAGTTATTTAATTAATGAGTTTAATTAAATGGCTATAAAAAGGAGATAATCCCCAAATTTAATTCATTAAGCTGGTGCGCATCTTCTGAAAAAAAAAGAACGGCGGCAACAGAGAAGAAAACCAACGCAGAAGATGCCAGAAAAAGGGGAAAACGTAAACTTCAACCGTGTGATCAATCCGTTCATCTGTTCAAGATGCCGCAGGAGAGAAAAGTGATCAGCACGACGAGACGCAACTTTGGAAAATAACATCTCTCGATTTCGTAAGTTTTCGGTTTAACCCCTAGTTTTGGTGTTTGTAGAGTTCGATTCTTGAAAAAATTCGTATCTTGTAATCCGTAGCTCTGTTTCGCAGCCGTGAGTAGTCGAAACGATCGTCTCGGAGCGTAGATTAATCTAAAATTAGTTTGACAGCAGTTAATCCAGGTAATCTGCAGTTTATTGCACTTTTTCAGTTTCGTTTTTCTGCAAAGAAATAGGATTTTAAGGTTTCATGTTGATCACATAGGTTTTGGGGTTGAGGATCAACAGTTGTTGCAGTTGCTTGGTGTTTTGCTGTCGGTTTTGCAAGCAAATAAGGTAAGAGGCTATTCCTATGATTCCAATTATCGTTTATAAGGTTTATATCAAGTTTTAAGGTGTTTAGATGATAGAAAGATGTGTCTTTTCGTTGATCAATGATCATAGATGCTATAGTTTGATTAGATATGTTTTTCTGTGTTCTACTGGTGTTAATTTGATGTTAATTAGGTTAGAAACGGTTTAGAGATCGTGTTTTGAAGATCTTAGCGTTTTGGGGAAAACCCAGGCGGACGGGCGTCTGCATTATGCGGACGGGCGTTCGAGACCCTAGTAGCTCAGACGGGCGTCCCAAGGCAGACGGGCGTTTGAGGTTAGAATTTTGATTCAGGATGTATCTGTTTTTGACGGACGGGCGTCTGGGGTTTAGTGGACGGGCGTCCAATGCCAAACGGGCGTCCATAGGATGTCAAACGGGCGTTTGACATGTTTTACCTTGTTTTTACTGTTTTATCGTTTCAGCTTGGTTTCGGGCTTCATAATCAAGTTATTATAGTTTTAAACCCTTATTTATGATATGATAATATTGGATAAACATGAACAAGCCTCGATTGAACTTCTGATTCGTTCAGTTAAAACACCGAATGTACTCTTAAAGGGAGTTGAAGTTCGGATCCGTCGGAAGGGCATGAAAGGGCTTGTGCTTTGATGAACTAGAGTTCATCAATGTCTGTGTAATTGCTAGGACTTGTCCGTGTCTAGTGGTCTAGGAAGAGAGTAGTATTTGTGAGGGAGATTACTTGAAAACACTTAGGTGGCTAGTTAATTCACAATAATAAATACATATGTGTAGATAAAAGCTAAAACGTCATTTATTCTCGGTTAGGCACTCTTTCATATCGGCGATGTGATACGTTCTTAAAAGGTGAACAACGCTCATGGCCTATAAACGGCTGAATGGCAGTGGAGGAAATTCATCGAGGCGATATCGCATGGAGGGAGACCCGGAGCTAATCGGTGCTAATCACCGTTAGTTAGCAAGTATATCTTCAGGCTGATGAACGCCATGTGTAGTGTCCTTGGGTAGTGATGTAACAAAGATAAGCTAAGCTAGAAACGTTTAGTCATGACGTGTCGATGGGCATGAAGTGAACTCTAGATTGAGTCGGTCACACAAAGATAACTAACTAAACGATTAAATATCTTTTCTTTATAAATCTTAATTGTTGTCGTAGCTTCTCACTTTTACTAAGTACTTTGTACTTACCTCCTTTGCATTTTCTTTTGTATGCATTGTGGGGTGAGAAGACGAACAGGTTGATCAAGTGTAGATGACAGCCTTTGAAGACTTAAAGTCTTGACGAATCTTTTAGATTATTTTCTTTGTAAAGGTTGTATTAGACTGGTTGTATTTCCTCTCTTAGATTTGTTGTACTTCTACTTTTAAGGCATCGTATTGTATAAGCCCTTGGGTTTTTCATCGTTGTAATCTTAACTATCAATCTTTAGTATGGTAAATTTCCGTTCATAGTAGCTTTTACGTTTTTACCCGAGTCTTTTTAGCTTCCGTTTGCTTTTATTTGATACGACGACGTAGAGGCTTGCGTATAATATTAGATTTATTTAATGCTATACGCGTCGAACGTTTCTCTTCCGGATGAGGGCTCGGTATCCGGGAGCGGGGCGTTACAGTTGGTATCAGAGAGAAGCGTCCTTTCTGTTCTAGGCATCTCTTCCTCTAAGATAAGAATCCTTTAGACCTTTTAGAACTTGAGCTTGGTGGTAATCCTCGTATGACTAAGAATCCTTAAACCGTGGTTAGGTTGCGTTAGGACAGAGTGAAGAGTCATCTTAGACGGAGGTTAATATGAGTTTTCCGTTCACATCTTTTATGTGATCACCTCAGTTTTGTTTCTCCTAGTATCCTTAGTAGAAACTCTTTCTTCTTTTGAAGTTTCCAAACCGTAACTTGTCTCATAGGGTTAAACGAAACCCCTTTTAAGTAAAGCTTTGGGATCGGAGTCTTATGCCTACACCTTAAAGTCGAGGTCCTCTTGGTTGATTTCCTTAACTTCTCTATTGAAATCTCTTCACCTTCACTACACATGAATATCTAAGTTTACTTTTATCTTGGTCTAACTTTGTAGAGAATGATATTTAATTCAGCTCTACAAGTCCTCCACTTTCTCTTTTCACTATCACTTGGTTGAGTTCATCAACATTCTTTGACCTTTGCTTTGCTTGAGATAGTTCTACACGAACTCCATGTGTAATTCTATTATTTCCAAGTACTCCTCCGTCGTTTCAACTCATAGTGTTAAAGGTCTCTTACTTTGGCACATACTTTTCATTGTCCTCGTGTTTGGATTTACCCAACATGAGTGAATGCTTTGTTTCCGTGTTTTCCCTTTAACATAAGACTATCTCTCTATACTCCAAAAATTCTGCAAATTTTCAGCAAAGTAGATTACTGTCTTATCTACAATTTCTCTTTTTATATCAACTCGATAATCATTATGGATTATTCAGAAAATTCATGTTTATACCGGACACTCTGTCCAGAAAATCTGCAACAGTACCTTCACTTCTTCTTCTGTTTTGAACAGGTTAAACATCTTCAAATGACCTGAATTTTTGATGTGTTGCAGACAACAATTTTATCTACAGATTTTATTTTGGAATTAAGTTCAGATTCTCTTTCGTTTGATCTCGATTTGCAATTCAACACAGTGTTTATTAATTTGGAAATTCTGGCAGCTTATGCAATCGTCAGAAATAACTGTTTTTGACCAACTTATCTTCTTTCAAAAATTCTAATATTTTTATATCACCTGGAAAACTCCAGTATCTAAATCTTTTCTCTTTGGATCGTGCTCAAATTTCTCTTCGTTTGTTCTGTAAAAATTGATAATGTCAGATCCGGAGTAAAAATCTTACACAGCAACCTAAAAAGAATTTTCACCTCCTTGACTTAGAGTTTGGGCTAAGAGGTAAGTTATGATTGTCATGTTTAGGAGTTCCCTGAAGTTTGATCTCCTTCTGAGTTAAACCTTTTAGTAGGATGCTTATAAAGCTAACGTTATAGTTTGTTTTGCAGTGTTAAACAAGAATCAAGATGCTACCCTCCAGCATGTCATGTTTGATGTTCTGTCCCTTTTCGTTCCCTCTTGTAATTATACTTTTTCTGGTAATTTGTTTCTCATGTAATCCCTCACTTGAGATCTTAAAACGCAACAAATCCTCTCTGCTTGGTGTCATGAATTATCTCCGAAACATATCTCCATAAGCCCTTCTTTTGAACAAATTCATTCTTTCTTACTTTTCAAATCAAGAAACAAATCCTCTTCAAAGTTCTAAATTGTTGCACTCCCATATTTCCTTTCAAATTCAAATTTGACTAAGCCTTCTGATGTCAGAACATTTTTCTTATTTGTGTCTATTCTCTCAGCTCCCCTCCTAAGGGTAGTGTCGATATTGTAACTATTTCACCTAATGCTTCCTGTTCCTTTAAGGTATGCATATCTTCGTTTGCTGGTCATATTTTTTAAGCCTATCATGACATTCCTCTTCAGTTACTTATCTTTAACCTTCTAGCAATTTATGCTAAGCTAGTTTCAAGCAAAGGGTAGCCTTTTCCAATGTGCCTTCCAAACTTATTTAGCCAACAGACGTTTGAGTTCCTAAACTTTTGATCTCCATTTCAGGTTATTGCACCTTGTACGCTTCAGTTTTAAATCTCTTTCGGGCCATTTAGAGCCATGAACCGCCATATACATCATTTTGACTTTCCACTTTCTGTTTTGGCGTTTCTACTACAATTTTGTTACACCGGTTGAAAGTCTATTTTTATTTTAACCGTTTCATTTCCACACGGGGAATAACCTCGAGCATTTATTCCTTGGCAGTGTACTATTCCTCTCGAGTAGTGCAACCTTGAACCTTTTATTTGAGTCGTCAATGATCGTTTAAACTTCCTTTGAAGGTTTGAATTAATTCTTTGAAATCAAACCTTACCCGACAATTCTAAAGTGTCATTTCCTCTTCACTTAAAATCTTGTGTGACGCTTAATTATTCAAACTTTTGATTTTCCCTTACAATTCCTTGAGGGAAATTTCTAATTTCCCTTAAATCTTGAAACAACCCCTCTTTGACTATTGCAAACTTGGACACTTCTTGACAAGTGTTTATCTTGTTCTGAGACCTTTTGGTGTACTCGTTTTGTCTCCATGGCTCCTTCATGATGAGATTCTTGCTCTCTTTTGATTTCTATCTTTCTAGTCCTTCTGGTGCTCGACCTTGCACCTTTACTTTGCTTTTCTGTTGTGTGATGTTTCCCTTACGAAACTCATGTGAACTGAAGATTTTTCTAGTTCGCCAACATCCATCTTTGTTAACCAAATGATTAACAATCAAGGTCACTTTCTTAATGTTCTCAAGCTCGGTGTTCTCTTTTCATACATTGAGAATATCTTCAAGTCCATCTGGTGATGTTCTAACGTCTCCACTTTTTAAAGGCTTATATGAAAGCCTATTACCATTCTTCCAAGTTGCCTCTGAAGTCCTTGTAGACCACCGTATCTTGCAGAATTCCACTCTCTCAAAAGAATTCCATCTGCAAGGTGTTCTTTTGTTGTCCTTCTGGTGGCCATCCTTTGTATTATGATACAGTGCCCCTTTCTTCATTCCAGAACCAACTTCAACTTTCCTCAACGCGGATTTTTCTTGTTTTGCTGGTAACCCAAGCAACCTTTCTTATTTCAAGTGCATTGTACCATTCCTTGGCTTACCTAGTTGACATACCACCCTGGTACTCAACTTGTTACTTTTCAACTTCTTTTATTCTCCAAGCTAACTCCCTTGGCATAAGAATTGGATTAAACCGTCAGAGAGAGAAAGGGTGGCAGATGCATGCTTCTCATTTCCCTAAGAAGTCTCAGAAACACTACCGCCAGAATCCTTGTAGTTCTTCAACAAGCTTGTGGTGCCATGATGGAAGTTGAGATCGAAAGAAGTCAAGTGTGCCAGAAGTGTTGTTTCGGCAGGGAAGATTCAGCTTTCCGGGTATAGGTCAGCAGGAGCAAGCAAAGAGTGTTGAACCGTTGATTTCAAGATTCGAGGCAGTTGATGAGTTCGTGAAAAACAAGACAAAGACCCAGTTGTCTCCGGTTACAAGTGAGTGACTGGAGCCCAACCAGCCATTGGTCACGAGTTAGATGAAGATAGCAACCGTCGGCATCGGAATCAGCTTTGGGTTCCGAATGTGGAAGATTGTGAAGGGCAATGAAGAATGAAAACCTCGAGATGACATTTGCAATTCCTCTCGGAGCGACCAAGAAGTACAAGAATTGGAACAATACTGCTGGAGATCTTTCATGAAGATAGAGATAGAAGAACACGAGTTTCTGGGATGAAGTGGAGCGATAACGGAGTATGAGACCAGAATTGATCAAGCAAACCAACAAAGAATTGAAGTAGATCGTCGCCACCTCGAGATAGCTCAAGACAGGTGGAAGAGTTGGGAAGATGGAAGAAGAAGAAGACTGTACGAGTTAGGAGACGAAACGCTTCGCAATCCAGAGTTCAAGTACCTCTCGGTTACATTCAAGTTTCGAGGACGAAACTCCTCTTAAGGGGGAAAGAATGTAACATCCCGATTTTTCAGAAAGGGTAAATTAGTAATTGGGCATACCATCTACGACCTAATTATTATTTATCCTATTTATTTAATTAAGGATTAATTAAAAGGATTTAGTTATTTAATTAATGGGTTTAATTAAATGGCTATAAAAAGGAGATAATCCCCAAATTTAATTCATTAAGCTGGTGCGCATCTTCTGGAAAGAAAAAAAAAAGGAACGGCGGCAACAGAGAACAAAACCAACGCAGAAGATGCCAGAAAAGGGGAGAACGTAAACTTCAACCGTGTGATCAATCCGTTCATCTGTTCAAGATGCCGCAGGAGAGAAAAGTGATCAGCACGACGAGACGCAACTTTGGAAAATAACATCTCTCGATTTCGTAAGTTTTCAGTTTAACCCCTAGTTTTGGTGTTCGTAGAGTTCGATTCTTGAAAAAATTCGTATCTTGTAATCCGTAGCTCTGTTTCGCAGCCGTGAGTAGTCGAAACGATCGTCTCGGAGCGTAGATTAATCTAAAATTAGTTTGACAGCAGTTAATCCAGGTAATCTGCAGTTTATTGCACTTTTTCAGTTTCGTTTTTCTGCAAAGAAATATGATTTTAGGGTTTCTTGTTGATCACATAGGTTTTGGGGTTGAAGATCAACAGTTGTTGCAGTTGCTTGGTGTTTTGCTGTCGGTTTTGCAAGCAAATAAGGTAAGAGGCTCTTCCTATGATTCCAATTATCGTTTATAAGGTTTAGATCAAGTTTTAAGGTGTTTAGATGATAGAAAGATGTGTCTTTTCGTTGATCAATGATCATAGATGCTATAGTTTGATTAGATATGTTTTTCTGTGTTCTACTAGGGTTAATTTGATGTTAATTAGGTTAGAAACGGTTTAGAGATCGTGTTTTGAAGATCTTAGCGTTTTGGGGAAAACCCAGGCGGACGGGCGTCTGCATTATGCGGACGGGCGTTCGAGACCCTAGTAGCTCAGACGGGCGTCCGCACAAGGCAGACGGGCATTTGAGGTTAGAATTTTGATTCAGGATGTAGCTATTTTTGACGGACGGGCGTCTGGGGTTTAGTGGACGGGCGTCCAATGCCAAACGGGCGTCCATAGGATGTCAAACGGGCGTTTGACTTGTTTTACCTTGTTTTTACTGTTTTATCGTTTCAGCTTGGTTTCGGGCTTCATAATCATGTTATTATAGTTTTAAACCCTTATTTATGATATGATAATATTGGATAAACATGAACAAGCCTCGATTGAACTTCTGATTCGTTCAGTTAAAACACCGAATGTACTCTTAAAGAGAGTTGAAGTTCGGATCCGTCGGAAGGGCATGAAAGGGCTTGTGCTTTGATGAACTAGAGTTCATCAATGTCTGTGTAATTGCTAGGACTTGTCCGTGTCTAGTGGTCTAGGAAGAGAGTAGTATTTGTGAGGGAGATTACTTGAAAACACTTAGGTGGCTAGTTAATTCACAATAATAAATACATATGTGTAGATAAAAGCTAAAACGTCATTTATTCTCGGTTAGGCACTCTTTCATATCGGCGATGTGATACGTTCTTAAAAGGTGAACAACGCTGCTGGCCTATAAACGGCTGAATGGCAGTGGAGGAAATTCATCGGACGTATACGCATACCAGGGAGACCCCGGAGCTAATCGGTGCTAATCACCGTTAGTTAGCAAGTATATCTTCAGGCTGATGAACGCCATGCGTAGTGTCCTTGAGTAGTGATGTAACAAAGATAAGCTAAGCTAGAAACGTTTAGTCATGACGTGTCGATGGGCATGAAGTGAACTCTAGATTGAGTCGGTCACACAAAGATAACTAACTAAACGATTAAATATTTTTTCTTTATAAATCTAAATTGTTGTCGTAGCTTCTCACTTTTACTAAGTACTTTGTACTTACCTCCTTTGCATTTTCTTTTGTATGCATTGTGAGGTGAGAAGACGAACAGGTTGATCAAGTGTAGACGACGGCCTTTGAAGACTTAAAGTCTTGACGAAACTTTTAGATTATTTTCTTTGTAAATGTTGTATTAGACTGGTTGTATTTCCTCTCTTAGATTTGTTGTACTTCTACTTTTAGGGCATCGTATTGTATAAGCCATTGGGTTTTTCATCGTTGTAATCTTAATTATCAATCTTTAGTATGGTAAATTTCCGTTCATAGTAGCTTTTACGTTTTTATCCGAGTCTTTTTAGCTTCTGTTTGCTTTTATTTGATACGACGACGTAGAGGCTTGCGTATAATATTAGATTTATTTAATGTTATACGCGCCGAACGTTTCTCTTCCGGATGAGGGCTCGGTATCCGGGAACGGGGCGTTACAATAACTTACATATTCTAGCTTCAGTGACTTTTTGATGTATCAGGATAAAAAAAAAGGACCGTGTCATCAATTTTTCACCTATCATAATTTTACAATAGGTATTTTAAAAATAAACAATAAATATGTTTTCTCCCTCATATTACATGTACTAGTATTAAACATTGGACTACTTTATTCTTATTCTATTTTTTTTCCACCTAGCCACCACTCTAGTCCCCATCGGGAGAATACTTTCACTACTGTACAAAACTCTTTCCTTTGAATCAATATGGTGTAATTATAATAAAATTCAAAGCAAAGATGCAACACAAAGTGTGACTTTTTTTATCTTCAACAAACTGTGACTTAACAAGCAACATAGTTTAGTGTTTGATGTCGGTTGTTTCATCTGACTTTGAATCTTCCTAACTTCGATCTGCATCCTCCTTTCTTCTCCATCTCGAATTTCTTCCGGTTTCAAGTCTTACGGGAGTCTAACCAATATATGGAAAAATATGTATCGTATATAGGCTCCAAGAACAAAGTTTGGATTTTAGTTTCGGGTGGGATAATGGATTGTATTAAAATAATCGGAGGCTATTAAGATAATTCGATTGTGTTAATATGATGACTTAATCTCTACGTCTGAATCTAAATCAGTATGATATGAAATGGAATAAAGTAATAGGAATGGAATGAAATAAATTCATTCTATTACTACGTTTGAGATGTGAAAGAATAGAAAAAAATTAGGATATAGAGGAAGTGGTGCCTTACCTACCACCCCACCCTACTAACCTACCCACCACTCACCCTACCCTACCCTACCTTAATGATGGCCAGATTATAGCAAACCGACTTTAACCGACAGAGTACCTGGTCGGTTGTACTACAACGACGACTAAGGTCATATCCCACGAGGAATATCACTCAAGTATCACAATCACTTTTGTGTCTAGTTCAGGCTCACAATCACGGTGAAAAAAGTAACTATAGCTAAGCAAATAAAAATAATAAGTTTAAAATATATAAATAAAGAATAGCCGAATTATGGTCAGGAACACTACTTCTTTTAATACCTTTACCGAATCACTAGGGATGATCCTTAATGTACCAACCAACCAAATGTTTCTAATGAATGTGTTGTAGGTGCAATCTCCTAAAATGGTCCCTAAGCGCTAATACCACAACCTACCTACCCTATATTCGGTTCAACAGTCCCCTCTATGGGATTTAATCGACCTAATATGATTAAGAACTTGTTGGATGTAATATCGTCGGACGGATCCAGATCCGCCCGATTACGCAACGGAATAACAAGGATCACGATCAATATAACATTAAAGCACATAATTTAAGATCTACCTACAAGAAGGTTAGATCTACTTACCTATCAAAAGATAAGCCGAGATCCAAAGAATCGAGAAGCCATAGTCTTCCGATGTGTATCTCCAAGCAACAACCGGTGGAAGCCGATTCTTGATGCTTGACCTCCTTGATATGCTACACGGAAAATCACGAAAATTTTCCCAACTCAAACCCTAAGCTTTGGCCGAATTCCTTAGCTTATTTGTGTGTATGTATGCGCATTATGTTGATTGAAAAGACTTAGGAGAACTATCTTTATATATGAGAGAAATCCTTGTCCTCCAAGGATTTAATAATTAATACAAAATCAATTATAATAATCATTTTCCATAAAAGATACTCCTAGAATAATCTAGAATAAATCTAGAATATTTAAGGATCAATCTAATATATTTTCCGTAATTAATTATTTAACAAATAAACAATTAATCACATGTCTTATAATTATCAAGAAAACTAATTCCTTAATAATTACCAAGACACAAAACACGCCTCCAATACTAGAAAATTAGGGTTCACACGAAATTTCACATAATGGGCCGAGTCCACGAAAAATGTCTTTTCCATGTATTTTATTATTTAGTCCAATAAATAATAAATCGCACATCAATTAAATAGTCAAACTACTTAATTATTATTGAGGCCCAACGTCAAGAAACATATGCATGTTAGAGAGCCACATCGGGGGGATTATTGACCTATAACCATGAAGTTTACAATAAATTAAATAAAATTATTCGTCGAACAGAACAATTCTTATTCAATCTATTAATTCCGGGATTACGCCACCATAAACCCGAAACGGAACTCTATCGATTATAGATATATACTCACACTCTAATCATTGAGTAAAAGCGTCCATTGATATAATCATTACATACGGATAAATCCTCCATAGAGTGTTCGTTTTGATTTGGGATATTTCCGTAAACCCATCTCAAAACATCTTATTATTATTTACCATTAACCCCTAGTGATCAATTAGTTCATAACTAATATAATATGAACTGGGCCATCGATCAGTTTCTAGGATTAACAAATAAGGGAACTGTCTGTCTACTTCCCGTAGGAAGGAATGGATTCCATTTCCATATCTGTGAAGTCACATACTACTCACTCATTCCAGAATAGAGTCAACGAGAAGTGTTCAGATCACATGTATCCAAGTGATTATTAACTAACACATCAAACCCTACTTTGAACCAAGCAGTAGACTGTGATCACATCAGGATTGAGATTAATCCAAAAATGATCATCTTGTGATTCGATAAGATTTCGTGATCACGGAATTATATCGAGAATTCAAATCAAATCGGTCCAGTCCTATATGATAGACATCATATATAAATGCCCCACTAGGTACCCTATACCGTCGGTCCGGATAAGACGGTCACACCGTTAAGTGTTCTGGGCGTATTATTGGTATATTAATCATGAGACCCATACTCTGATTAAATTCACCACGGACTAACTAGTTTTAAGCATATCATCACTAACTAAATCCTCGTGTGTATGCCATACACTGAATTATGTGATTACATACCGATATACTTAGGGTTTTCAGCAGTGTATAATATAAGCATAAATGCAAATATTAAGATGAATTATAAATCCTGTCAAAAACAATTACAGAAATTGTCTTTCGGGCACTACACCTAACAGAACTATGAGATGCCACGCATCCACCGAGTTCATGGCTTAGCTAGAAAAACCTTACCAAGGAATAGACTGTGAAAAACTCGACTAGTTCGTGCATGACAATCCTAAAACTCTAGTTCGCACACTCCCTCGCAAAATACATTTATAAAGGTTGTGTGTTTGAATAATTAATGGTTAGCTACTCCATTAAAGACATTAAGTGCAAGTTTTAGAGCACAAACATTCAAAAGATTTAACTTTTAAGACATACTCAACCCTAGAACATCGTTTATGTATTAATTTCGTTATTCCATCACATACTCTAACTATCAAAAATCTAGCTACGCATAGTAACAAGAACGAAACAAGAAATCATAATTAATTGTGAAGAAAACATGATAAAGATAAGAACAATAAATTACCAATAACGTAGAAGCAATCCCCCAATTTGTTTGTCAATCCAAAATGAAGAAATCACGAAAAGAAACTAATAATCGTAACAATTTGATGCAAGAAATTTAACCTAAATCTATAATTTTGGGGGAAGAAGAATCTAAAAAACAGAAAAGAAAATTATTGTATGAAGTTGTGGTGAAAATTTGACCTAATATGGCTTTTATATAGGCCAAATTCGACCCAAAATAGTGCAAAACTCAAAAATCCGCGACTGCTGACGTCATCCAGCGTATTGATGGCGTCATCGGCGCTGCCAGCCAAGCATGTCTTCAGTAATTCAGCGATATTTTTGTGTGTAGAACTCCGATTTGCGTGATTCAAGTTGCGTTGGAAACTTATTCAATCCCCTACAACTTTGATGAAGACTACTTTGTCAGAAAATGCCTCTAAGGGAGCTCAAAATGCAGATTAGGTGACAACAGTATGAAAACGTCAACGATGCTCGATCCGTTTCAACTCTTTAACTTCGGGCATTTTTTAAAGAGTGAAAAACAGTCTTCCTCACACCCTAGGTGTGATACTTGCTGGTTTTTTTTTCGATTTTTCTTATTCTTTTCTTTTTTTTCCCGAACGTCTGAACTTGAATCTCGCGTCGTTTCTTTATACGAACTTCGTTTCGGACGATTTTCGTACTGTTGTGATCCTCGTCACGCCCTCTATCCCACTATATCTGTAACAAAATAAACCACATACCCAAGCATGACAAATGCCAATAAAACACATACAAATCACCCAAAAATGTCGAGATTTTCGACGTATACATCTTTCGACTCGTGATTCAAATCGTGGTGAAACATGCCTATAAAAACCACTTAACTACCCCAAAATTACATCAAATATGCTACAAATATGGGGTAAAATGCACACGAAATTATAGTAAAGTTGACTCTCATCACTTACCCACCACACACAATCTACTCCACCTTCACTCTATCCTACCCTACGCATCCTACCTACCTTACCCCACCACCTACTCTACTCCACCATCACCCACCTCATACCCTACCCTACCACACCCTACCCTACCCACTCCTACTCTACCTATCCTACCCACCACCACACCTTACCCTACCTTACCCACCACCTTACCCTACCCTTCCTTACCTATCACCTTACCCTACCTTACCCTACCCTACCTTACCACCTTACCTACTACACCCACCCCTACTTTACCCCACCCTACTAACGTGTCCCTACTAGGTGTTCAGTCTAACCGGCAGTGTACCGGGTCAACTGTAGCCTTGTTGGTGAGTCAAGGTCGTATCCCACAAGGAGTGTGTTGGTTAACCACCGATTAAGTTCATATTTTCGATCCAAGTCGCAATTTTTATACAAGTTAAGTGGCACTTAATATAACTAAACTCAAATGAACAATGGAACTAACCAAGACAATGCTTTGATCTAATGGACTTTCTTGACTATGATAGAGTTGGCTACCTACCTTCCTTCCTAAGATGTTCAAGAGTGTGAACCGGTGTGTTCCTCAACTAGAAATCCCCCTTTTTTCGAATGAATGAGATCACTCTATGCCTCCTCCATGACTTGGGCACCCTAAGACTAATGATTCAACATGATATGCACTTGAATACAAACCGAAGCTACCCTCGGATAAGAAACCGAATTCCTCTTAAGGTCGGTTTTACCTTCCGATTCTTCTACACCTTTCCCACAATCAATATACCCTTTCGTTCTCTACCAAGTGTGTATATGCAAACTAGGGTTAATTACTTCCTAGATTACTAGCAAAAATATCAAGTAGAAGAAGGTTCAACACTACAAGAAACTCAAATGCAAAACTACCAACTCATTCACAATCAAAAGAATCCATTTTCACATCACATTATCTTGGCTAGCTGTGAAACTAGCCACTCATGGTTATGAACTCCAACATATGAAGGCTAGAATTCATAATAATGAGAACAATTAAATCAAAGTAAAGGCTAAGAATTATATCAATCACAAGCTAACAACTTGAAAAAGGAAAACTTGCATTTCAACCTTCAAAAGCTCCAATGGAGAGAATGTGTCCCTAAAGCTACAACATTTTCCAACTAGAATTCATCTAAGGAATCAAATCAAGAATTATTAATGTTTACACTTGCAATTTAAAAGCTAAAGTTATGATAATTTTGGCTAGAAGAGCCTTGAAAGTGAAGTGCCTTCAACTCTAGGGAAAGAGTATGTTTTTTTTCGCCTCCCTCTCAAAATGAAGTCAAGAATAAACTTTCAAACTTGAAATCCGGGCGTCTCGGCGTCCACCGTCTGTGCACTCGGCGTGCGCCGATTTCTGGCAGGTAGCTGAGTCAGAATCATTAAGTGCTGCTCAAACTTCCAACTGTCAACCGGCGTCTACCGTCAGTGTACTCGGCGTGTGCCGACTTCCTACTCTTGGCTTGGTTCTTTAACTTCTTCAACAATAAACCTCTCTAAAGCTTGATGGACTGCTCCAAGCTCTCCCAAAACTAATATATAACCTGGGTATCTGCAAAACAAAGCCAAAAACGATACCCCACATAATTCCGAAAACAAAACTTGGCATAAAAGCCTAAAATTATAGGGTTAGGTAATTAAAAATTATTTACAACTTTTGATCTATTTTGTCACATAATTGCATGAATTTGATACAAAAGCGCCACTAAAAGCTTAAGAATTGGGATAAAAATACATCATTCGCTTGACTTACATCAACTACCCACCACCCACCCTGCCCTACTCTACCTTACCATACCTTACCCACCACCCATCCCAACCTACCTTACCCACCATCTATCCTATCCGACCCTACCCACCCTACCCAACCCACCTTACCCTACCCACCACCCTATCATATCCACCACTGCCGACCTTACCACCACCCCATCCTATCCTACCCTACCTTATTTCACCCTATCCTACCTTACGCATCTTACTTACCTTACCCCTACCCCTTACTCTACCTTACCTACTATACTTCATCACCTACCCTAACCTACCCTACCACCCACCCACTCTTACCCATCACCCACGTGTTTTGTCGATTTTTATTTTATTCCATCGTATTCCATCAATTTTGGAAGGAATGAAAATGGACATTTTTCATTCCATTGGAATAAAATTTCATTCCACTCCCTCATAATCATACACCAACATTGGAATGGAATGATTCCATTCCATTCCATTCCGTCCTAACAAACATACCCTTAGTGCTGAAGCTGATTTTGTTGCGTTCTAAACTGGTAACTGCATTTGATGTATGCGTCTGAATACTGAGATTAGCATCAAGTGTGATGTTCTCAGCTGATGTCTGGTGATCACGTCTGAAGTCTGTTGTGTTCACGTCTGGTCAGCTCTGAGTCTGAATCTGGTTACATTTGGTGGTTGCGTCTGGTGTACTTTAGTCAATCAGTTATTCGGCTAGAGTTTGGGTCCCAAGACTATAAATACCGTGTTTGATGTAAATTAATTGTAACTAGTATGTACCTAATAAAATCTTCATTTTCTACCCGTAGATTATTCAACACACTATTAAATAACACATTAAATTCTGTGTTTCTTGTTCTATTTTCTTGTGTGATTTTATTCTTTAATTGCTTCTGCTTATCTTGTTTTTCCTGCAATATATTACAACTGATTAATTAACTAGACTACATAGTTGGACGAAGAGAAGGCTAGTTATTACAAAATTTTAGTTGGACATGGTGAAGGTGCATCCTTCTAATGAGTTAAAAGTCTATATTATTGACATAACAAAATAGTCAAAACATTGTACACAACACACTTTAGGGTAATTGATTATGACGTGAGACCTATTGAATCATATGATTTCAAAAAAATCAATGATTTAAAAGTTTGTTATGATATCTGTTGTGTATATATTATGTTGTGCTCAAACATTTCTCATTATTTAAACATAATCAACTTTATTATTAGGCCCTATTCTTGAAAATATCACATCCAGTCCTAATTTATTTCAATTAACGTTGTCAAATTAAGGTTAAACTCGTACACGTATTACCTACTCTTAATTTAAAACTAATTTATTTCATTCTTCAGACAAACAATAATTGATAATAAAAAAATAGGAGAGAGGCCTAGGATATTAAAAAAATAACAAGATCAAAAAGAGTATTAATAATGTAAACTTCAATAGTTCTTAATCTTTGACTTACATGACAACTAAAAAACAAATTACTATTATTCGATTTTTCTTATTCTTTTCTTTTTCTCCGAACATCTGAACTTGAATCTCGCGTTATTTCTTTATACGACCTTCGTTTTGGACGATTTTCGTACTGTTGCGATCCTCGTCTAGACCTGGCCAAACCAAACTGTAACCGCCGGATAGAACCGGAACCGGCGGTTTGGTCCCGTCGGTTGGGTCAACCGCCGATTTGTGGAACAGCTGGTTGGACGGTTGGGGGCCGATTGGGGATTTTTGGAACCGGAACTGGCGATTGAACCGACCCAACGGTTATAATTGCATTGGCTAATTTATTTATTTATTTTTTCTCCTCCTCCTCCCAAACACCTCAAAAAAATTCCTATAAATACTACCCCATTCCATTTCAAAAATCTTACACCAATCTCCTCTCAATTCTAACATCTTCTACCCCATTACCGGTACAAACGTTGAAAAAATAACACAATTTACATATAAGAAAAACAACACAATATATCTCACTTAATATTTAATAAAACAACATTTATAATCAACGTATACTTAAAACGACTCAAAAAACTTTTAAAAAAACTGTCAAAGACTTTAAAAAAAAAACAATAATAATAATAACTATAAAAACCTTTACAACAAACTATTAATGACTAAAAAATAAACGATAAGAACTACGTTCGTTTTGATTTTTTTATATGTTTTGTGCCTCCGATACGATTATATATAAAAGATACGTAAACAACCGAATTACCGGTACAAGCGTTGAAAAAATAACACAATTTACATATAAGAAAAACAACACAATATATCTCACGTAATATTTAATAAAAAAATATTTATAATCAACGTATACTTAAAACCGACTCAAAAAACATATAAAAGACTTTTAAAAAAACAATAATAAAAATAACTATAAAAATATTTACAACAAACTATAAAAGACTAAAAAATAAACAATAAGAAACTACGTCGCTTTTGATTTTTTATATGTTGTCATCTCGATACACGATTACATATAAAAGATTCATAAAAGAATCAAATTACTTGTCTAATATCGTTGAAAAATAACATAATTTTTCAAAATAACATTATTTACATATAAATAAAATAACACAATATTAATATTATATTTAAAACCGAATAGAAAACTATTTATAAAAAATATATATTACATTTCGCTTTAGTAATTATAGTGAAAAGAATAATAATTTGTTATTGTAGTGAAAATAATAAGTATTATATGAAAATGAAAAAAAAAATTATGAAATTTTAAAACCGTGATCTGAACCGGGAGCAAACCGGGTGAACCGTGAACCGGCAACCGCCGGTTTGAACATCAAACCGCCGGTTTTTCAACCGGCGGTTCACTCCAACTGCCGGTTCGCCAAAACCGGCCCAAACCGGCCAGAATCAAAACCGCCGGTTCCGGTTCCGGTCCGGTCCGGTTGCACCATTTGGCCAGGTCTATCCTCGTCACGCCCTCTATCACGCTATATCTGTAACAAGATAAACCACATACCCAAGCGTGACAAATGCCAATAAAACACATACAAATCACCCAAAAATGTCGAGATTTTCGACGTAAACGTCTTTCGTCTCGTGATTTGAATCGTGTTGAAACGTGCCTATACAAACTACTTAACTACCCCAAAATTACATCGAATATGCTATAAATATGGGGGTAAAATGCACACGAATTTATAGCAAAGTTGACTCTCATCACTTACCTACCCCACGCTACCTACTCCACCATCACTCTATCATGCCCTACGCATCCTACCTACCTTACCCCACTGCCTACTCTACTCCACCATCACCACCTCATTCCCTACCCTACCACACCCTACCCCACCATCTATCTTACCCAGTGGCGGACCGAGGAAAATTTTCCAGTGGGGGCCAGATTAAAAAAAAAATGTGAAAAAAACATGCATCACCTAAGATTCGAACCAGTGACCTTAAGATGTATTATAAATCTTTTAACAAATTGAACTAAAGACATAATTACACTAAAAAGTGTCTGAAAATGTATACATACATATTTTTAATATTATTAGAGGGGTATACTAGTAACTTCGCCCGGAAATTTGAGTGGGGTCCATACACCCCACCCTTCCTATGCTGGGTCCGCCCCTAATCTTACCTACCCCTACCGACCCTACACTACCCACCACCCTACCCAACCCATCACACCCTCCCTACCTTACCCACCACCCCACCATATCCACCCTATATTACCATACCCACCCTACCCTACCTTACCACCACCCCAGCCAACCAGACCCTACCCACCCTTACCCTTACCCACCACCCCACCCTACTTTACCCACCACCACCTCTCCATATACCTTACCACCACCCCATCCTATCCTACCCTACCCTATTTCACCCTATCCTACCTTACGCATCTTACCTAGTTTACCCCACCACCTACTATACCCTACCCCCTACCCTACCCTACCTACATTACTTCATCACCTACCCTACCACCCACCCACACTTACCCATCACCCACGTGCTTTGTCGATTTTCATTTTATTCCATCGTATTCCATCCATTTTGGAAGGAATGAAAATGGACATTTTTCATTCCATTGGAATAAAATTTCATTTCATTCAATTCCCTCATAATCATACACAAACATTGGAATGGAATGATTCCACTCCATTCCATTCCGTCATAACAAACATACCATTAGTACTGAAGCTGATTTTGTTGCGTACTAATCTGGTAACTGCATTTGAAGTATGCGTATGAATACTGAGATGAGCATCAAGTGTGATGTTCTCAGCTGAAGTCTTGTGATCACGTCTGAAGTCTGTTGTGTTCATGTCTGGTCAGCTCTGAGTCTGAATCTGGTTACATTTGGTGGTTTTTATATGAATCTGGGAAGGCTGCGTCTGGTGTACTTTAGTCGATCAGTTAGTCGGCTAGAGTTTGGGTCCCATGACTATAAATACCCTGCTTGATGTAAATTAATTGTAACTAGTATGTGCATAATAAAATCCTCATTTCTACCCGTAGATTAGTCAACACATTATTAAATAACACATTAAATTATGTGTTTCTTGTTCTCTGTTTTTGTGTAATTTTATTCTTTAATTGCTTCTGCTTATCTTGTTTTTCCTGCAATATATTACAACATATATATGAATTAAACTAGAGTACATAGTTGGACAAAGAGAAGGCTAGTTAATACAAAATTTTAGTTGGACATGGAGAAGGTGCCTCCTTCTAATGAGTTAAAAGTCCATATTATTGGCACAACAAAATAGCCACAACATTATACACAACACATTTTAGCGTAATTGATTATGACATGAGACCTATTGAATCATATGGATTTAAAAAAATCAATGATTCAAAAATTTGTTCTGATATTTGTTGTGTATATATTTTTTTATGCTCAAACATTTCTCATTACTTAAACATAATCAACATTATCATTAGGCCCTATTCTTGAAAATATCACATCCAGTCCTAATTTATTTCAATTAACGTTGTCAAATTAAGGTTAAACTCGTACACGTATTACCTACTCTTAATTTAAAAATAATTTATATCATTCTTCAGACAAACAATAATTGATAAAAAAAAAAATAGGAGAGAGGCCTAGGATATTAAAAAAAATAACAAGATCAAAAAGAATATTAATAATGTAAACTTCAATAGTTATTAATCTTGGACTCACATGACAACTAAAAAACAAATTACTATTATTCGACACAAAGAAAATATTACAAAAGTCCAAAATGTTATAAGTTTTTGGGACCAAGCTTTGGTTAAATATGTCCAAAAATATTCCTTATCATGTAGGTTAGAATTTTATAAAAAAAATAGATTCTTCCAAAAAAATTCGTCATTTTATGACTTAAAAATCCAACTTGGTCCTTATCGTTGGATACACATATTTGTTCTAATTTGTGGACTAGTCAATTTCAGTACAAGTTTTCCCATTCTTACAATGACATTATCCACTTGTTTTGAGACAGGACCTTATGGCTGTAATATATATATATATATATGCAAATAGTTTTTTTTTTTTGTTTTGAAAATGCAAATAGTTTGATATATAGTAATAATATTGTTACGATCACAATTATTATGACATAGCAAATGTTATAATATACCACCTCCGTCCCAAAATATAAATTCGTTTGAGATTTTTTTCACATTGATTAAAAATGTTTGTTAAATTGGTTATGTTTCATTAATTTTAATTAAAAAGATAAAAATAACCTTTGGTCGTTATTAATGCATAATAATGAAAAGTGGGTGAGTATATATCAAATGAGTGGTAAAAAAAGAAAATTTTAATCAATGCTTAATTTGTTATCCAAATAGACTTATATTTTAGGACAAATCCAAAATACTAAATGGATTTACATTCTGGGACAAAGGTAGTATATGACAGAGAAGTCCCTGATCAGGTGGAATTTAAAACGTCCTAGAACTCAGCCAAACCAACCTTATACCTGAGTTATTACATTTCCTCTCTCTCACGGAATCGATGTCCATGCCTATCAGAGTTCCAGAGGCACCTCCACGGTCTTTCATGGTGTGACATTTAATTTTATTTGATACTCGGCTTTGATACCTGCCTTATGACCTCACTAGACGATTCTAGAGGTGGTTTACACGCATTTAATGGTATCACACTTAGTTTAGTCTGATAATCGGCTCTGAAACCACGTTTAAAGCTGTAGAACTCAGGACTAGCGATGTGGCTTGTGCTATAATAGATCCGATAACTATTTAAACTATTATCCTCGTTTAATTTAATATTATTAACCCAAGTCACCAAACTCATTATTAATCATGTATCTTGATAACTTTCTCTCACCTTTTCAACATGAAATATTACACATTTCTTTAAAGCTAAATTTCAACACCCATCATTAGTAATTTTATTGACGCATTATGTTATTAACAGAGTGATTTGAAATTATGATTCAATTGATTATTCACAGTTGAGCAGTGTACAATATATAGGAAATTATAGTGTAGCTATAAATACACTAAGGCTAGAATTAAGGCTAGATACATTCCTAGTAATCCTCTAACAATAAATACAAAATATATTATCTAAATAATGTGTACAAATATATACGGCTAATACCACCCTCAAGGTGGACGAGGGACGAGACCCAACTTGCTGCGCTGTTGAACAAAGGTCAAGCGAGGGAGTGACTTGGTGAGACAATTAGCAAGTTGATCATGAGCACTAACATGAGCAACCCGTAAGGAACCCCGTTGCACCTGATCCCGTATGAAGTGGTAGTCAATGGCAACGTGTTTCATCCGTGAGTGAAAGACCGGGTTGTGACAGAACTGCGTAGTGCCCAAATTGTCACAGTAGACAACCGGAGCTCGAGGGGGTGAAAAACCAAGATCACGTAGCAGAAAAGTAACCCACATGAGCTCCGCAGTGGTAGAGGCAACAGAGCGATACTCAGCCTCAGTAGAGGACCTGGCAATAGTAGACTGCTTCTTGGAGCTCCAAGAGATGGCATTTCGGCCAAGATAGACAACATAAGCCCCAGTGGAAGCATAATCATCGTGAGAGCCACCCCAATCAGCATCAGAGAAGGCATGAAGAACCGGGGGGGAGTCACGGTAAAGCTGCAGGCCTAACTCAACTGTCCCAGCCAAATAACGAAGCATGCGCTTAGCATAAGTCCAATGAAGATCCGTAGGGGCATGCATGAACTGGGAGAGTTTATTCACTGAAAAGGCAAGATCCGGACGGGTAAACAAAAGATACTGCAAGCTGCCAATAACCATACGATACTCAGACGCATCATCAAGCCGAGAACCAGACTGAGCAGTAAGACCAGACAAATCAGCTGGCAGCGGAGTAGTGACCGGATTAGCCTGATCCATGTGAAGACGAGCAAGGAGCTCGGTGGTATATCGCTTCTGAGATAAAATACACCCGTGATCATTGTGTATAATCTTTATGCCCAAAAAATAAGAGAGGGCACCAAGATCTTTGAGAGCAAACCGACGACCCAATAAAGATATGAACATCTCAAAAGCCTTAGTGTCATTCCCTGTAATAATAATGTCATCCACATACACCAAGAGATAAAGAATAGTGGTACCGGTATTATAGATGAAAAGTGATGAATCAGCAGTAGCATTCCTGAAGTTGCTAGAAAGAAGGAACCCCTTAAGCTCCTCATACCACGCCCGAGGAGCCTGTTTCAACCCGTAAATGGCCTTTCGCAACTTGCACACATGGGTAGGAAGTTTAGTGCTGATGAACCCCGGTGGCTGGGCCAAGTAAACATCCTCAGACAAATGACCCTGTAAAAAGGCGTTGTTGACATCTAGCTGACGTAAAGACCACCCTTGAGATAGATCCAGAGCAAGAACAACACGCACTGTAGTAGGTTTAACCACCGGGCTAAATGTCTCATAATAGTCAATACCAGGGCGTTGAGTAAACCCCTTAGCCACAAGGCGAGCCTTGTGACGATCAATAGTGCCATCTGGGTGACGCTTAAGACGAAAAATCCACTTGGAACTGATAACATTCTGATTAGGACGAGAAGGAACCGGGGACCACGCCTCATTGCGAATGAGCGTCATATTCCTCCCTGCATGGCGCTTCCGGTCGGGTTTTTAAGAGCTTGGGTGATATTGGTGGGTTCAGTGTCAAGAGAATTGGGTAGATGGGAGTGAAGATTGAGCTTTTGAATGGGTTTATGAATATGGTCACGAGCCCGAGTGCGCATGGGATGAGTGGATGTGGAGGGAGGAGGAGGGGGCGGCAAGGGAGAGGGTGGTGGAGATGGTGTTGGCGGGGGGGAGGTGGGGGGGAGGTGGGGGAGGCGGAGTGGAAGGAGGTGACGGGGAATGAGGCGGAGTTGGAGGGGTAGGGATTGGGAGGGAATAGGAGGCGAGGGGTATCCAATCCGAGATAGAGGCAACGGTTGGGGAGATAGGGGAACCCGAGGGTTGAGTAGATCGAACGGGAAAACCGACTCCACAAACTTGACATGACGCGAGATATACATGCGAGACGCGACTAGATCGTAGTGATGAAACGCACATCTTTGGTTGAGGACATAACCAAGAAAGACACAAGGAGTGGAACGAGGTTGAAGTTTGTGACTGGTGTAGGGACGCAACCAGGGATAACAGAGACAACCAAAAATACGCAGTTTAGTGTAATTTGGAGGAGTTTGAAATATAGATTCATACGGGGTATGCATTTTGAGAGTGGGAGTGGGCATACGATTGATGAGGTAGACAGCAGTGGCGGAGGCATAAGGCCAATACGAGATAGGAGCGGAAGCATGAGCTAAAAGTGCCAAGCCAGTTTCAACAATGTGCATATTACGACGTTCAGAGATTCCATTGTGTTCAGGGGTGTAAGGCGGAGTTGTGAAAAAAGAAATACCGTTGGTTGCAAAATATTCACGTAGAGATATAAATTCACCACCGTTATCAGAATATATTATTTTAATTGAATTTTCAAAGTATTTTTCAACAATGGAGCGAAAGCGGATAAACGTAGAATGTACATCAGATTTTCGTGCTAGTGGATAAAACCAGATATAGCGCGTAAAATGATCATCAAAAATAACAAAATATTTGAAACCATCAGCAGAAATAACGGGTGATGACCACACATCACTAAAAATGATCTCGAGAGGACGAGATGAAATTAAAGTAGACTCGCCAAAAGGCAGTTTATGACTTTTACTCTCTAAGCAGGCAGAGCAATGAGTAAAAGAATTATTACTAGACTGTAAATGATAAGTGTTTAAAATAGACGATAAGATGGGATGAGCCGGATGACCCAACCGATGATGCCGTCTTGCATGAGAGGCTTTATTGGAAGCAAAGGCGACAATAGGAGGATTTGGCCACTCGTACAATCCATTTTTAACTGGACCACGAAGGATAGGCTTGGTCGTCTGAATGTCCTTCACAACAAATTCAGAAGGTAAGAATTCGACAGATAAGTTATTGGCTTTACACAATTGGGAGATAGACAGTAAATTACGGGACATGCTAGGGACACAGAGGACATTACGTAAGGGAATAGATTTAACAGGATTAAGGGGAATTGAAGAAGTGCCGGTGATGAGTAATAGATGTCCCCTTACCATCACCAACCGTGAGGTCATCGCGATTGCGATGAGCGGGCATGGAGAGACAGATTCTGCAAATCCGAGGTCACATGATGCGATGCTCCACTATCAAGTAGCCAATTCGGAGCATTTGAATCAAACTGAGCCGAGTCGATGTTCGGGGCTGCAACATTGGCCTGAGGTCGTGGTGGTCGTGTACCCGGGGAAGCAAAAATATGACTAATCTGACCACCAAAAGTAGGACACTCCTGAGCAAAATGACCCTGAATAAAGCAAAGTTGACACTTACCCAAAAATGGACGAAGGTTCGAGTTGGTGGAGGAGACGCCTCCAGCATGTGTATTGGCTGAACGACCACGCTGTTGCTGCTGTCCATAATTTTCAGCCTGTTGGTGACCATAATTACCGCCAGAATTACCGCGCGTAAAGAGGCCGAATTGCTACCATGCGCGGTTGCCGGGTGTTCTGGCTTTATCGATGAAGGCGCCAAGAGCCCGCGCGTAAATCGGGCCGAGGTCGGGACTGAAAAGGTGGCCTGTACACGGAATGAGCAGTGGCCGGCTCGAAGGATGGTAATGCCGGAGCAGAAGGCGGCTGAAAGTGGAGGAGCTTTTCATGGAGCTCCTCAAAGGTGATCACCGTTTCACGAACCGCAATAGCACGGGCGATGTCAGAATATTCAGGTCCAATATTTTCTAAGATGAGGTCCACAAAATCATCATGCTCCATTTTGGAGCCAAGAAGGGCGAATTCATCGCGCTTGTGCTTCATAGTATAAAGGTATTGAGAAATCGACTGCGAACCGCGTTGGTGAGACCTCATAGCATCCTTAATTGCCTTGATACGAGCCCGAGACGGAGTAGCATATACATCGACGAGGGCTTTACATGCCTCAGCCGACGTCTTCTTGCCATAGAGGAGGGTGGCAACATCCGGGGATAGAGAGGAGATGAGAAGGCTGCGGATGAGGTTATCTTGACGCGTGTGATGAACAAAGTCCGGGTTGGGGGCTGTTTGACCAGCGGCAGTGGTAATGGTGGCCGGAGGAATGACCTGCGTGCCATCAACATAGCCAAACAATCCATTACCAAGGAGAAGAGCTTCTATTTGCATATGCCATACGTAGTAATTCGTGGCATCTAATTTAATGGTGGCCTGAGCGGCGTGATTGAAGGTAACGAGAGCCGGAGGTGTGGCCATGGTTGCCGGTAATCGTGAAGAAGAAGAAGCAGGGGGGAGGGGGGGCCGACGGAAAACAGCAGGTTTATTGGGGTATGGAAGAACCCTAAATGTGCAGGAAATTGAACAGAAAATAACGAGGGAGGAGAGGGAAAAAAAAAAATTATTTGACGTATATGGATCGAGAGTGCTCTGCTACCATAACAGAGTGATTTGAAATTATGATTCAATTGATTATTCACAAGTTGAAGCGACATGACAATATATAGGAAATTATAGTGTAATTTATAAATACACTAAGCAAAATTTAGAATTAAATTTAGATACATTCCTAGTAATCCTCTAACAATAAATACAAAATATATACAAAATATATTATCTAAATAATGTGTACAAATATATACGGCTAATAGTTATGACATTTGTTATTTCAAAGTAATTGTGATCGCTGTATTGTTTTTTTTCAGAGGCTGGTGGCCAGATACACAATATGAATTTGATATCATAATGTAAAGACTTTCTAAATAAAGATATACTATTCAAAAGGCATATATAGTGATTGATTGGGATGTTGTGTATTCATTTAGTTAGAAAAATTGGCATTCTCACTCATATATATTTGATATTTACACGGATTATTCATCTTGGTGATATTTAATAAGAATATGTGGAAACGATGAATTGTGCTTAGTAGTTTAAAAAACATATTAGTCATGTTTAAAGGCATGATCATTTATAACAATGATATTTCTTTAAAGTTGCTTTCCGGGTGGCAGATTATGATATCTTATATTGAAAGTGGGGGAAACGTATCATCACCATATAAATGTGAGATATAAATGTCTTGTCAACTCGAGTTAGCCTTTTTCGACCAAGCGAGGACGACGGTCTAGGTAGTTGACCGGACCATTTACGACTCATTTTTCTCGCAACCACGGAGTCTGGGGACGTTACAGAATGGTATCAGAGCCGATTGTCATTCGAAACTAAGTGCCACACCGTAAGAGGCGGTGGTGGCCACCTCTAGAATCCTATGGTAGATACGAACTGGGACAAGTTTTGGCCGTCCTAACAAGGACGCTGGTCCCTTATAAGGGGGAGAATGTGATATAACACATTGGAAGTGTGAAAGTGTATCACCACCATATAAGTGTGAAACATAGTGCCTTATAATGGGGGAGAATGTGATATCCCACATTGGAAGTGGGGGAAACACATCACCACCATATAAGTGTGAGATATAAATATCATTGTTAAATCGGGTTAGCCCTTTCAGACCAAGCGAGGACGGCGGTCTAAGCAGTTGACCGAATCATTTATGACTAATTTAACGCAACCAGACCCGGGGTCTGGGGACTACACAGATTGCATGAAGGAACATATAATCGAATCCCGACAACCAAAGTATGAGAGTTAACTCTGAATACATGGTGAAATCTTGTGGCATTGGGTATTGGTTCCTCCCACTTAAAAAGCCGGTGAGTCATCATGATTTACCTCTTCACAATTCAGGCCTTCGGGCAAGGGAAATTGTTTTTGGCTCCAAAGAAAATATGAAAAATTTCTTGTACAATGATTAATCGTCTGACGAGTGGATGTACGTTAAATAAAGTACGAGCTTATGATAGAAAGATCAAAATTTTAACATTACACATGAACGAGCAATTAATGTTGTCGGAAACTTTTGCATCCATTATCTAAATTAATCTTGCATTAATACGATGTTGTATTACTATCTAATTCAAAAACTTAATTTATTACGCAGACAGATAATTTACGTATGAAACCCTTAACAATAACTAAATTATCATGCTATGTCTTCTATCGTAGCAACTTAATTAATGCATTTGTATTGGCATTGTCACCTTGGCACTAGTAATATCTTTATCATTTGATATTAATTAGTTGTTTGAGCCTTCATCTTCTTGCCAGGTTAGCTTTGGGATCCTGGAATGTTGACCATGTCTCATTCCTTCTTAAACTATGTGGGCTATAGAAATTGAATATAGTATGGCTATGTCACATCCTTTTAAACATTTAACGTGACATTTAATGTGTTTATATTCTTATTTTAATCAAGATATGTGAAGGTAATAGTACCATAAAGCTATATATATATATATATATATATATTGTCATTTCAAGGCAATAAGTTGGATTAATAAATCCTCTCATTTCACTGTACCCTCTTGTGAAGTACTGTTAAGACGTTGTTTTGGTGTTTTTTTTAAAAACTTATTTTACTTACATTTCTAGCTAAAATGATGTCGTTTAGAATTAAGCCCACAAATGCACATAAGAGGATGCTTCAATAAGCTTGTAGTATTATGCTTTTATTCACAATATTTCATTTGATGGTCGGAAGCAGATTGAAAACTAAGCAGTAAGAATTTTGAAGATTTTCCAAAGGAAAGGCTCGTACAATATGAATAATAGGTGGAAGTATCGACGTAGTTTCATAAAGTCATTCGGTGTGAGCGTTTACATGAGAACATAATTGATCAGAAGACACACGTATGGTACGAGAAAACCTAGGATGTATAAAATCATAACGGATAAACGGTTGTGATAAGAAACACTCAGTTTTGAGCTACTTAGCACCTCTCACGAGTGGCTATTAGTATCCGGAACAATCAGTGTCATGATTATATCAAGAATCGATCTATATGTGTCTATAAAGTTTGATTCTTATTTAGGTATTCGCTCTCGTTTAGCGTTCTTTGAATAACATGTTGGAGTCACCCAAAACTCTAGCATTTGACCTTTTGAACCTTCTAACGTATTTCTCAAAACTCTAGCATTTGACCTTTTGAGAAACTATTGTGATAGTTAGGTTTTCGGTATAAAGAAGTGTCCACATAAGACCATATTATCTTATTAGCCGGGAAAAAAAAAACATAAAATTCAGAAAGAAAAAAAAAAGGTTAAAAGTTTTAAATGACTGTTTTTTATCTAAAATGAGGAAAAAGGACAAGAAAAAAAGATAGTGATCGAGAAGGACAAAAACGCTCATGTTCTAGATATAATTTTAACATTACATTAATCAAAACAACAAAGCCAAACACCTTCGATGTTGGACGATTTAGTTGCATCAAAAGATGACAATTCCAATTATATTTCAAAATTAAAAACTGCAATTATGAACATCACACAGCACCATTATAACTACATTATAGTCCTTATTTCAAATAGGACTTTTGATTAATTGTACTTTCTTAGTTCCAAAAAAAAAAAGGTGTAAGGGGCTGGTGGGAATTTGAAATTAAAACCCAGAAAAAAAAAAAGAAAAAAAAGAAAAAGATCTTCAGGGATATGCATAAATCCATTATTTATTATGTAATCAGTGAAATGACGCCATTGTCTTGGTCTTCAATAAAGCATCAGCTGGTGGTGAGGGTAAAAATGTAATTGCAAGTATACCACTCAATGCAGCTGCAACTGCCCCTACTACAAATGCTGGTAAATTTCCACCTCCAAATAATGCATCCCATTGTCCAGCAGTAAGTGATACTATCATCTGCAACATCCGATTAATAGACGACACGTGACATCAGAATACGTCAATAAACGTATATTACAAGAAAATTTTATAACTAAGTAGTAAGTATCATATAGCAAACATTCAATACAACAAAATTGCATGATTGAAACACAAAAAAACACAACTTTTATTATATTTAATGAATTGCATAATTGATCACAAGACATCAAGTCCAAATGGCATAGCATGATTGCTACTTTGCATCTACTGAAAATAGCAAGCTATTTAATACACTTTATAATGTTGTTTAAATGCATGTGAAATTAAAGAAAATAATTAAATGTTCAAGCAAGATATGACAATCCGTTATACCTAATCACCAAACTATTTCCTTTGATTTTTTATAAATCAAAATCAATTTTATGAACCAATTAACTATATGATAAAGAGTAATATCACTGAATCGTACAGTTATAATATATATGATTAATGTAGGAAAGAATGTAAATTGTTATAAAAATGTACCTGTGGTACAACGATTGCAAGATTTAGAACTCCTAGCGATAAACCTGGATATCCAAAATAAAACATGTTAATATAACTTGTTTATATTATGTAATTGAATAATAGTTCTCAGAGATATAAAATTAATTACCTTGTCCAGAGCCAGAATCAGTCGAAAATATTGAGGCAAGAGCAAAAGGGATACTGAAAGTAACCTGTAAAATTAATTAAACCAAAAAGGGCAATTAGATAAATATAATTAAATAAGATTTAACAAGTTTTACAAACATAATGATCATTTTTACTATAACAAAATACTTCAAATGGCAGGCTGATATCTTCTTCCACCAAGTTTGACCTCGTGTTTATTTATAGAATCATTCTTAACAAAAAATATCAAAAGGTTGGTATTTTTATACTATAATATATATTTTTTATTTTATAAAAAAAAAAAAAACATGACATGTTATCAACCACTTACAGAAAAGCAAATTAATGGTAATCCACGTCATGAACCGTTTTTCTTGTTAAAATTGTGATTGAAGTTAATGTAATACTTTAATTATATCTTTAACATAAAGCAAAATTCCTTACACGTTGGTCCCATATGAATAATATGTACTTATAATATTAAATATATTGTAGAATAAAATAGTAGTGACATTTACGCATGTGAGAATCTGTTTGTCATAAAGAAAAAAATTGACTACTTTGAAAAGTTTCTTATCCTTAATTATAGGAGATTTTGGGGACGTCATTAAAGAATAACAAAAATAATAAAAACAAATATGTAGTGATTTTATTACAATTGATTATTTAATTTTCCTTAACATAAGTGTAAGAATTTGATGCATCTAAATGGAAACTTATATATATTTATAAATATAACATATTATTATAATAATTTTAGATGATACATATGATTATGATACAATTAAGAATGTATGTTAACCATCGTTATTAATTAACTGTTTTTAAATAAACTAACCTAAGCGATGGCATGGAATATGCCTACCAAACCAACTAAACCGAACCAAAAAGTCCAATAAAATCCTCCACTAACATATTTTGATATTGCCTCAACCATAATATAAAGTGTATAGTATTATTACAGTATAAGAAATATGTCACATGTTCTATAGTCTAAATATGGTTATTTAATGTTAGTATAGGAACAATCCAAAACGAGTAAAAACTTTTTCCCTATTTCTCCTTCAACTAATGGCACACTATATATATATATATATATATATATATATATTACGTTTTCACACCTTGAAAAACAAAGAATCATTTAATATAAACTTATAAACTACCACATCTATGTAATAATATATAAAAATCTTGATTTATGTAAAAAAATTCATTAAAAACATGTTATATCACTCGTTATTATTAAAAGCAAGAAACATATACTTACGGAAAGCGGAATCCCGAGCACAGAAAAAATGGCTAGAGCACCGGCCTTAACGCCGATGGTCGGTCTTCCGTTTGCCTTCCTCGTCGAATCCGCCAGTTTACTTACCGGAACCGTCAAAGCCAAGCAAATCGCAAGCAAAAAGTTAACAATACCCCATAACTTCTTAATCCCACCAACTTTCTTTCCCAAATACTCCACACTTAAAGACGAAAATCCCAAAACCACAGAGTTCAAAACCAAACCCAAAGCACCCATATGTACACCATCATCATACAATTGACTCCCTACAGCACCACCATACACCTCCCTACCAGTCCAGTCAGTATCAAACAATATAAACGGAAACCATCCAACCCAGTTCAAACACGTCACCAAAAGCAAGATTCTCATAGGCCTTTTCAAGTCCCTCAATGCACCGAAAATCTCACCGAAAAAGGGTACTGTTGACTTTCCACCTTCATCACCTTCTTTAACATCAGCAACCCAAGGCTTTTCACGTACTACACTTAAAGCTAGTATTGTTAAAGAGACTAAAAGGGCTATTGAAATGAAGAAACAAGATTTGAGATTTGCACAGTAAACATCGCATGCGTTGGTTTTAGTGAAAGGGAACATGTGGTATAGCTTGTTGTATGCACCCGCGGCGTAGCCTAACACGTTCCCAACTGCCATGAAGAATGAAAAACCTGCATATGACATCCTTGTTTTTCTTGCATCTCCACATGATAGATCAGATAATAGTGCTCTACATGGCCCCTGTTTAAAAATAAAAAATCAAGAATCAAATCTTAGAAGTTAGAACTATATACATACATCGGAAAATATTAGTATCACACCAAAACAAGACATTGCTTGTGTGGGATCCAATTCAATCAAGAAGTCCTACACAATGATCTGTATTATGTCATTTATTATGATAATTTTGTTGTTGAAGTGACACTAATACAACATACTAACTTATGCATCACCAGGATGCTGAAGTCATAATCACACGGCCACAACAGACATATATACTGTTACACCCTTAATCATGATGAGTTTAGATTATAATTAATGAATATAATTTTTACATTGTATCATTTATTACGTTAATTTTACATGTATATCTATATTGATATAAGCGGTACAAAACAACAAAATAAAGAGTTTGAACTTGAAGGGAGAGTAATTAAAGTTTGGTAGTTAGTCATTAAATATGTCACGTTAAAGGTTAGGTCGGTGGAGAAGCTGATGTATTAACTAGAAGATATACAAGTACCAAATTAATACCACCGATACAATAAAATAAATAATTTCAAAATATTTTATGTATTTTTGTCAGTTTCAAGATAATTTTAACTGGAAAATATAAATAAAAAGTTGGATTCAATACATTAATTCCATAACTGAATCATAAGATTATGATTATAGAGATTTAGTCATAATCTAATATACCTGTAACATGTTGTTAGCAACGTCGAGAATTCCGAACCCGACGATGAAGACAGCAATGGCACGAGGTTTAGCGACGCCTTTACCAAGCTGATCACCGGCGCCGTGACCGATATCGGCGGCAAACCCGATAAGGAAGACAGCAATGGCAACAAGGCCAGCTCCGGCGGCGATAAACGGCCGTCTCCGGCCAAAACGGGAGGTGCAATTATCACTATAGTATCCAACTAGTGGCTGAACAAGCATACCGGAAATGGGCCCACAAAGCCAGATGATCGGAGCTAACTTGTGGGATATACCAAGAAGCTGGACATATGGGGTGAGTAAAGAAAGCTGTAAAGCCCAGCCGAATTGAACTCCGGCGGCTATGGCCGCCACTAGGATGAGGTTTCTCACCGGAGTGTCGTCGGGTTGAGCTTGTGACTCGACTCGTAAAGAAGATGGGCCGTTCTTGGCAACATCTTGTTTGGGATTCGATTTATTAACACCATTCATATTTATTTTTTTCACTGTTTACTTGAATTTTGGTGAAGAAGGGAGTTGTGGGAGTTGGGGAATGGAGAGGTGGTATTTATAGTGTTTTGACAGTACTATTGCATGAATGTTGATAATCATAAGGCTACATTATTTTTTTAATATTCTTTTTCTTTTGCGGAAATAACAAAATTGACGTAATAAACGGTGAATGACGTTTGCTTGATTATTATTATTATTATTTTATTTTTTTTGGGATCAATTTAGGGAAGTTTTTATGCGATATCTTCATTTACAGATAAACAAATTAAAACAATAGAGTTTGCAGTTAGTTTAGAAATAAAAGGTTAATATCTTGTCACATGGATGCACTCCGCATATGGCGAGTGCATCCAATAACTTTCAGTCTGGATTTTTTTTTTCCGGGACAATCTGCGAACGAGTTTATATATATCTTTGATTTCCTAAAGAAATAAGTGATGTATTTAACAACATTTTCAGATTATTGATTTTTGGTGATTCATATCAATTGATATGTGTTGCGTCGGCTTGATTAATGGTGTTAAATTATATGGTGTTAATTGTTGTGAAGTTTTTGTTCTTGCGAAAACACGACTTACTCTTTCTTAATTTTAACAAACACTTTTAAATATGGTGCGGTGGCGGATCCAGGAATATATTTCAGTGGTGTAACCGGAGTCTAAAACTACATCTTTTATCCAAAAAAAATTCCAGGTGGGACACCGTTGAAAAACATCAATTTTTATCGATAAAATGACACTTTTTAACAACAAAACTATATAGTTTTAATACTAAATTTTTTTTTTTTTTATTTAGAAATTGAGTGGGGTCACGTGACCCCCCCTGGGTAGGCTGGGTCCGCCCCTGATATGGTGGTCAAGTATCTGTAGATTTGCGACCAGGGACGGATCTACGTGTATGATAGGGGGTCCATGGACCCCGTTAAAAATAAAAATACTCTACATTTTACTATAAAAAAATATTTCGAATCTCGTGAAAAAAATTATTTAGTGTGTTAAATATTTACGGACCCCGCTGAAAATATATTCTTGTCTGCCACTGTTTGCGACATATCATTTTGCAGCATATTCATCTGTTATCGGCAGAATTTTTCATGACTGATTATGCAAAATATTTTTAGAATAAGGGACTAATCTGTAGAACATTCAAAGAATAATGGACTAATCCCACTATAAAAATAAAAATTTTAAAAAAAAAATGAAAGAAAGACAAGAGATGACTCAAACCAAAGTTAAAAGACATATGATAGATCGCAAATTTTGTGTATACCAAGTGAAATTGATACAGTATGATGTAAAAATACATCAGACGATATATATATATATATATATATATATATATATATATATATATATATATATATATATATATACATTTTTATTTTTATTTTTGAAAGAAAGGGGAGTGAGTTTTAATTCCACCGGAAGAGGAAACGAGGAATTGAACTCAGATAGATGTCAAAAAATTACAATTACATTTACTATTAACTCAAATTCAATCCATCACACTAACCCCTTTATTTAACAAATGTATAACTTTTACTATGTGAGAAAATATAAATAATAATACATCACACCGACCAATTTTTTTAGTATAACTACACGTGGATGTGGGGATGAAATCACATGTTCAATTGGTGTGTCTAATTTCAATATCTAAGTAAAACGACATCGTTTCATTCATTTTATTTCTTGAAAAAAAAAAACAAACCACAAAGGGTTGATTAAAAAAAAAAAAAAAAACTGCCACTTGTCGGCCAGGGAAGGGAGCCACGTGGCCACTTGTAAGCACTCCCCTTAACAATTAATAGATATAATTAATTAAAAAAATTAATAATAATAAGATAAGATAACTGTTATATCATAATTTATCTCGGCCTCCCCCCACCTTTCTTTAGAATGGCTTTAAAATAAGGACACATGAAGTTAATTGGTAAATTAGTTACTACTCATCCGTTTGTTCAATTTATAAGGACATATAAGTTACTATGAGCATATGCTTAAGCAGATAACAAACACCAATATAATAGTCTTGATAATATAATGAATAGATAGATAATAAATAAAAATATGGAATAACAAAAAGGGTTTATCCCACCCACAATCACGGGACTAGCAGTAGCCTTTAATGAATAATTAATGAATATAAGTTTATGTCATATTGTGTATACACGTTGTTGCTATGCAATTAAATGAATTAATATATATTTGATATATTGTAATTGAGAGGTTGTCTTTTATACATACTCAAAAAGCATATTATGAGAAAAAAACGCAGCCACTTACTTAACTCAACTATGTGAACTAGTTGTATCTAAATTCATGTCCAGCCCGTGTGTGGTTTCTACTTTATTTTATTCACAGCTACGCAAAATTAATTTCATTGTGGATAAGTACGATATTAATACACTGTGTCATAACACTGTAAAACATATACTACTTATTTTAATGTTATGTTGATCTTGATTGGACCAATTGGAAGAGTGTGTGTTAGGCGTATTTATTTTTGTTATTGATCAAATACGGCCTTCACCCTTGTTTATTTCTACTTAAAGGTCATTGTACGTACCGAATCATCATTTCTCTTAATTAAAGTTTAGTTGTTCGAATGAAATCGATAAGTTTACACATGCATCTTTTGAATTACTATATAAAAGAGCATAGTAATTTTCTTCACTCTTGTGGGATGATTGGGGGTAACCCGAATCTGTCCACGTGTCTAGTATATATTTGACGGACCAGCAGAACATGATAGGGCTATACCCGATCTGGAGGTCAGAACGACCAAAAGGACCAGGCGGGTAGAAGAGATCCTTGGTCAAGTCCTGGACGCGGGCCAACCTTCGAGAGGCTCTCGGACCGAGAACCGATTTAAGGTAAGATCGATCAGGCGGCAGTCCCGGTCGGAGGAAGAAGAATCGATCGGACCAGGGCGGTTCCACGACCGAGAGATAATGATCGGAGACATGCGCATCTGGGAGAAACAGCAGTTCTATGCGACCGTGAGACGTGGGTGAATCACATAACCACCCACTAACTCCATTAAGACGGATATCCGCTTGAACTACGGTTGGACTTGATTCCAAATATATATTTGGATACGTAGGTTGCTTATTTTTTCGTAAGTTCAGTCCATATACCGAAAAAACTACTCTTTACTTGATCCCAGAGCAAGAAAGACCGCACAGTTTTATTCGTTTTCATTCCGAGTTCGATCATTGGCGCTAGAAGGAGGGCCTTTTTGTGTTTCTAGTGGTAGATTAACAGAGTAGTGAACATGAAATCTAAGAAGAGTCAACAAGGGAAGGACCTAGCAGGTTCCTCGCGTGATCCGGAAAATTTGGATCAGGATCAAGAACGAAATCCAGAAAAGCAACCAGAAGATCAGCCAAATACTAAGGATTTGGCGAAACAACTTTTAGTAGATGCTTTAAAGACAATGGGAGACGCCGATTTCCAAATCCTGTTCGAAAGCGTAAGAAAGGGAAAGGAGAAGGTAGGAAATCTTGGAGAAGAAGAAGAACCATCGTCGGAAAACAAGAATGGCCATAAGGAGGTGGCGGAGTCCAGTTGTCGAATTGTCAAGAGTAAAATTCGTCAGGCATATGAGGCTACAAGGGCCGAGTTGGACGCTATGCTAGAAAACGAGGAAGACGAATTCCATCTGGCATCACCTTTTGCAGAGCACATCGAGGCATACCCATGTCCCAGAGGATTCAAAATACCCAAAATTAGTCCGTATGATGGAACAAAAGACCCATATGATCATATGCATCAGTATATAACGCATATGCAGTTTTACAATGCCCTAGACGAAATGAGGTGCAAAGCTTTCCCCGCGCTCCTATCTGGGAGGGCTAGGGACTGGTTTAACAAGTTGCCATCCAGATCCATCACCAGTTTTACAGTTTTGACTAAGAAGTTCATGAGCATGTTTATCGTTGCAAGACCGTTTCAAAGAAACAGCACTCATTTGCTTACCATAAAGCAAAAGTCCGACGAAACGGTTCTGCAATTCATCAAAAGTTTTAACGCCGAGTCAACCCAGGTGGCTGATGTGGACGATCGGTTTTTGGTAGCCTCGTTCGTAGCAGGACTACGAGATGGGAGGTTACATGCCAAATTAAATGGAAAAAAATCCCAGAACCATGGAAGAGTGTTTGAAATTGCCTTCAAGCACTGTCAGTGTGAAGAAGCTAATCGTGCTAAGCGTGAATTAGAGAAAGGAGATCACAGAAAAGGCAAAGCAGAAGAGAAATCTGACAAGAAGCGTAAATCGGTTTGGGATAGGGTTCAGGCCCCTATAACCGACAAATTAGGCAAAAGAGGTGCTCTGTAGGACAGAGACTTGATACCATTGAATAGATCACGAGAACAAGTCCTGGCTATCATGGAACGCAAAGGCATAGCGAGAACCCCATTCCCCATGAAAAGACCCAGGGAAAAGAGGGATCAGACCAAATTCTGTAAATTCCGCCAGGACGTTGGTCATGATACAGAGTCGTGCAGGGAATTGATCAGGGACATCGATGCAGCAGTTATGGAAGGAAGACTGGACGAGGTGGTGTTGGGGAGATTTTGCATCATTAAAACAAAAGAAAATTTATAACCCTAACCTATATGCAAAACTAACTCCTAACCGACCAAAACATCGGGTTGTTGCTAGTAAAGCGTAATGAGTAAGGGGTCGGTCCTCAGGGAAAAGGTATGTAGAATCTAATCTTATTAATCCTACCAATTGCTATTCTAGGAAAACAAATAAACGAACGACAAAACATAAAAACAGAAAATAATTCAAGTAATCTAACCTAAGAAATAAAATAAACAAACTAATCTAAGACATGGGAACAACCAATATACAAACCTATGTGATCTCAATCCTAGTTCATCTCATGATTCTAATTCAAGTTGTGGTTTCACCTTTTCACGAGACATAAACCCCTAATTCCTTAGTGAATTTATTCTCAAGCTACGGATTCCTAATTCCTTAGTAAATCCAATTTATCAATCTCTCATCTTCCGAATGTTGAGACTGATTTTCAATACAAAACTCGGTGTAGATTCAAGTTAACTTCCGTATTTTAGAACCTAGCAACCTCGATAATTAACCCATTAATTTGTCACTTAATTAAGGATTAAAGACCCTATCTTTCTATGGTGATCTATCGTTACGCAACTTCCGTATGTTGTAACTATCAATCGTAAACGATCTTCCGATTCAATTCACACATAGCATCATAATCATAAAAAGATACAAAATAAATTAAACATCATGAAATAAAACAGGGCTGAATAAATTAAATAAATAAACTCACAAGGTTTGGTACATTGATGATCTCATGAATCGAAAAACAGAAGAAAACTACACCTAATCTAACCCCGGATCACCCGAGCACAAGGCTCGGGTGACCGGCCTTCGAACCAGTAAAGTGCCGCTGCTTGCTTGTATTATGCGGCTGTAGTAATTTGTGTGTATGGGATGTCAATTAGGGTTGCATGCGGCTGGAATAAATATATAGATATGAGAGGCGGCTGAAGTAAATAATTGCGGCTATCAATAAAAGTCCTAAGTCGGCTGAAGTAATTATAAGTCGGCTGAATATTATGGATTTAGGAATGAAACTTCTAAAATTCATATCTTGAGTTGTAGACCTTCAAAAATTATGATCCGAATGTCATAATTAAGCCCTCGGAAAACTCTACAACTTTCATTAAGGACTCTCCTTCAGAAAACGCCTTTTTGACTAGCCCGTCGTATCCCGAGTCGTTTTCGGAATTTTCCAATACCACAGCATCATTATCCAAACTTGTAACGCTCATATCTCGGGCCTCGTAAGTCGGAATGAAGTGATTCAAGATCCTGTAGAATCCTCTCTTCAAGCCCTACAACTCTTCTCTTGAGGTCGAGAGTCAAATCAGTGTATATCATATCAAGAACTGCGTCGGAAGTTCGGCTGCTTGAATGCTTCATTCCAAGCTTTATCTCCATCTTTATCCTCTTCCAAGTCAAAAACATGTATCTACATTGCATCCAAACACCACAAAAACGCAACAATATCCAAAACCATATAAAACAATCAAATAATCGTATAAATTGATACGTTTTCATATTTAACCATTAAAAACCTCATTTACTCAATATTTGAATATATAGCTCAATTTCTATGAAAGGAATACATATATAGGGGAAATTGATGTATAATATATATGTGAAAATCACTATAATTTAGCCCTTAACAACACCCCCACACTTATCTTTTTGCTCGTCCTCGAGCAAAACAGAACAAAATCAAACTCGAGACAAATAAACATCTATACAAATATTAAGTATATTCAATAAACTTAGAAGTTCACCCGTGTAGTGTGTGCATAGCCATAATAAACTTCCACTAAGTTCCACAATTTGAAAGTTATTCAAACCAAAACTAGCCCGGTTTCCCATCTAAGTTAGAAATATTCAAAAACCATAACAGGCACTTTACAAAACATACATATCCCAAAAAGAAATAGTAGAGAATATCTAAAACATTTTCGATGACTCAGAGGATAATCCCTACAACATATCCTTGATTTATCTTGGTATAAGATTAACGATAACTAAGTCCTTACTTATTCATAATAATATATTTCAATATTTTCACTTTTTTTCACACTTTCTAACACACATCAGAATAAGCTTTTGCCCTCATAGCAGAATAGGACATTTCAAGATAATCCCCTACCTTACTCAAATCATAAGGCAGCTATAAACTGACTGTCGTGAGCTTTTGGTCATCATAGTGGAATAGGACATACGTGGTACACCCTACCTCACCCAAATCATAAACCAGCTTCCGACACACACAATTACAATTATGTTTACGTTTACTTAGAGATTTCTGGTCTGGCAGTGGAAAAGATTATTTTCTAGTAGCACGGACCACTGAGCATAACACCTCAAGTAAACAATTTATTACTATTGCAAAGACTTAATCACGTTTCACTTATCACATTCAAACTTACAGATATTCACAGTATGTCATACTTTAATCCTAGAATACAAACTACTAAACTTTTCAAGAATTGTACATAAGCAAAGAAACATGCTATAATCATCAAAAATCTCCAACTAAAATGGGGTAGGCTTTCAACATTTAGCTCATCATTTACTATGGCATGTGAAAAAGAGTATCGGGTGAAACAACTAAAGTTACTAAATATACAGAATATAGCAAAAATGATATAAACTCAAGCAAAGATATGCTTTGTCTACTCGGGATATAACAAAAAATTTGAAAATTAAGCACTTTTCATAGAAATACTAAAAATATGAGCAAACGAAAGTAGACACATAAATCATCTATCCCTTCCCCCACACTTAGATTGCAACTTGTCCTCAAGTTATACAGAAATAATAAATTAGAGAACTTAGCCGATTGGATCTTGGCAATTGGAGGAACCAACAAGAACCAGGATTGCTTGCATAGCTCAGTAGACTGTGGAGCATCACAGGACAACTGAATACATCGTGAAAGTGCACAATAGCTATCAAAAATATCCTGCAGACTTGATCAGTGCAAAAAGAGTCTACGGGGAAAAGATTAGACTACATATATAAAGCACATAAGGAAAAGAATTTATAGAGATATTCAAATTTTGCTCATATAAAGATGGAATACATATACATGAAAATATCACAAACTCGTGGGCTAGGTGCAACTACATGAAAATGCAAATTACATGACATGACAATCCTAAAAACTTTTTCGATGGCTCGATTAATGCGAGTCGGTGCGAAACAACCCTACACGATGACTACGGCTAGTACAGAACAAAAATAAAATAAAGAAAATAAGGGAAATAAAATAAAAGCGGTAGCGTCACGGCAAGTCGGCGATTCATTACACGAAAAATAAAATAAAATAAAGAAAATAAAATAATTATGGCATATGGAAAACCAACAGTAGCCATACTAAAAAAACGAGGTAGTATTACGGAAACCGACAGTTAACTACACTCAAAAAGAAAAAATAAAAGAAAAAAAAAATAAACGATGTGGTGTTACGGAAACCGACAGTGACCACACTTAAGAAAAATAAAAGGAAAAATAGAAAAACAATGCAACTATATAAAATGCAACTAAATGAAATGCATTTAAATGATATGCAAAAAGAAAATAAAATAAAAGAAAGAAAACTAGCCCACTCATTAGCAACATGACATGTATATAAACGTCTACCAGATAATGACAGGTTACGATAAACGACAGTGCTGTCACTAGTGCCGACGCGCCTTAAGACTTATCGAAAGTGATAGACTTATGGAAACCAACAGTCATCTATCTAAACAGGTATAACTCATATGGAGAAAGGACGTAGCATACGGAAAACCGACAGTAGCTACCCATATGAACTATAAAAACAAAGGAAGCACGTAAGTCTTAAAAGCTTAAAAGATTCATCGGAGCGGTATGTAGCATACGGGAACCGACATTAGCTACTAATTAACAATAAGACCAGTTATAGCTTACGAGAACCGACAGTCACTATAACATGCCTAGATGAATCATATATAAGGAATTGATCAATTATCTAACATGGATTCATAGATGGAAAAATAAAATCACATAAGTTCAGGACATCTACGTAAAAAGATTAAGCCGCAGAAGCTCGTATGAAAGATATCCACATCAAATAAAAGCATTAAAACCAAATCAAGAGAAATTGAACCTGGATTGCATTCCTTCTTGCACCGACGGGCGTTCATCCCGATCAAACGGGCGTTCATCGGGAATTTCAGCCTGGACGGGCGTCAAGAAACCAAACGCCGTCCCCCCTGCAGATTATGAATCGGACGGGCGTTTCACTCTGCGAGACGCTAAATGCGCTTTGAAAACCGACCGGACGGCCGTTTAGAATTACAGACGCCCGCCTCGATTCTTCAAATCGAGCGAGATTGAAAATTGCAGAACAGATTTAACGCCCCATAATTCCAAACGCTCGTTTTCAAGACGTTAGGGATCTGGACGGGCGTTCACTTACCGAACGCTCGTCCAACAAATCGAATTTGCATAGAAAACGCAGGAAACACAAAGAAACCCTAATTTCTTAAAAGATCATACATCAAATATCACAGAGCAACCACATCAAATTAAAGCATGAGAGGTTAGACTAGATACAAACAAACATATAGTTCACGTTTCACAAATCGAGTAAAAAACTTTTGCACATTCTTAACCTTATGGTCATCGAAACACGGCAAAATAAAAACTCTCGATTTGGTAAACGCTACTTTTATTCAAATAAAATAAAAACAAATAAAAACGTAACAAAATCGAGAACTAACAAAACTAGATTCAACATGACACCTAGTCCCCGGCAACGGCGCCACTTTTGTTGGGGAGATTTTGCATCATTAAAACAAAAGAAAATTTATAACCCTAACCTATATGCAAAACTAACTCCTAACCGACCAAAACATCGGGTTGTTGCTAGTAAAGCGTAATGAGTAAGGGGTCGGTCCTCAGGGAAAAGGTATGTAGAATCTAATCTTATTAATCCTACCAATTGCTATTCTAGGAAAACAAATAAACGAACGACAAAACATAAAAACAGAAAATAATTCAAGTAATCTAACCTAAGAAATAAAATAAACAAACTAATCTAAGACATGGGAACAACCAATATACAAACCTATGTGATCTCAATCCTAGTTCATCTCATGATTCTAATTCAAGTTGTGGTTTCACCTTTTCACGAGACATAAACCCCTAATTCCTTAGTGAATTTATTCTCAAGCTACGGATTCCTAATTCCTTAGTAAATCCAATTTATCAATCTCTCATCTTCCGAATGTTGAGACTGATTTTCAATACAAAACTCGGTGTAGATTCAAGTTAACTTCCGTATTTTAGAACCTAGCAACCTCGATAATTAACCCATTAATTTGTCACTTAATTAAGGATTAAAGACCCTATCTTTCTATGGTGATCTATCGTTACGCAACTTCCGTATGTTGTAACTATCAATCGTAAAACGTCTTTCCGATTCAATTACACATAGCATCATAATCATAAAAAGATACAAAATAAATTAAACATCATGAAATAAAACAGGGCTGAATAAATTAAATAAATAAACTCACAAGGTTTGGTACATTGATGATCTCATGAATCGAAAAGCAAGAAAACTACACCTAATCTAACCCGGATCACCCGAGCACAAGGCTCGGGTGACCGGCCTTGGAACCAGTAAAGTGCCGCTGCTTGCTTGTATTATGCGGCTGTAGTAATTTGTGTGTATGGGATGTCAATTAGGGTTGCATGCGGCTGGAATAAATATATAGATATGAGAGGCGGCTGAAGTAAATAATTGCGGCTATCAATAAAAGTCCTAAGTCGGCTGAAGTAATTATAAGTCGGCTGAATATTATGGATTTAGGAATGAAACTTCTAAAATTCATATCTTGAGTTGTAGACCTCCAAAAATTATGATCCGAATGTCATAATTAAGCCCTCGGAAAACTCTACAACTTTCATTAAGGACTCTCCTTCAGAAAACGCCTTTTTGACTAGCCCGTCGTATCCCGAGTCGTTTTCGGAATTTTCCAATACCACAGCATCATTATCCAAACTTGTAACGCTCATATCTCGGGCCTCGTAAGTCGGAATGAAGTGATTCAAGATCCTGTAGAATCCTCTCTTCAAGCCCTACAACTCTTCTCTTGAGGTCGAGAGTCAAATCAGTGTATATCATATCAAGAACTGCGTCGGAAGTTCGGCTGCTTGAATGCTTCATTCCAAGCTTTATCTCCATCTTTATCCTCTTCCAAGTCAAAAACATGTATCTACATTGCATCCAAACACCACAAAAACGCAACAATATCCAAAACCATATAAAACAATCAAATAATCGTATAAATTGATACGTTTTCATATTTAACCATTAAAAACCTCATTTACTCAATATTTGAATATATAGCTCAATTTCTATGAAAGGAATACATATATAGGGGAAATTGATGTATAATATATATGTGAAAATCACTATAATTTAGCCCTTAACAGGTGGTTGATAGATCTCGTAACGAAGAGCCTAGAGGGCGCAGAGAGTTTAGAAGAGGAACACATCAGAACGACAGGAATAGGAACAACGAGCAGAGAAGGCCAAGAAATCCATCCCCAAATCAGGACGGTCTGATCGATAACCGCCCAGTAAATACAATCAACAAGATTATGGGAGGTCCCAGGCAAACAGATCGGGAGAAGGAAGTGGAGATAACAGACCAGGTGGACCGGGACCAGAATTCTGGTAAGCGGCAGAAAGTATCAGGAGAAGTCAGATATGGACCAGAGGACCCACTACCACTGGTCATCAACAATGAAGGGCTAGTTACTGAAGCCATAATCAGCAAGAACTGGGTAAAAAGGATTTGTGTCGATACAGGAAGTGCGGTTAATATCCTGTATTACAGGGCGTTCCAGGCCATGAAGTTGAAGGATTCAAGTTTAATTCCGGTATCTACCCTTCTATTTGGATTCACAGGCCCACCTGTCCATCCTATGGGCATGATCACATTACCTACAACTTATGGTAAGTTGCCTAAGGGCAGGACCCTCATGGTAAACTACATTGTGGTTAAAGCACCCTCGGCTTATAACGTTATCATGGGAAGACCAGCAATCATCGATCTGCGGGCAGTTATCTCCCCAGCCCATAACAGTATAAAATTTCCAGTCAATTCTGGATCGGTTGAAATTAAGGGAGATGTGGAAATAGCCAGGAGTTGTTCAACAAGTAACTCCTGAGGAATTATTACCAGAGGAGGAAAAGACTTGGGTATCTGCATATCAGACCGAGGCTGTCCAGGTCGATGAACAGGGATCAGATTCAGTGGTCAGTATAGGATCTTTGATCCCAGATTCCTACAAAAGAGCTCTAACAGATTTGCTTAGAGAGTACAAAGATGTTTTTGCATGGAAAACAGATGATATGCCAGGTTTATCACCAGAATTAATGGTCCATAGCTTAAACGTGGACCCGAACAAGCCTTCGGTTCGTCAGAAGAAATGACATTTTGCACCAGAACGGATTTCGATTATAGAACAAGAGGTGGCAAAACTCAAACAGGCAGGAATCGTCAAAGAGGTGGTTTATCCGGAGTGGTTAGCTAATCTAGTATTAGTGAAGAAATCAGATACCAGAACGGATTTCGATTATAGAACAAGAGGTGGCAAAACTCAAACAGGCAGGAATCGTCAAAGAGGTGGTTTATCCGGAGTGGTTAGCTAATCCAGTATTAGTGAAGAAATCAGATGGCTCCTGGAGAATGTGTGCGGATTTTACAAATTTGAACAAAGCATGCCCTAAGGACAGCTACACCTCACCTAGAATTGACAGGCTAGTAGATTCGACTGTGGGATATGAAATCTTTAGATTCCTGGACGCATATAAAGGATATCATCAGATCTTTATGGACCCTAAGGACGTAGAAAAGACGGCCTTCATAACCGAATTTGGTACATACTATTATGTGACCATGCCATTTGGACTGAAAAATACAGGTGCCACCTACCGAGGGCAGTTAATCGAATTTTCCACGATCAGATAGGCAGATCCATGGAAGTCTATGTGGTTGATTTACTGATCAAAAGCAGGTCTTTAGATCAATATTTACAGGATGTCAAAGAAGTTTGTGATGTACTTCGAAATGCTAAAATGAAACTAAATCCAAAAAAATGCACCTTCGGCGTTAGATCTGGAAAAATTCTAGGTTACATGATTTCTAAAGACGGAATCAGGGCCAATCCGGAAAAGTTAGACGCTCTGAGAATGATGCCACCACCTACTAATATCAGAGAAGTACAAAGATTAACAGGGAGATTAGCAGCATTGAACAGATTCTGTTAAGGCCATATTTATATGATTATTAAGGGTATATTTCATTATTATTTTCCCCACATTTGCACAATTTACATGAGAATTAAGGTTTTAAGTGTAATTATTTAATAAAGATGATTTTAAGAGGGTTGTATGCAAAATTGATGATTTTAAGTGTTGATTTAATGGAATTATTATTATTTGGATTTTATTACATTTTTGCATTGTTTATTTATCATGTAGGAGTTAATTTTGAGTGCGATAAGTGGATAAATGAAGCTCAAGTCGAATCATAAGAGATAGAGTTGGAATTGGCTTGAAGAAATTGGATAAAGATGATGAAATCCGACCTCAAGATCTTGGGCGAAGCGTTAAATGCGGCGTCCATTCCAGACGGGCGTTTGATAAAGCAAACGGGCGTCCGGAATTGTGTTTACATTGAGAGAGTTCAGACGGAGGATGGGCGGCGTTTACTCAGCGTCCAGGCATTACGGGCGGGCGCCCATAAGACCAGGCGAGCGTCCGTTGCCGACTTAACCCTAACCGACTTGAAACTCTATATAAAAAAGCGCCCCAACCCTAATTGAGAGACCACATAATTGAGATCGCAATTTTACACCAAAAGCTGCGGCGAGAGAACCCTAATTTCACAGAGATGCAAATCTCCCAACCAACAATCATCTTCAACATGATTGTTGGCTAAATACCTTGCGGTGAGTCGACGGAGGAAGCCCATCATCAACACAACCAACTAGAGAGTTCGATGCTTTGTGTTAGTGAGTTTAATTTATAGTTTTTCATCACTTTGGATCTTTGTTTTGTATTGATCATGTTTTGTTGGAATTAACAATTTGATGAAACGATTTATCTATATCTATATCGTGGATCTATGTATGAAAATATATTGGTTTAAGTTTTACTTCGTTCAAGTGATGCGATTATTCGTGTTTTAAGAGATTATGCATGATTAGTTGAGTAAGAGTTTGGAAACAACCTCGTGATTTGGTTTGATTGTATGTTTAGTTTATTTGAAAAGATAAACGAAACCCTAGAATTTGATTGAAGATATTTAATTGGATTCGTGAATAAATCACCACTAAAAACTACATCTTAGATCACCATCTAGTTGGGGTTGTTGGTTGATGGGTGGATTCGTTGCCTCATTTGTGTTTTCCTTTATTGTTTATTAATCGAATCATTAGTTTAATCTTTAGTTTAAGTTCTAGTTGATAAACCCTAGTTTCTCTTGTTTTTACGCAATTTTACGCTTGATTCATAATCAGGACTTTCGTCCGCAATAGCAGACGCTCGTCCATTAGGTTTAGTTTTCAGACGCTCGTTCACTTTAGTGAACGCTCGTCTGGTTTTCTGTTTTCTGTTTTTAATTCTTAGGTTTAGGTTTTAGTTAGTTTCAACTTTCGTTTAGATAGATAATCGTGACATAATCGTTAGAATAATTGTTATCTGAATCCGATAAACATTCCACTCCTTAGGGCGACCGTAAACACCCTATACTACGATCCTTATACTTGGGGTGTTTCGGTTTATAAATTTAAAACACGTTTTACCGAACAAGTTTTTGGCGCCGTTGCGGGAGTCGGTAACGGTTGTCGGATTCTTCTACGTGCAATTTTTATTTCGGTACTATTTTTTTTAGGTAATAATCTAATTGCTACGTTTTATTTTTATTTTTATTTTATTTCACTTTATCATAGTTTAGATTTTCGATTTTATAAATTTGATTTTAATTATTTTAGTTTTTATTTATTTATTTTATGTTATTGGTCGCATTAGATTTTTTAGCCTTAGATTTAGCTTAGATTGCCTTAGATTTTAGATCGTATAAATATATTGCCTTAATTATTACTATTTTAGGTTTTATTTTCTTTCTGCTATTCTTTTTCAGATCTGTTTGCTTTTTCGGTTTTTAAGCGGGCGTCCATCCTTTCAGGCGCCCGTCTGCATTCTAAAATCTTCTTTTCGCATCGTTTAAGGCGATCAGACAGCGTCTGAACTACCAAAGCGCTTCGTCCAGCCTCTAAACACCCGTTTCTCCCCAATGTCTTACGAACGCCGATTCGATGATCTCAACAGCGCCCACTTCCGAATCTCCAACGAGCGGCGTTCACTTATCTTCGAACGCTTGATTCACTCTCTTCAATTGACACTTTTTTTTTTCTTTTCTCCCTCTAAACCATCTAACCTTTTTCTAAACCTATTCTAATCAACCCCAAAGGGTTGATTTCTTTCTTTTCCTTTCTTCTGGTTTATGCAAACGAGAAGTAAGAAGGGACTTCTGATCTTTGATCCCGAGCACGAACGATCTATCCTTAAAGAAGGCTTCTTCCTGATTTGGATAAAATGGCGGATCAAGATCCACCAATTCCAAATCCTGATCCCCAAGCTCAGTTAAATTTACTCCTTCAACAAATGCAAGCTCTGCAGCAACAACAGAATCAGCAAGCTGGCATAAATCAACAACTTCAACAATTCCGCCAAAACCAGCTTAATCAACTGAACCAGGACCCCTACACTCCATATCTAAACCAAGATTTTCTCGAGGGACATAGACCTATTCGTCCTCCCGACATGGGAGGAGCGAACTTTGATCTAAAGAACGGAGTAGTTGCTCTAGTTGAATAGCTCTTTCCATGGTCTGCGCTCGGGAAGATCCACACGACTTCTTGTCCACATTCGTACAAATCATGAAAGAAGGTGCCATTATCCTGGTGTTGATTCTGAGATCGTAAAGTTGAAGCTATTTCCTTTTGCTTTGAAAGGTGAAGCAAGCAGATGGTTTAAGTCGTTAGCACATCATTCCCTCCATACTTGGAATGATGTCAAAAGAGCCTTCGCTCTCAAGTGGGTTTCACCAGGCAAGATTATGGAAATGAAACGGGAAATAGCTACGTTTGAGCGGTTGGAGGATGAGGCATTGGCAAGGCTTGGGAGAGATTAAATCTGTTGATGAGGAAGTGCCCCAATCACGGATATGATGAGACATGAGTTGTTGGAGGCTGTTTTGAGAGGTGTCTCTCAACCTAATAGAGACTATCTTGACTCCACAAACTCATGGATCCTTCTTAGGGGAGGTGATGAGACCCGCCTATAGAGTGGTGAGACAATAGCCAAGAACAATATGTGGTCGACTCTAAGAAGACCAATATTGTTAGAGAAAGAAGGTCTGCAAGCAATCACGATACACAGCTCGTTGGTTGCTCGGATGGAATTGATAAGCAAGCGGTTGGCCAATCTTGAGATCGACCTTCCGATTCAAATTATCTTGAAACTCAGCAGGGGCGAGATGACGGAGAGAGGTAAACCTAATGGATAATCAAAACCAACCCTTCCGAAACTTCAGCGAACTGGAACTATTCAGATTTCAAAGACAAAACTTCAATCAAGCCAAGTTACCACCTGGACCTTCAAATTCGAATTCTTTCAACTCAAACTATCAAAGGACAACTCCTAACTCTCAAAGGCCCCAAGGTGTTTGGAATCAAACTCGAGAACAATAATCATACCACCTCATGTGTCCCTCAACACAAATTCGATGAGCTGGTAGACATGGTGAAGACTCTGTCTACTAGTGTTAAAGCAATTGAGAGACAAGTTGGTCAGATGGCAGACCAGCAAGCAAGCAGACCTCACGGTAAACTTCCGAGTTATACCGAGAGAAATCCAAAAGGCGATGTGAATGTTTGCCTTGCCATTACACCACAATGGGAGTATGGGCAAGAAGAGGAGTTGAACGAAGTAACTCGAGAAGTGGTAAGAAAATTTGGACCCGGCAAGATGTCGGGCTTGAGTAGCCCCTCCCGGCGCCATGAGTTCAGGAGGGGGAAATCAGAAACCACATGCCGAAGAAAGCAATGAGGAGGAGCTTAGTGACAATTCTTCGGAGGATGAAAATAATTCTGATGATGAGGAAAGGAAGGAAAGTCAAGGGGCAGTACCCCTGACTAAGAAAAAGGAAGAGAAGTTTGTGAGATGGAAGGATAAGGAGGACGAGGCGATAAAGAATCAAGCTACGAAGAATGATAAAGCCCTTCCTTATCCACCAAAAGGAAAAGAAAACCTCACTAACGACAAGCGTTATCTTTGGAGTGAGAGGATACTTAGGGACACTAAAGTGAGTATGCCCTTAATTTGAGGTATTGTCTCGAAATGCCTAAATGTACTAAGTATCTTAAAGAATTCTGTGGGAGCAAGAGGAAGCTTCAGGGCATGGCTGAAGAAGTGTTTCGAGAAGATTGCGCAATGGTTTCACAGAAAGTCGCTGTTAAGCGAGGTGACCCTGGCAGACCTTCAATATCTTGCGAGATTGAAGGCCATTTGTTCGAAAATGTCTTATGCGACTCAGGGGCCTCTATTAATGTGATGCCATTAAATGTATGCAAGAAGCTCGGGCTAGACAAAAGAATGCGAGAACGCCCCATTTCTCTTCAGATGGTAGACAAATCTAGTAAATCTTGCGGCCGGTTGTGTAGCTAATGTTCTCCTTCAAGTTGAACATTTGGTCTTCCCTACCGATTGGGTTATTCTAGACTATCCACCGATAAGGAGATGCCTCTAATTCTAGGCCGAACCTTTTAGACACTTCTAACGCTCTCATCGACACGCAAAGGACAAATTACTCTTAGAGTCGGTGACACATCTATCACCTTCACACGAGGGACACATCCTGAAAGAGCCGTAATATCGTTTGTCGAAGCCATATATGAGGACGGAGGAGATGCCTATTACGAAGATGCAATGGAGCTCTGAGAGATAGGTGTTTTTGAAGTCATGGACATTGAGGATCCGGCCGATGCGGACCATCTTCTAATTCATTTCAGCCGTAGGCATTGACGAAGTCATCTTCACTCGCTCATATCTGAGCCTCATTATTGAGTTAGAAGCATGGAGATACCCAAGCAACAAACGATAATCTCAAGGAATCGAGTCAGAAGACTTCATCCCCTGGTGAAGAAGAAGCTCGATGGGTAGTTGGGACGAGGTAGAGTTTTTGAAAGAAGCTACTCATTGGGAAGTAGATGAGTGGGAAGAAATTTGGCGTAAATTTGAAAGACGAAGAGTTAAGGAAAATGATCGATCACAAGAAAAAGGAAGCAAGTGTTGACCGGAGGATTCCGATGGATGATTTGATCCATGCACTTTCAGGGTTGAGCCTCGGGAAGATGAGGTGTTCTCATCAACCACTTCAAGCTCATGGGAGAAAGGTGGCCCGTTAAAGTCTAGTATTGAGCAACCACCACCGATTTAGAGCTCAAACCGCTTCCAAAACACCTTAAGTATATCTTTCTTAAGGATGGAGATAAATTGCCTTTGATCATTTCTTGAAACTCGACTAAGAGCAAGAAGCACAGCTGATAGAAGTGCTTAAGAAAAACATCCTCGCGTTCGGTTGGCAAGTGGGTGATATCCGAGGGATCAGCCCAGACATATGCATGCATAAAATCCGAACGGAGGAAGGAGCTAAAAAGGTGAGACAACCTCAGCGAAGGTTGAATCCGCATATGCAAGAGGTTGTCAAGAAGGAGGTTATAAAGTGGCTTGACATGGGAATCATCTATGCAATCGCCGATAGCGAGTGGTCACCCTACTCAAGTTGTGCCAAAGAAGGGCGGAATCACAGTTGAAAAGAATGAAAAAGGGGAGGAAGTTGCCCTACGTCTCGTGACTGGCTACAGAGTCTGTATCGACTATCGTAGACTGAATGAAGTCACTGCAAAAGATCACTTCCCCTTACCCTTCATTGACCAACTAATTGAAAGACTGAGTGGTCACAAGTATTATTGTTTTCTCGATGGATACTCTGGTTACTTCCAGATAGCCATTGACCCCAATGACCAAGAGAAGACAACGTTTACGTGTCCATCTGGTACTTTTGCTTTTCGTAGAATGCCATTCGGCCTATGCAATGCACCCGCGACTTTTCAACGGTGCATGTTGGCCATTTTTGATGGACTTGTTGAGAAATGCATGGAAGTCTTCATGGACGACTTCTCAGTCTACGGCGATAGTTTTGATGAAATTTTAGAAAACCTAGATATGGTACTCCAACGTTGCGTTGAGAAAAATCTGGTGCTCAACTGGGAGAAATGCCATTTTCTAGTTGATGAAGGAATCGTTTTGGGACACAAGGTGTCCAATGCTGGTATTCAAGTTGATAAGGCTAAGGTTGATGCCATTGAAAAGATGACGTACCCAAAAACAGTGAAAGAGGTACGAGGTTTTCTAGGACATGTTGGCTTCTACCGGCGTTTCATTAGAGACTTTTCTACGATTGCCAAGCCTTTATCAAATCTCTTGAAAGAAGATGTAGATTTCTTGTTCGATGCGAAGTGCAAAGAAGCTTTCAATTGTTTGAAAGACAAGCTTATCGTGCCCCTATTTTAGTAGCTTTGTTGGACCAAGCCTTTCGAATTGATGTGCGATGCCTCTAATTACGCCGTAGGTGCAGTTTTAGGTCAAAGACTTGATAAAAGGTTCAGGCCCATCTATTATGCGAGTCGTACCTTGAACCCGGCTCAATGCAATTATACTACGACTGAGAAGGAATTCTTAGCTGTTGTTTTTGCCATTGACAAATTTAGAAGCTATCTTCTCGGGTCTCAAGTGATTGTATGGACAGATCATGCAGCTTTACGCTACCTTATGGATAAAGCAGATGCCAAACCAAGGTTACTTAGATGGATTTTAATTCTACAAGAGTTTGACCTTGTGATTAAAGATAAGAAAGGTAGTGAGAATATTGTGGCTGATCATTTATCTCGCTTAGTAAATGAGGGTGCAGAAAATCACAATGATATAGGCATTGATTTTCCGACTGAGCAATTGATGAAGCTTGAAACGGTTAGGCCGTGGTATGCTGACTACGTCAACTATTTAGCGAGTGGTCATTTAGAAGACATGACGTATCAGGAGAAGAAAAAGTTCTTTTCTGATCTCAAATATCTCGTATGGGAAGATCCTTATTTGTTTGAGTGCAGAAAGACGGGTTGCTTCGAAGGTGTGTTCTGAGCATGATCGAGTGGGATATCTTAGAACAATGCCATAAGCGGTCCTACCGGAGGTCACTATGGAACACCAAAGGCGGTTGCAAAGATTCTTCAAATTTGGATTCTCTTGGCCGACTCTGTTTAAGGATGCGAAGCCTTTTGTAAAGGTTGTGATAGGTGCGAGAACCGGGCGGGCAGAGTAGTCGGATGGAAATGCCACTTAAGCCCATTCTTGAATGCGAAGTTTTCGATGTTTGGGGCATAGATTTTATGGGACCCTTTCCATCCCTCATGTGGTAATAAGTATATCCTCGCCTGTGTGGATTATGTTTCAAAGTGGTCGAGGCCATAGCTACTCAAATTAATGATCACAAGGTTGTAAAGAAATTCTTGCAAAAGAATATCTTTACTAGATTTGGCTGTCCGAGAGCACTCATTAGTGATGAAGGTACTCACTTTTGCAATGCGCCGCTTGACAAGATCCTTGGGAAGTATGGTGTCAAACATAAGATTGGTACACCATATCATCCTCAAACCAGTGGCCAAGTCGAGGTAAGCAACGTGAGCTTGAAAAGAATTTTGAGAAGACCGTGAACAATAATCGATCTAATTGGAGTCCGAAGTTGGATGACGCGTTGTGGGCTTATCGTCATCGCATTCAAAACCCGATGGGCACGTCACCCTTCCAAATGGTCTATGGCAAAGCTTGTCATTTACTGTCGAACTTGAGCACTGAGCTTTCGGGCAATTAAATTCTTAAATTTTGATAGCCAACTCTGTGGGGAGAAAAGATTGTTCTGATTGAACGAACTCGATTTAATTCGGACTCCGTGCATACGAGAATGCTAAGCTCAGCAAGGAGAGAACTAAGATACTCCATGACGCTAAGATCAAGGACCGAGAATTCAAAGTTGGTGAAATGGCTTTACTTTATAATACTAGACTTCACCTGTTTCGGGTAAACTCAAGTCTAGATGGTCCAGTCCTTTGAGATTCTCGAGGTTAATCCTAGTGGAGTAATTACTTTGAACGGGTATGGTAATCAAGCTTTTAAAGTGAATGGCCATCGACTTAAGAAATATTTTGGGCAACCAAAGGAAAAGCCTGAGATTCTTTATTTCCAAAGAGAGATGAGAGTGCTGAGATGTCACGATTTGTGAGGAGATTCCATCTTATTTCTTTGAGTCGGATGAGCGATGGCGTTCCTATCTCCACCCGTGAGGTACCTTCTGCTGAAACTTCCGATCATACCTGCGTGTCTATGCCTATCATCCGCAAGAACAAGAAGAAGAGAGTCGATTGTAGTAGTGTGAGAGAAAGGTTTAATGATCTTATTGCGCACTTGACTTGTTGTTGTGGTGAAAATCATTTCACCCTAGTAATTCGATTCGATACTAAGGTGGCGGTAGTCAAACCAAAGTGGCCCGATCCGGGTTGATCTTTTGAACTGTGTCAAGCTATTGACATTAAAAGAGCGCTCCAGGAGGCAGCCTAGTTTTCTTTGTTTGTTTCTTTTCTTAGGTTGTTTTGTTTTATTGTGTTAGAAATAATACTTTAGTTGATGTTGTGTTGTTGGTTATTCCTCTTACGTTCATTGTAAGTGTTTTGTGTTTTGTGTTGCTCATATACCCCGTGTACCCCGAGATTATATGGTATGTCGAGTGTTGCAGATACTTTTGAGCAGGTTTTCGAGTTACTCTCGGCCCGGTGTTGTCTATTCGAGTTGTTGCGGTATGTTCATGCTCCGGCCTGACCTCTGCCAACTTTCATTCGACAACCACTGTTGAAACCAGCTAAGTTTTCTTGTCTTTTATATTTGCACATTCTGAGGACATAATGTGATTTAAGTGTGGGGGGTGTTTGGGTATGTTTTTATGCTATATCCTTTGAAATAGGAGTGAAAGTTAAAATTTCATGAATTTAAAATTTTTGTGAGTCTCGAGCATATAATTGGAACTAGATGCTTGCTAGTTGTAGTTTTCTAACGATGATAGTATGTGACTTAGTGAGATAATTATAGCATGTTTTACTTTTATGGAGATAGTTTCGTTTTCATTCACGAAAGCCTTTGAGATTGAAGCATGACTTTTGAATTATATCCTTTCATTATTTTTAATGATTCATCTTAGGAAGGTCGGTATAGTTACACCTAAGTTAGACCGTGTCTTTGTGAATATCATAACGTTTGAATGTGATAGGTGAGATGTAACTTATGACTTTGAAAAGTGAATAAATAAAGTGAGGGAGCGATTATTAATAAATACGTTTGTCGGAAGTGGTTTATGATTTGGAGTGCGGTAGGGTATACCGTATGTCTATACCACTATGATGACCAATAGCTCACGACGATCGGGAGAAGCTACCTTATGATTTGAGTAAGGTAGGGTGTTATCACTGAAACATCCTATTCTACTATGATGGGTAAGAGCTTATTACGATATGCGTCACATTTGAAAATTTTGAAAAATGATGAGTTAAGAATAAAGTGAAGTCTTTGTTATCATGGATCTTATACCCAGTAGAACCGCATGATATCTTTGTAGGGATTATCCTACCGAGTGCGTGGGAAGGCTTTGAGTTGAGTACATCTTTCTGCTGTACTAGGATAGTCATTGGAATTTTTGAGAGGATATTTCTTTGAAAGGCTTGTTAGATTGAGAACGGCTTGTCACCCATACACCGAATCTATCTCGTGTTGGTATCATTTGCTATAGTTGTTGTATCTTACATTACGTGAGTTAGAGATCTATGTGGATTATTTATAAAGTTGAGCTATAGTTTTGATTGTTTTGTCCGAGGGCGTATAAAAAGTTAAGTGTGGGGGTGTTGTTAAGGCCATATTTATATGATTATTAAGGGTATATTTCATTATTATTTTCCCACATTTGCACAATTTACATGAGAATTAAGGTTTTAAGTGTAATTATTTAATAAAGATGATTTTAAGAGGGTTGTATGCAAAATTGATGATTTTAAGTGTTGATTTAATGGAATTATTATTATTTGGATTTTATTACATTTTTGCATTGTTTATTTATCATGTAGGAGTTAATTTTGAGTGCGATAAGTGGATAAATGAAGCTCAAGTCGAATCATAAGAGATAGAGTTGGAATTGGCTTGAAGAAATTGGATAAAGATGATGAAATCCGACCTCGGCATCTTGGACGGCGTGTCATGCGGCGTCCATTCCAGGCGGGCGTTTGATAAAGCAAGCGGGCGTCCGGAATTGTGTTTTACATTCGAGAGAGTTGAGACGGAGGATGGGCGGCGTTTACTCAGCGTCGAGCATTACGGACGGGCGCCCATAAGACCAGGCAGCGTCCGTTGCCGACTTAACCCTAACCGACTTGAAACTCTATATAAAGCAAAGCAGCCCCAACCCTAATTCAGAGACCACATAATTGAGATCGCAATTTTACACCAAAAAGCTGCGGCCAGAGAACCCTAATTTCACAGAGATGCAAATCTCCCAACCAACAATCATCTTCAACATGATTGTTGGCTAAATACCTTGCAGTGAGTCGACGGAGGAAGCCCATCATCAACACAACCAACTAGAGAGTTCGATGCTTTGTGTTAGTGAGTTTAATTTATAGTTTTTCATCACTTTGGATGCTGTTTTGTATTGATCATGTTTTGTTGGAATTAACAATTTGATGAAACGATTTATCTATATCTATATGCGTGGATCTATGTATGAAAATATATTGGTTTAAGTTTTACTTCGTTCAAGTGATGCAGTTATTCGTGTTTTAAGAGATTATGCATGATTAGTTGAGTAAGAGTTTGGAAACAACCTCGTGATTTCGGTTTGATTGTATGTTTAGTTTATTTGAAAAGATAAACGAAACCCTAGAATTTGATTGAAGATATTTAATTGGATTCGTGAATAAATCACCACTAAAAACTACATCTTAGATCACCATCTAGTTGGGGGTTGTTGGTTGATGGGTGGATTCGTTGCCTCATTGTGTTTTCCTTTATTGTTTATTAATCGAATCATTAGTTTAATCTTTAGTTTAAGTTCTAGTTGATAAACCCTAGTTTCCTCTTTGTTTTTACGCAATTTTCGCTTGATTCATAATCGGACGCCGTCCGCAATAGCACAGCGCTTTCGTCCATTAGGTTTAGTTTTTGACGGCGCTCGTTCACTTTAGTGAGCGCCGTCTGGTTTTCTTTTCTGTTTTTAATTCTTAGGTTTAGGTTTTAGTTAGTTTCAACTTTCGTTTAGATAGATAATCGTGACATAATCGTTAGAATAATTGTTATCTCGAATCCGATAAACATTCCACTCCTCAGGGCGACCCGTAAACACCCTATACTACGATCCTTATACTTGGGGTGTTTGGTTTATAAATTTAAAACACGTTTTTACGAGCAATGATTCCTTTCACGATCAAGACAAATGGGCATTGCCTTTCTTTAAAATTCTAAGGAAAGCCACCCCGTTCCAATAGGGAACAGATTAAAGAAGTATTTGTTGGAGTTGCCAACTCTGACATCCCCTCAGGAAGGAGAGGTTTTATACCTTTATTTATCGGTTTGTGATGAAGCCATTAGTGTTGTCCTGGTCAGGCAACAAAGGGGACTTCAGAAGCCAGTTTATTACACAAGCAAGGCCTTACATGGACCTGAAGTGAGGTATTCAGATGCGGAGAATTGGTCCTAGCATTAGTTCATGCCTCCAGGAAATTAAGATCGTATTTTTAAAGTCATCCGGTCGTCGTCTGTTTACGACTAATTTTATGGTTTTTATCGAGTTATTTCGTAACATTATCTCCCGTGTTTTAGTGATTTTTATAGAAAATCACTCGCCAAAAGGATAAACTGAGCAAATGAGTTTTAAAGATAATAAATTGCAAAAGTGGCTGATTTATGTGTTTTTATCGTTGGTTTTATGTTTATTTGGATGTTGTTACACTTTGCAATATTTTGGATATCTTGTAGATGCATATCTTCGGTCTAAAAGAGGTGTTTAGAGGGTTAGAAGAAGATGCCACAAGTTTACGAGTTCAACGGAGCAAATTTTCCTAAGTACTTAAATCGTTACATATTTTCGACGGAGATTTGACCCAGCTTAGAGACATTTTCAGGGGAGGACTTCTTCATGAAAATTGTAGATCTTTGAAAGAGTTTTCCAACTCACTTTGAATTACGTCAATCGGACTTCTACAACTCAAATGGTGGTCAAGTGGCTAATCAATTTGGGTAAGTGGAAAATCCCGAAATATACTCGTAATATGACGGGCTAATCAAAAAGGCGTTTTCTGAAGAAGAGTCCTTAATGAAAGTTGTAGAGTTTTCCGAGAGCTTAATTATGACATTCGGATCATAATTTTTGGAGGTCTACAACTCAAGATATGAATTTTAGAAGTTTAGACTGACGTCGAGGGAACTAACTCACATACAGAGAGTTCAGACTCTATGCAAACGTCCGTTCACCACCGACCTTGAGTGTAGCCGCCTTATTTCCTTATAAAAGCAGCGGCAATTGCAACCCTAATCTCACCTCATTATTCATGCATTATTCACACATAATTTCCAGCCGCCTTTTCTGAGAGAGCAGCCGCAATTTTCAGAGCCTAATTAGAAGATGATTTCTTCCCATCCAATGATCATGATCAACATCATGGTTGTTGGCTAAGCACATCGCGGTGGGACAACGGATGAAACCGATCAACATCAACACCAACTAGAGAGATTTTTGCTACATGTTTAGTGAGTAAAGTTATAGTTTTTCATCAATTAGAATTTGTTATTTATCGTTTATGTTTTATTTGAATCAAGAGATCGATGAAACTATCTTTTATGCTTTGAATTTATATGAAAATATTGTTCAAGTTGTGATCTTTTTAATTGATGCAATTAATTATAATTCGAGAGATCGTTTATAGTTAATTGAGTAAGAGTATTAGAAATAATCTCGTGATCTTGTTTTACATGTCGTTTAGTTTTACTTGAAAAAGAAAACGAAACCCTAGAATTCGTTTAGAGAAATTTAATCAAATTCGTGATAGATCATTACTAAAAATCATATCTTTAACTTGCCGTCTAGTTGGGGTTGGGTTGGTTGATCGGTGGATTCCCGTTGCCTTGCCGTTGTTTTAATTACTTGATAAATCGAATCATTAGTATAAATCGTTGATTGCTAAGTTAGTTGTTTTAAATTCTAGTTGTTAATTGTTAATTTTCTGCAAATTTACTATTCATCCAAGTTACTGTTCATCATCGTTTTTACTGTTCATCGTAGTTACTGTTCATTAGCTCTATTTTTAGCATAAACCCTAGTTTAGTTAATAATTCGTGACATAATCGATTTAATTATTGCACTTTGATCCGATAAACATTCCACTCCCTTAGGACGACCCGTTAACATCCTATACTACGATCCTTATACTTGGGGTGTTTCGGTTATAAATTGTAAAACTCGTTTTTACCGAACAAGTTTTTGGCGCCGTTGCCGGGGAGTCGGTAACGGTTGTCGGATTCTTCTAGGTGCAATTTTTATTTCGATACTATTTTTTTTTAGGTAATAATCTAATTGCTACGTTTTTTTATTATTTTTATTTTTATTTTTATTTTTATTTTATTTCACTTTATCATAGTTTAGATTTTCGATTTTATAAATTTGATTTTAATTATCTTAGTTTTTATTTATTTATTTTATGTTATTGGTCACATTAGATTTTTATTAGTTTAGAAGCCTTAGATTTAGCTTTAGATCTTAGATTTTAGCAAATTTTAGATTTAGCTTAGATTTGCCTTAGATTTTAGATCGTATAAATATATTGCCTTAATTATTACTATTTTAGGTTTTTATTTTCTTTCCTGCTATTCTTTTTCGTAGACTGTTTGCTTTTTCGCTTTTAAACGGGCGCCCATCCTTTAAGGCGCTGTCTGTTTCTAAAATTTCTTATCTCGGATCGTTTAAAGTCGATTAGACGAAGCGTCTGGATACCCAAACGCCGTCCGACCTCTAAACGCCCGTTTACCTCCCGATTCATCTTACGAACGCCAATTTAGTGACTCGAACGAAGCGTTCACTTACGAACGAGCGTTCACTTTCACCGGACGCTAGTTCAGCCCCGAAACTTCACTTCTCTTTTCTTCTTTCTTTCTAAACTTCTAAACCCTCAAACCTTTTCTAAAACTCGTTCTAATCAACCCTAAGGTTGATTTCTTCCTTTTCCTTTCTTCTGGTTTATGCAAACGAGAAGTAAGAAGGACTTCGATCTTCGATCCCGAACCCGAACGATCCATTCTAAGAAGGAGGCTTCTTCCTGATCTTGACGCCATGGCAGATCAAGATCCACCAATTCCAAATCCTGATCCCCAAGCTCAGTTAAATCTAATTCTGCAACAAATGCAAGCTTTGCAGCAACAACAGAATCAACAAGCTGGCATAAATCAACAACTTCAACAATTTAGACAAAACCAATTTTAATCAATTGAACCGGGACCCCTACACCCCATATCTAAATCAAGATTTTCTCGAGGGGCATAGAGACTATTCGTCCTCCCGACATGGGAGGAGTGAACTTTGATCTAAAGAACGGAGTAGTTGCTCTAGTTCAGAATAGCTCTTTCCATGGTACTGCTCAGGAAGATCCACACGACTTCTTGTCCACATTCGTACAAATCTGTGAAGCAGGCCATTATCCTGGTGTTGATTCTGAGATAGTTAAGTTAAAGCTATTTCCTTTTGCTTTGAAGGGTGAAGCAAGTCGGTGGTTTAAATCGTTATCACATCATTCTCTCCATACATGGAATGATGTCAAAAGAGCCTTCGCTCTTAAGTGGGTTTCACCAGGCAAGATTATGGAGATGAAACGGGAAATAGCTACGTTTGAGCAGTTGGAGGATGAGGACTCATTGGCAAAGCTTGGGAGAGATTAAATCTGTTGATGAGGAAGTGCCCCAATCACGGATATGACAGACATATGATTCTTGTCGGAATCTGTTTTATAGAGAGGTCTCTCAACCTAATAGAGACTATCTTGACTCACACACTCATGGATCCTTCTTAGGGGAGGTGATGAGATCGCCACTGAGTGGGTGAGACCATCGCCAAGAACAATATGTGGTCGACTCCCAAGAAGACCAATGTTGTTAAGAAAGAAGGTATGCAAGCAGCGCCCCGATACAAAGTCGTTGGTTGCTCGGATGGAATTGATAAGCAAGCGGTGGCCAATCTTCGACCTTTGACCTTACGATCCGGGACTGCGGTAGGAATGGAGATGACGGAAGAAATAAATTTAATGGATAATCAAAACCAACCCCTCCGAAACTTCAATCAAAGCGAGAACTACTCAGATTTCAACGACAAAACTTTAATCAAGCCAAGTTACCACTGGCCCTTCCAATTCGAATTCTTTTAACTCAAACTATCAAAGGCGACTCCTAACTCCCAAAGGCCTCAAGGAGGATGGAACCAAACTCAAAATCATACCACCTCATGTGTCCCTCAACACAAATTTGATGAGCTGGTAGACATGGTGAAGACTCTGTCTACTAGTGTTAAAGCTATTGAGAGACAAGTTGGTCAGATGGCGAGATCAAAGACCAAGTTGAGACCTCACGGTAAACTTCCGAGTTATACCGAGAGAAATCCGAAAGCTGATGTGAATGTTTGCACCGCCATTACACCTCAGTGGGAGTATGGACAAGAAGAGGAGTTGAATGAAGTAACGTTGAGAAGTGGTAAGAAGGCTGAATCCGGCAAGATGTCGGGAAACGAGTAGCCCCTCCTGACGCCATGAGTTCAGGAGGGGGAAATCAGAAATCACATGCCGGAGAAAGCAATGACGAGGAGCTTAGTGACAATTCTTCGGAGGATGAAAATAATTTTGATGACGAGGAAAGAAAGGAAAGTTAAGGGGCGGTACCCCTGACTAAGAAAAAGAAAGAAAAGTTCGTAAGATGGAAGGATAGGGAGGATGAGGCGATAAAGAATCAAGCTACAGAGGAATGATAAAGCCCTTCCTTATCCCCAAAAGGAAGAGAAAGCCCTCACTAATGACAAGCAAGTATCTTTGGAGTGAGGAGGATGCTTAGAGACACTCAAGTTAGTATGCCCTTAGCCGAGGTATTAAATCGAAATGCCTAAATGCTCTAAGTATCTTAAAGAATTTCGTGGGAGTAAGAGAAAACTTGGTGGATGGTGAAGAAGTGCTACTCTGAAGATTTGCGCGATGGTTTCACTGTAAAAGTCATTTGTTAAGCGAGGTGACCCTGGCAGACCTTCAATCTCCTGTGAGATCGAAGGCCATTTATTCGAAAATGTCTTATGCGACTCAGGGGCCTCTATTAATGTGATGCCATTAAACGTATGCAAAAAGCTCGGGTTAGATAAAAGGATGCGGGAACGCCCGATTTCTCTTCAGATGGTAGATAAATCTAGTCGTACTGCAGCCGGTTGTGTAGCTAATGTTCTCCTTCAAATTGAACATTTAGTCTTCCCTACCGATTGGGTTATTCTAGACTATCCACACGATAAAGAAATGCCTCTAATTCTAGGCCGAACCTTTTGGACACTTCTAACGCTCTCATCGACACGCAAAGGGATGATTACTCTTAGAGTCGATGACACATCCGTTACCTTCACACGAGGACACATCCCGAAAGAGCCGTAATTGATGAAATATCGTTTGTTGAAGCTATCTATGAGGGACGAAAAAGATGCCTACTCGAAGAAGCAGAGGAGTTGTGAGAGATAGGTGTTTTTGAAGTCATGGACATTGAAGATCAAGTCGATTGCGGACCATCTTCTAATTCATTTCAAGCCGTAGGCATTGCCGAAGTCATCTTCACTCGCTCACACCGAGCTGTTATTGAGTTAGAAGCATGGAGATACCCGCCAACAAACGATGATCTCAAGGGAACTGAGTCGGGAAGACTTCATCCCTGGTGAAGAAGAAGCTCACGATGGGTAGTTGGGACGAGGTAGAATTTTGGAGATAAGCTACTCATTGGGAAGTAGATGATTGGGAAGAGTCGCGAGAAGAGCTTAAAGATGAAGAGTTAAGAAAAATGATCGATCACAAGAAAAAAAGGAAGCAAGTGTTGACCGGAGGATTCCGATGGATGATTTGATCCAAGACCTTCTCGGGGTTGAGCCTCGGGAAGATGAGGTGTTCTACTTGTCAACCACTTCAAGCTCATAAGGAGAAAGGTGGCCCGTTAAAGTCTAGTATTGAGCAACCACCTACCGATTTAGAGCTCAAATCGCTCCGAAACACCTTAAGTATATCTTTCTTAAGGATGGAGATAAATTGCCTTTGATCATTTCTTGAAACTCGACCTGAGCAAGAAGCACGGTGATAGAAGTGCTTAAAATGAATATCCTCGCGTTCGGATGGCAAGTGGGTGATATCCGAGGAATCGGCCCTGATGTATGCATGCATAAAATCCGAACGGAGGAGGAGCTAAAAAGGTTAGACAACCTCGAGAGAGAAGGTGAATCCGCATACGCAGGAGGTTGTCAAGAAAGAAGTGATAAAGTGGCTTGACATGGGCATCATCTATGCAATCGCCGATAGCGAGTGGGTCAAGACTACTCAAGTTGTGCCAAAGAAGGGTGGAATCACCGCCGAAAAGAATGAAAAAGGGAGGAAGTTGCCTTACGACTCGTGATGAGGCTCTGAGTCTGCAGATTGACTATCGTAGACTTAATGAGGTTACCGCCAGGACCACTTTCCCTACCCTTCATTGACCCGACTTATTGAACGACCGAGTGGTCATAAGTATTATTGTTTCCTTGATGGCTATTCGGCTACTTCCGGATAGCCATTGATCCTAATGACCAAGAGAAGACAACTTTACGTGTCCATCCGGTACTTTTGCTTTTCGCAGAATGCCATTCGGCCTATGCAATGCACCCGCGACTTTTCAACGGTGCATGTTAGCCATTTTTGATGGACTTGTGGAGCAATGCATGGAGGTCTTCATGGATGACTTCTCAGTCTACGGCGATAGCTTTGATGAAATCTTAAGGAACCTAGATATGGTACTCCAACGGTGTGTTGAGAAAAATCTGGTGCTTAACTAGGAAAAATGCCATTTTCTAGTAGACGAAGGAATCGTTTTGGGACATAAGGTGTCCAATGCTGGTATTCAAGTTGATAAGGCTAAGGTCGAGGCCATTGAAAGGATGACGTACCCTAAGACAGTGAAAGAGGTACGAGGTTTTCTAGGTCATGTTGGCTTCTACAGGCGTTTCATTAAAGATTTTTCTACCATCGCCAAGCCTTTATCAAATCTTTTGAAAGATGATGTAGATTTCTTGTTCGATGCGAAGTGCAAAGAAGCTTTCAATTGTCTGAAAGACAAGCTTATCGATGCCCCTATTTTAGTTGCACCGTTGGACCAAGCCTTTCGAGTTGATGTGCGATGCCTCTAATTACGCCGTGAAAGCGCAGTTTTAGGTCAAAGAGTTGATAAAGGTTCAGCCCATTTATTATGCGAGCCGCACCTTGAACCCGGCTCAATGCAATTATACCACAGCGAGAAGGAATTCTTAGTTGTTGTTTTTGCCATTGACAAGTTTAGAAGTTATCTTCTAGGGTCTCAAGTTGTTGTTTGGACCGACCATGCGACCTTGCGCTACCTTATGGACAAAGCGGATGCAAAACCAAGGTTACTTCGATGGATTACGATTTTACAAGAGTTTGACCTTGTGATTAAAGATAAGAAAGGTAGTGAGAATATTGTGGTGATCATTTATCTCGCTTAGTAAATGAGGGTGCAGAGAATCACAATGATATAGGCATTGATTTTCCGGTCGAGCAATTGATGAAGCTTGAAACGGTTAGGGCGTGGTATGTCGACTACGTCAACTATTTAGCGAGTGGTCATTTAGAAGACATGACGATCGGGAGAAGAAAAGTTCTTTTCGATCTTAAATATCTCGTATGGGAAGATCCTTATTTGTTCGAGAATCAGTAAAGGCGGGTTGCTTCGACGGTGTGTTCCTGAGCATGATCGGTGGGATATCCTAGAACAATGCCATAGCGGTCTACCGGAGGTCACTATGGAACACCAAAGACGGTTGCAAAGATCCTTCAATTTGGATTCTCTTGGCCGACTCTGTTTAAGGATGCGAAGCCTTTTGTAAAGGTTGTGATAGGTGCCGTAGAACTGGACGGGCGAGTAGTAGGATGGAAATGCCACTTAAGCCCATTCTTGAATGCGAAGTTTTACGTGTGGGGCATAGATTTTATGGGACCCTTTCCATCTTCGTGCGGTAATAAATATATCCTCGTCTGTGTCGACTATGTTTCCAAGTGGGTTGAAGCAATAGCCACCCAAACTAATGATCACAAAGTTGTGAAGAAATTCTTGCAAAAGAATATCTTCACCAGATTTGGCTGTCCTAGAGCCCTCATTAGTGATGAAAGTACTCATTTTTGCAACGCGCCGCTTGATAAAGTCCTTGAGAAATATGGTGTCAAACACAGAGTTGGTACACCGTATCATCCCCAAACAAGTGGCCAAGTCGAGGTAAGCAACCAGAGCTTGAAAAGAATTTTAAAGAAGACCGTGAACAATAATCGATCTAATTGGAGTCTTAAGTTGGATGACGCATTGTGGGCTTATCGCATCGCGCATTTAAAACCCGATGGGCACGTCACCCTTCCAAATGGTCTATGGCAAAGCTTGTCATTTACCTGTCGAACTTGAACACGAGCTTTACGGGCAATTAAATTCTTAAATTTCGATAGCCACTCTGTGGGGAGAAACGGTTGTTACAATTGAACGAGCTCGACAATTCGGACTCAGAGCGTTCGAGAATGCTAAGCTTAGTAAGGAAAGAACGAAGATACTCCATGACGCTAAGATCAAGGACCGAGAATTCAAAGTTGGTGAAATGACTTATTTCTATAATACTAGACTTCACCTGTTTCGGGTAAACTCAAGTCTAGATGGTGCAGTCCCTTTGAGATTCTCGAGGTTAATCCAAGTGGAGTAATTACTCGAACGGGTATGGTAATCAAGCTTTTAAAGTGAATGGTCATCGCCTTAAGAAATATTTTGGGCAACCAAAGGAAAAGCCTGAGACTCTTTATTTCCAAAGAAGAGATGAGAATCAGATGTCCTGATTTGTGAAGAGATTCCATCTTATTTCTTTGAGTCAGATGATGACATTCCTACCTCTACCTGTGAGGAACCTTATCCTGAGACTCCTGAGCATGTTAGCACACCTACGCCTATCATCCGCAAGAACAAGAAGAAGAGAGTCAGTGTAGTTTGGAGAGAAAAGTTTAATGATCTTATTGCGCACTTGACTTGTTGTTGTGTTGAAAATCATTTCCGCCCCAGTACTTCTGATTCCGGTACTGAGGTGGCGGTAGTCAAACCAAAGTGGCCCGATCCGGGTTGATTCTTGAACTTTGTGTCAAGCTATTGACATTAAAAGAGCGCTACTAGGAGGCAGCCTAGTCTTTTAAGTTAATTTCTTTTTCGTTAAGTTTTTATTTTATTAGGAATAGAGCCTTGGTGTTTGTGTGTTGGTTATCCTTGTCCTATTTGTGAATGCTTTACTCGCGTGCATGTTTACTCATATACCCGTGTACCCGAGATTTTGTGTTATGTCGAGTGTTGCAGATATTTTCGAGCAGGTTTGCAAGCTTCTACTTTTAGTGTTGTCTGTCCCTGATACGAGTGCAGCGGTTCATTCATGCTACGGCCTGACCCCTGCCAACCTACAGTCCGACAACACACTTTGAAACCAGCTAAGTATTCTTTTCTTTTATTTGCACATTCTGAGGACATAATGTGATTTAAGTGTGGGGGGGTGCAATTCGTGCTTTATTTCGACAATATGAGTAGATATTTGTTATCCTTGATAAATTTTAGAATTTTAAAATTTTGGCACTTGGATAATTGTAAATCTTGAGCATGTAATTGGAACAAATGCTTGCTAGTTGTAGTTTCCTGACGATGATTTTATGTGACTTAGTGAGATAATTATAGCATGTCTTTACTGTTATGGAGATAGTATTCATTTTTCACTCACGAAAGCCTTTGATATTGAAGCAAGATTTTTGAACTATATCCTTTCATTGTTTTAGTGATTTATCTTAAGAAGGTCAGTATAGTAACACCGTAGTTAAACCGTGTGCTGTGAATATCATAAAGTTTGAATGTGATAAGTGAGATGTAACTTATGTCTTGAAAAAAGAATGAATAAGCAATCATAATAAATACGTTTGTCGAAAGCTGGTCGATGATTTGAGTGCGGTAGGGTATACCACGTATGTCCTATACCACTATGATGACCAAAAGCTCACGACAGTTAGAAGAAGCTACCTTATGATTTGAGTAGGTAGGGGATTATCACGAAATGTCCTACTCTACTATGACGGGTAAAAGCTCATTCTGATTTGCGTTAAATTTGAAAATTTTGAAAATGATGAATAAAAATAAAGTGAAGTCTTTGTTATCATGGATCTTATACCCAGTAGAACCGCATGATATGCTGTAGGGATTATCCTACTGAGTGCGTGGGAAGGCTTTGAGTGGAGCTATTACTGCCTATATCTAGGATAGTCATTGAAATTTTTGAGAGGATATTTCGTTGAAAGGCTTGTTAAATTTGAAAAGGGCTTGTCACACATGCACCGAATCTATCTCTATGTTGGTATTACTTGCTATAGTTGTTGTATATTTTGTTACGTGAGTTAGGAATCTATTTGGATTACATATAAAGTGAGCTAGTTTTGATTGTTTTGTTCGGGACGAACAAAAGTTTAAGTGTGGGGGAGTTGTTTACGACTAATTTTATGGTTTTTATCGAGTTATTTCGTAACATTATCTCCCGTGTTTTAGTGATTTTTATAGAAAATCACTCGCCAAAAGGATAAACTGAGCAAATGAGTTTTAAAGATAATAAATTGCAAAAGTGGCTGATTTATGTGTTTTTATCGTTGGTTTTATGTTTATTTGGATGTTGTTACACTTTGCAATATTTTGGATATCGTGTAGATGCATATCTTCGGTCTAAAAGAGGTGTTTAGAGGGTTAGAAGAAGATGCCACAAGTTTACGAGTTCAACGGAGCAAATTTTCCTAAGTACTTAAATCGTTACATATTTTCGACGGAGATTTGACCCAGCTTAGAGGCATTTTCAGGGGAGGACTTCTTCATGAAAATTGTAGATCTTTGAAAGAGTTTTCCAATGCACTTTGAATTACATCAATCGGACTTCTACAACTCAAATGGTGGTCAAGTGGCTAATCAATTTGGGTAAGTGGAAAATCCCGAAATATACTCGTAATATGACGGGCTAATCAAAAAGGCGTTTTCTGAAGAAGAGTCCTTAATGAAAGTTGTAGAGTTTTCCGAGAGCTTAATTATGACATTCGGATCATAATTTTTGGAGGTCTACAACTCAAGATATGAATTTTAGAAGTTTAGACTGACGTCCAGGGAACTAACTCACATACAGAGAGTTCAGACTCTATGCAAACGTCCGTTCACCACCGACCTTGAGTGTAGCCGCCTTATTTCCTTATAAAAGTAGCGGCAATTGCAACCCTAATCTCACCTCATTATTCACGCATTATTCACACATAATTTCCGGCCGCTTTTTCCGAGAGAAGCGCCGCAATTTTTGAGCCTAATTAGAAGATGATTTCTTCCCATCCAATGATCATGATCAACATCATGGTTGTTGGCTAAGAACATCGCGGTGGGACAATGGATGAAACCGATCAACATCAACACCAACTAGAGAGATTTTTGCTACATGTTTAGTGAGTAAAGTTATAGTTTTTCATCAATTAGAATTTGTTATTTATCGTTTACGTTTTATTTGAATCAAGAGATCGATGAAACCATCTTTTATGCTTTGAATTTATATGAAAATATTGTTCAAGTTGTGATCTTTTTAATTGATGCAATTAATTATAATTCGAGAGATCGTTTATAGTTAATTGAGTAAGAGTATTATAAATAATCTCGTGATCTTGTTTTACATGTCGTTTAGTTTTACTTGAAAAAAGAAAACGAAACCCTAGAATTCGTTTAGAGAAATTTAATCGAATTCGTGATAGATCATTACTAAAAATCATATCTTTAACTTGCCGTCTAGTTGGGGTTGGGTTGGTTGATCGGTGGATTCCCGTTGCCTGGCCGTTGTTTTAATTACTTGATAAATCGAATCATTAGTATAAATCGTTGATTGCTAAGTTAGTTGTTTTAAATTCTAGTTGTTAATTGTTAATTTTCTGCAAATTTACTATTCATCCAAGTTACTGTTCATCATCGTTTTTACTGTTCATTAGCTCTATTTTTAGCATAAACCCTAGTTTAGTTAATAATTCGTGACATAATCGATTTAATTATTGCACTTTGATCCGATAAACATTCCACTCCCTTAGGACGACCCGTTAACATCCTATACTACGATCCTTATACTTGGGGTGTTTCGGTTATAAATTGTAAAACTCGTTTTTACCGAACATCGTCCTAACTGATCAACCTTTAAAGCAGATACTGAACATGCCAGATACTTCAGGTCGTTTAACCAAATGGGTTGTCGAGTTGGCAGGTTTTGATCTAGAGTACAAACCAAGAACCGCTATAAAAGCTCAAGCTTTGGCAGATTTTCTGGCAGACGAAAGGTCCATCTCAATTGATCAAAATCTATGTCCAAAAGAGTCAGGCCAGTGGAAGTTGTTCGTTGATGGAGCTTCTAGCAAAAACGGATCAGGAGCAGGTCTCCTCCTCATAAGTCCAAGGGGTGAAGAATTTCCTTATGCTTTGCACTTTAACTTTCATGCGACCAATAACGAAGCAGAATATGAAGCATTGATTACAGGTTTGAACTTAGCTCTCAAATTGGGAGTTCAGCAACTTAAGGTTTACAACGACTCTCAACTGGTAGTAAACCACATCAGAAGAGAGTATGAAGCAAAGGAGGAGCCCATGAGAAGGTACTTATCTCTGGCCCAGTCGAAGATAAATCAATTTCAAGAAGTTTAGATGGAGCAGGTCTCCAGATCGCAGAATACCCGAGCAGATGCCCAATCCAAGTTAGCATCAAATTTTTTATCAGACAAGAAGGTTCTGATCGAATTGAACCAACGTAGCTATGAAGCATCTGAGGTACAGCCGATCACACAGAGGGAAACGTGGATGGATCCCATTGTAGCATATCTAAAAGGCAGCAAGCTACCAGAGGACAAAATGCAAGCTCATAAAATCCAACGCTTATCTGATAAGTATGCCCTATTCAATGATATCCTGTACAGAAAATCCTTTATATCCCCTAGGTTACGTTGTGTTACTGTAGAAGAAGGCAATTACCTGTTGAGAGAAATTCATTTGGGGATCTGTGGAAACCATATGGGATCAAGTGCTTTAGCTCGAAAATGTAGGTTCTTTGGCTACTATTGGCCTAAGATGCAGTAAGATGGAGAGGAGTTAGTCTTGGCATGCAGGTCATGTCAGGTTCATGGTAACTTATCCCGCCAGCCACCTGAAAACTTTACTCCAGTTATCTCAGCCTGGCCCTTTGATCAATGGGGTGTAGATCTGGTAGGGCCACTGCCTATGGCACCAGGAAGTTACAAGTTCCTCATCGTTGCTGTTGATTATTTCACTAAATGGGTAGAGGCTGAACCATTAACTACCATCACAGCCAAACGGATCCCAAAATTCTTATGGAAGAACCTAATATGCAGATATGGGATACCAAAGACTATAATCTCAGACAATGATACCCAATTTGAGGACAGTGGGGTCAAAGAATGGTGTACCAATCTGGGCATAATGCAGCATTTCACTTCTGTTGGTCACCCGCAAGCCAACGGGCAGGTAGAACAAACTAACAGGCAGATCAAAGTTGGTTTGAAGAAAAGGCTAGAACAAGAAGGTAAGCATTGGGTAGAACACCTACCAAATATCTGGGCCTACAGGACTACCCCCAATATATCAACACATGAAACTCCATTCTCCTTTGCATATGGATGTGAAGCTGTTATACCTGCAGAAATTGGACTGCCATCTCCCAGAACGATACTGCATAATGATCAGATTCAGGAAGAAGAAATGAGGCATGCTAAAGATGAGTTGGAGGAGAAGAGGAATATTGCTTTGATCCGAATGGCTAAGTATAAGCAGCAGGTATCCCAATACTATAATTCCAGGGTCAAACAGTGTTACTTTAAGGTTGGTGACCTGGTTTTGCGCAAAAACGAAGTCAGCAGGCAAGAACCAAGTGGAAAGTTGAGTCCTAACTGGGAGGGACCTTATCAAGTTATCAAGGTACATGGAAAGGGAGCGTACCAATTGGCTGATGGCACAGGGAAAACCATTCCCAGAAGTTGGAACGCAGTTAATCTGAAAAAAATTTATGTTTAAGGCAAGTGATTGTCATTTTATTCTGCAAATTTGTTATGCATTGTAAGACTATTTTCAGTTTTATGAACTATGTTGTGTGGCTGTCATACATTCTGTTGTTTAACTCTTAAAAAGAGAAAAACCATTGAGTCTGAAAAATCAGACTGCTTTAAGACCTCACGTCAGGTCGATAACCATCAGACCTCAGGTCAGGTCGAAAACTCTTAAAAGAGAAAAATCATTAAGTTTGAAAAATCAGACCGCTTTAAGACCCCAGGTCAGGTCGATAATCATCAAACCTCAGGTCAGGTCGAAAACTCTTAAAAAGAGAAAAATCATTAAGTCTGAAAAATCAAACCATTCAAGTCAGGTCGATAACCATCAGACCTCAGGTCAGGTCGAAAACTCTTAAAAGAGAAAAATCATTAAGTCTGAAAAATCAGACCGCTTTAAGACCTCAGGTCAGGTCGATAATCATCAGACCTCAGGTCAGGTCGAAAACTCTTAAGAAGAGAAAAATCGTTAAGTCTGAAAAATCAGACCACTTTAAGACCTCAGGTCAGGTCGATAATCATCAGACCTCAGGTCAGGTCGAAAACTCGTAAGAAAAGAAAAATCGTTAAGTCTGAAAAATCAGACTGCTTTAAGACCTCAGGTCAGGTCGAAAACTCTTAAAAAGAGAAAAATCATTAAGTCTGAAAAATCAGACCACTTTAAGACCTCAGGTCAGGTCGATAATCATCAGACCTCAGGTCAGGTCGAAAACTCTTAAGAAGAGAAAAATCATTAAGTCTGAAAAATCAGGCCACTTTAAGACCTCAGGTCAGGTCGATAATCATCAGACCTCAGGTCAGGTCGAAAACTCTTAAGAAGAGAAAAATCGTTAAGTCTGAAAAATCAGACCGCTTTAAGACCTCAGGTCAGGTCTATAACCATCAGACCTCATGTCAGATCGATAACTAGTAAAAAGAACAATCGTTAAGTCTGAAGATCAGACCACTTTAAGACTTCAGGTCAGGTCTTAATCCATCAGACCTCAGGTCAAGTGATAATTTGTTCAAAGTGTGACATGTGCTTCACACACAAATCACATGTTATACTGGGGGTGCAGAGGATAAAGGAAAAACACAATATAAGGCACAAAGGCAAACACATGTTATGGAAATTATGTAAATGGCGCCACAGAGGCACTAAAATCCCAAAAACCTCATGTGAGAACAGCAGAACAACAAATTTTAAGAACAACGACATCAAAAGTTGCAATGTTTGAAGCTAGAATTGAAAGGGAGAACAAGTTAAGTATCTTCAATTTGAACTGGGGGAAGCTTGAGTTTGCGACGATGAGCCAGTTTGAACAGTTGGAGGCTTTTTACCATATTTGGAAACCAAGTCCACTCCTTCCCTAAACTCCTTGAATCTGGCCTTATAAGTCTGGGATCCATCATTCCTGTTCCAGCCAGCATGAGGAAGCTTGGTAGCATCGACATCAAGACCTGTTGCTTTTACATCCTCAATGGCTGAGGAGTACCCAAACCAGATAATTGGAGCAAATAGCATCTTTATACTGTTGGCTTGCTCATCAGATCTTCTGTAATCAGTAAGAGCTTTAGCAATGAGCTCAGGGAGCTTGCTTTTCAAGTTGTCTCTCTCCACTTCAAGATCGGCTACTGTCTTTTCCAGATCAGATCTGATTCGATTAGCAGTAGAAGCATGAGTCTGGAACTCAGCATCCTTAGTCTTCAGCTCACTATCCTTCGCCAACAATTCATCAGATAAGGCCATATTTTCGGCTGTAGAAGTGTTCAACAAATCTTCATACTAGGCTTTCCATTCGGATAAAGAGTTGGACAGGTCCTCTTCAACTTTTCCGAATTCTTCAGTTTGGACAGGATTTCCCTACCCAGTTTGGCACCCTAGAAAGGGGACACAGGGTTGAAGTCAGCATATAATATCTAAAAAAAAGGACAGATTGTTAGGAAATCACTAGTTTAACGCAGCGGAATTTAAAATTTGATTTCCTTTTCTAGATCGTTCTTCGTTTAATGCAATAAACACGTTAAGTAGTTTGACGGTTATACCTTAGATGATCTACAAGATCGTCGCTTTGACCGCCAACGGAGAGTAGTTCAATGCGCAAGCCGTCCACGCGTCCGGCCTCTATCGCTAATCCACACGAACCCCTCGCCGGAATCCTCCTTGGATTGCTATCGGAAAAACTCCGGTCGCTAGATCGACATTTTCTTCCTCACAAACTCACTATGGAGAGCTCTACTATTTTACACAAGAATTATGAACTCTTGCAATTGTGTTGTACAAAAGAGCTTGACACCCACTTCCTTTTATAGAGGAAGTGGCGCCCAATAGTAGTGTAGGAGAAGAAAACCTTTTTCTAATAAAATAAGGAAAATCAACTAGATTGATTTATCTCTTTAATTATAATTTATTCTGTCAATATCATATATTGATTATAATTATCTTATTACCATAAATCTATTTTTTCAAAATCAATTAATATCTTATATTAATATTATGGTAATCTTATTAATTAAAGTGCACAATCCAAGTGTATCTTGTACACTCAAAAGTGGCGCCCCATATCCCAAAAGATTGACTTCCGGAATATTCTTTAATTAATCTAATTTATGTATATAATTAATATCTTGTATTTTATTTATTCATAATAAATAAATACCACCATATTAATTTACCACTATAACCTTTATAGTCTAGAGATAAACTTTCCTTATTTGGTTATCAACTATAACCGCATTTTAATCCGACTCGATGTTCATATGTGTGTGACCCGATAGGCTTCCGAATATGTTGGCCGTAGACACAAAGTGCAATTTACTAAAATGCCCTTCATACCTAACGATCACGGGATAGCGTCTAGCAACACACCGTGACCCCAATCATCGGAAGAGTCAAAAGCAATGACTACTACCTTTCATGTGAAGCGATTATCGTGTAACTTACAATCCTATCGCTATAATAATATCCATACGATCGTATCTCGAGTGTCAATACATTGACGATCGTATCTTATAATCTGGATATCATGCTCTCTCGAATAACACATTTACTCCCACTTTGCAAAGATTCTCGAGAGCTAGACATTCCTTATAAGAAGGCCATTTCGGATATTCAATCCCAATCATAGGATACGCGATTCCCGGACGACCAATCATGTATACTCCGCGATGCTTCAATATCATACCCAATCACTACCGCATGATCGCCCGTGGTTAGGAGAAATCTCAATAGTGTCAAAGCATGACAATCCACACCGTGATGCCATGAAGACTCGGTCAAAAGGATAATTACACAACCGCCACATAGTGTGACACTTAATGTAAGTGGGCGATCTAACGCACGCATTCTCTAATACACGCCCACGCATACCCAAGTGTCCCTACACTTCGATAGGCGAGATCTATCCCTACCTTCTAAAAGATAGAAGACATCCAATACGTGTTAGTCCGATTATATCATCAATGTCCCATTTGATAATATGTAAGACTAGAGACATTTAAGTACCAACCTTGTTATAGTGATTAGAGATCTCATCAACCATAATCACTATCATGGTTTCTCTATCATGATTGATACTAGGGACGTTACTATATATATACAACAAATAATATGAAGATAAACAATATATAATAACATAAGTGCTTTTATTAATCATAATAAAGTTATTACATGAACTAAATAGACTGTAAATGACCCGACCCGGTCGGATCCGGTCCGACCCGATTGGGTTTAGGACACCTTTCCAACAATCTCCCACTTGGCCTAAAGCCAATCACCCATATGCCTAAGCCCGTGCAAGTGAACATGTTTCTCATGCTTAGCTTGAGACAATGCCTTGGTTAACGGATCGCTATGTTATCATCCGTGTGGACTTTCTCTATCTTTACATCTCCTCTATCTACTATCTCTCTAATCAAGTGATAGCGCCGTAGCACATGTTTGGACTTCTGATGAGACCTTGGTTCCTTTGACTGAGATATCGCTCCATTATTATCACAGTACAGAGGTACTGGACCTTCAATGGAGGGAACCACACCAAGTTCAGTAATGAACTTCTTCATCCAAACTGCTTCCTTTGCCGCCTCCGAGGCTGCTATGTATTCGGCTTCCGTTGTAGAATCTGCAGTAGTCTCCTGCTTGGAACTCTTCCAGCTCACTGCTCCGCCGTTAAGCGTGAAAACAAATCCAGATTGTGACTTAAAGTCATCCTTGTCGAGTTTGAAGGCGGCATCCGTGTAACCTCGTAATACTAAATCATCATTCCGAAAACCAGGAACATATCCCTAGTACGTCTCAAGTACTTAAGGATATTCTTGACAAACAATCCAGTGACCATCACCTGGATTGGTGTACCTACTAGTCATACTAAGAGGGTGCGAGACGCGTGGTCTTGTGCATAACATGGCATACATGATAGACCCGATTGCCGAAGCATAAGGGACTTTACTCATTTGTGCCTTTCCTCCTCTGTCTTAGGACTCATTCCCTTGGACAGGTAGACCCCCATGTGACATGGGCAGCAATCCTTTCTTGGGATCGCTCCATGTCGAATCTCTTCAAAGATCTTGTCTATGTAGGTGGATTCATGCATGGACCAAGCAACCTTTTAGATCTATCTCTATAGATCTTTATTCCTGCAATATAATTTGCCTCACCCAAGTCCTTCATAGAGAAGTTCTTGGATAACCAAGCTTTGATTGATTGTAACATAGGCACATCATTCCCTATGAGCGATATGTCATCCACATAAAGCACTAGGAACACAATGGCACTCCCACTAACCTTCTTGTAAACACAGGCTCATCTTCGTTCTTGATGAAATCAAACTGTTTGATTATCTCATCAAAGCGAAGATTCCAACTCGAGAAGCTTGCTTTAATCCATAAATGGATCTTTGCGGTTTTACACCATCCTGGCGTCATTGGTTGTGAAACCCTCAGTCGTGTCATATATACTTCCTCAGACGAGTTCCCGTTAAGGAAAATTGTTTTCACATCCATCCGCCAGATTTCGTAATCATGGTATCTTTGCAATAGCAAGCAAAATTCTAATGGATTTTAACATGGCAACAAAGCGAGAAGGTTTCATCATAGTCAACTCCTTGTCTTTGCTTATAACCTTTTGCCACCAACCTAGCCTTGTAGGTGGTCACGTTATCCGTCCATGTCGGTCTTTCTCTTAAAGACCCATTTACACCCTATGGGAACTATTCCTCAGCGGATCAACTAAGTGCCAAACTTGGTTGTCCTTCATGGATTCCATCTCGTAATTCATGGCTTCAAGCCATTTCTCTTTGTCGTGCCTTAATAGCACCTCCTCATAAGTTCTAGGGTCCTCATCTTCCATGAGATACACGCCTTGAGTGTACCTATCGGGTCCACGGCGTTCCTGGTGGATCTTCGAGGTGTTATTGTGTCTACGGTAGGGTGGCGCCACATTTTTATGTGGTGTCTCCTCTACTTCCATCAACGGATCGTTATCCGTAAGTGGTTCTCGAATTTCTTCAAGATCAATCTTACTCCCACCGACCCTATCCGAATAAACTCTTTCTCCGTAAAGTGGCGACCCCGGCAACAAACACCTTTTGTTCCTCGGGGTGGTAAAATTGGTACCCTTTGGTTTCCTAGGATAACCCACAAGCAGACATTTTGTCGATCTAGGTTCCATTTTGAGGCATGGTTCGTTTCACATAAACTGGACATCCCCAAGGTTTCATGTAACCTAGTGTTGGTTTCTTCCTTTGAACACTTCATAGGAGTGGACTCAACCGTCTTTGATGGAACTCGGTTCGGTGTATAGGATGCGGTTTCTAGAGCATACCCCAAAACGATTTTGGAAGAATCTGATAGCTCATCATGGAACGTACCATGTCTAACAAAGTACGATTCCTCCTCTCGGATATGCCATTCATTTGTATGGCGTCCCTGGAGGGTCCATTCAGTAGAATCCCATTCTCCTTTAAATAACTTTGAAACTCTCCATCTAGGTATTCTCCACCTCGATCGGATCGAAGTGTTTTGATTTCTTTACCTAGTTGTTTCTCCACTTCACTTCGAATTCTTTGAACTTTTTTCAAGGCTTGGACTTATACTTCATTAAGTATATATAACCATAGCGAGAATGGTCATCAGTGAAAGTGATAAAATAAGAGTATCCTCCTTTGGCTTGAATTGACATTGGGCCACACACATCAGTATGTATAAGCTCAAGCAATTCATTGGATCTTATCCCTTTGCCACTAAAAGGTGACTTTGTCATCTTGCCAAGTAAACAAGCCTCGCATGTATCAAACGATTCATAGTCGAATTGATCCAACATTCCATCTTTATGGAGTTTGGAAATGCGATTCTTATTTATATGGCCAAGTCTACAATGCCATAAGTAGGATTCATTCAAGTCATTTATTTTGGCTTTCTTGTTATTTATATTAAGTACATCAACATTCATATCTAATATGTAGAGACCATTGCTAAGTATGCCAGTACCATAAAAGATTCCATCACGTGAAAAAGAACAACATTTATTCTCAAACGTAAAAGAAAATCCATCAACATCTAATGCAGAAATAGAAATAATGCTCTTCGTAAGAGCAGGAACAAAATAATGATTATTGAGTTCTAGTACTAGCCCACTTTGGGCAATGAAAGAAAATAAACTCCTACGGCCCGGTAGCAGCAACACACTTGCTCCATTTCCAACGCGCGTAGGTCCACCTCTCCTTTCCTCGGATCTCTAGTTCTTCTTAGTGCCTCGCGATATTCAGTACAAATATGAGAACCACAACCCGAGATCTAATACCCAAGTGGTTAGACTTAGAAGAAGTAATGTTGATCTCAATCATAAATATACGAAGTCGAAGCATCGTAATGCTTCTTCTTGGTACTCAAGAAGCCCTTGCGATTTCTCCTCCAATGTCCGGTCTCACCGCAATGGAAGCAAGCATCCTTGGATTTGTCTTTTTGCTATCTTAGGCGTTGGCTTAGGTGCAGCCTTCGCCTTCTTGGACTTTTTCTCGGGCTTTTGCCTTGCCCTTGCTCAAGTGACCAAAGCAACACTTGCTTTCCCTTCCTACTAAGGTGCCTTCAGTAGATTTTTCAACATGTTCAATAACTCCGCCAGGAGCAATCTATCTTGTTCATGTGATAGTTCATCACAAAGCTGCGAGAATGAGTCGGTAGAAATTGCGAGAATCAAGTCAATACTCAACTCGTTCCAACTTGTGGCCCGGCTTCCCAAGCCTCTCTATGTACCCGATCATTTTAAGCACGTGTGACCACAAAGAGCCCCAGATGCCATCTTACAACTAAACAGGGCCTTCGAGACCTCGTACTCTCAAAGGCGAGACCGAGAAGCGTAAAGTTCCTTCAGGTGGACCATGATAGAGTAGGCGTCCATATGACTCATGTTGTTTTCTGCGCAGCTCCGGTGTCATAGAAGCAAGCATGATACATGTAGCATCGATCTTGTCGAGCGATTGCTTGTTGTACTTCTCGACAACATCTGCGACCCGAACCCTCTCGGCTTTTCCGGTAGGGCCTCGTCCAAGACATAGCCAATCTTCTCATGCCTCAAAACGATTTTGAGGTTTCTTTCCCAATCGAGAAAATTAGTTTCGTCAAGCTTGTTATCGATGATAAAACGAAGGTTCAATTTGTTTGACATTTTCTACAACAATAAATAAAAGATAGAATAAGTAAAGCTCATGTATAAAAACCTAAATTTGCACTAAGAAATTTATAAGGTTTTACTCCCACTAGCCAACTATTCCCTATTGGCTTTCAAGAATTTTAATTAATTCTTTAGTGGTGGGACCCTATCTAGTTGCCTTAATCCCGACGGTGGTCGATCAATCTCGGCAATTTCGAAAGGTAGGTACTCTACCAATCAGATCGCATGCGACTCGAGTGGTCGACTAGTCAACTCTTTGACGTCTCACATCTCTCGCGTGTGATAGTCAACCCCTTGTCTCTAAAGTCGAGGCGGCCCGACGGTGGCCAATCACCGAAAGACTTTAGTCGAGTCATAACCCAATATTCATGAGATCTCGTGGCGATCATGTCTCAATAATAACGATATGCCCGTGGTAGGTCAACTCCCGACGGTGGTCGATCGCTTGGATCCGAACAAAGGCTCTTCACCGTCATTATAATATTGGGAGACAATTTTGGCTCGATTTTTGGCGTGGGAATAATTTTAAATTAATTCACTTAATTAATTTGGTTTAATTATGGTCTCATCTACTATGTGCATATTACTACGATATCATATAAAGTAAAACATACACAACATTCCGCGCATAAAATAACCGGTATGATCATGGACTTTTCCAAAGTGCGGTTTGAATACAAAACCAGCGAAACCGCTGGTCACAAACTAAGGGTATCTGCAACCGCCAATAGGATCTTTATTCTTTGTCAGACGCCAATGGGTTCTTTATTTCTCCTTGGTCTCGAACTTCTTGCTCCATTCTTGTTACATAATAAATAATTACACCCGCCGCACACTGCAGAGGGAACTCGAGGAATGGGATAAATGCAAAAAGTAAACTAGTCACGTTCTTCATGCTTGGCCTAGGACAATTTTTCAAAACCCAACATAAAGAAAACATTCCCATCTATCCTATTGGTGAGTCCATGATCAATCGGGGTCCATATAATCACATTATATCTACACATCTAATCCATACAATTTTATCTTATGAAAAGATTAAATTCTAATTTTAACTACTACTACTCATGCGTCTTTATTTTATCACATCGGATAATTAAATAACTTTTAATTAATTATATGATTTAACCGAAAATTAAAATTAACATTTAATTTTAAATCGATTTCAATTTTAATTAAATTTGAACTATTCAAAATAAAATTAAAATTATAAAGTCTCCTATTTGTTTCATTTCCAAAACTAAATTTAGCTTAGGCACCCCACTTTCCAAAATCAAAATTTTGGAAGTGGCTTGCAAGCTAAGCCTATTCCAAATCAAATATTTGGAAAGAAACTGAAGCTACTACTCCAAATCAAATATTTGGAAAGACCAAATTATTTTAGTCAGGCAGCTCGCCACTTTCCAAAATCAAAATTTTGGAAGTGGCTGCAAGCTAAGCCTATTCCAAATCAAATATTTGGAAAGGGCTGAGCTATTCCAAATCAAATATTTGGAAAGGCCAAATAATTTTGGTTTAGGCTTCGCCACTTTCCAAAATCAAAATTTTGGAAGTGGCTTAGAGTCTCAGCCTATTCCAAATCAAATATTTGGAAAGAACAGCCTATTCCAAATCAAATATTTGGAAAGGGCTGAGCCTATTCCAAATCAAATATTTGGAAAGGCCAAATAATTTTGGTTTAGCTCAGCCACTTTCCAAAATCAAAATTTTGGAAGTGGCACAAAGCTCAGCCTATTCCAAATCAAATATTTGAAAGGGCCTAAGCCTATTCCAAATCAAAATTTGAAAGGCCAATGTCCCATATGGTTTCCCAATGGTCCAAACTATTTGAACCATTGGTTGGCCATATGACACAACTAAACAAACGAGATATCTATGCACAATAAAATATCACAAAGCGAAAGGTTGATCTCCCCAATGGAAGAGGAGAGCCGACGGACAGCTGACCGAAGGCCACGCGCCGCCGCCGCCGCCGCCCGCCGAGGATGGGGCGCCGCCGCCGATCGGCCGACCCCATGAACCCTATTTTTTTTTGTTTTAACGTTTCGCGATTTAAATCTTGCATCTATCGATTAAATACTACGCATTTAAATTATGCTTATTGCTTAAGCTCGAAGTCTGTCTCTGATACCACTGTTAGGAAATCACTAGTTTAACGCAAGGAATTTAAAATTTTGATTTCCTTTTCTAGATCGTTCTTCGTTTAATGCAATAAACACGTTAAGTAGTTTGACGGTTATACCTTAGATGATCTACAAGATCGTCGCTTTGACCGCCAACGGAGAGTAGTTCAACGCGCAAGCCGCCCACGCGTCCGGCCTCTATCGCTAATCCACACGAACCCTCGCCGGAATCCTCCTGGATTGCTATCGAGAAAAACTCCGTCGCTAGAGCCGGACATTTTCTTCCTCACAAACTCACTATGGAGAGCTCTCTATTTTACACAAGAATTATGAACTCTTGCAATTGTGTTGTACAAAAGAGCTTGACACCCACTTCCTTTTTATAGAGGAAGTGGGCCCCAATAGTAGTGTAGAGAAGAAAAACCTTTTCTAATAAAATAAGGAAAATCAACTAGATTGATTTATCTCTTTAATTATAATTTATTCTGTCAATATCATATATTGATTATAATTATCTTATTACCATAAATCTATTTTTCAAAATCAATTAATATCTTATATTAATATTATGGTAATCTTATTAATTAAAGTGCACAATCCAAGTGTATCTTGTACACTCAAAAGTGGCGCCCCATATCCCAAAAGATTGACTTCCGGAATATTCTTTAATTAATCTAATTTATGTATATAATTAATATCTTGTATTTTATTTATTCATAATAAATAAATACCACCATATTAATTTACCACTATAACCTTTATAGTCAGAGATAAACTTTCCTTATTTGGTTATCAACTATAACCGCATTTTAATCCGACTCGATGTTCATATGTGTGTGACCCGATAGGCTTCGAATATGTTGGCCGTAGACACAAAGTGCAATTTACTAAAATGCCCTTCATACCTAACGATCACGGGATAGCGTCTAGCAACACACCGTGACCCCAATCATCGGAAGAGTCAAAAGCAATGACTACTACCTTTCATGTGAAGCAGTTACCGTGTAACTTACAATCCTATCGCTATAATAATATCCATACGATCGTATCTCGAGTGTCAATACATTGACGATCGTATCTTATAATCTGGATATCATGCTCTCTCGGAATAACACATTTACTCCCACTTTGCAAAGATTCTCGAGAGCTAGACATTCCTTATAAGAAGGCCATTTCGGATATTCAATCCCAATCATAGGATACGCGATTCCCGGACGACCAATCATGTATACTCCGCGATGCTTCAATATCATACCCAATCACTACCGCATGATCGCCCGTGGTTAGGAGAAATCTCAATAGTGTCAAAGCATGACAATCCACACCGTGATGCCATGAAGACTCCGGTCAAAAGGATAATTACACAACCGCCACATAGTGTGACACTTAATGTAAGTGGGTCAGTCTAACGTACGCATTCTCTAATACACGCGTCCACGCATACCCAAGTGTCCCTACACTTCGATAGACGAGATCTATCCCTACCTTCTAAAAGATAGAAGACATCCAATACGTGCTAGTCCGATTATATCATCAATGTCCCATTTGATAATATGTAAGACTAGAGACATTTAAGTACCAACCTTGTTATAGTGATTAGAGATCTCATCAACCATAATCACTATCATGGTTTCTCTATCACTGATTGATACTAGGGACGTTACTATATATATACAACAAATAATATGAAGATAAACAATATATAATAACATAAGTGCTTTTATTAATCATAATAAAGTTATTACATGAACTAAATAGACTGTAAATGACCCGACCCGGTCGGATCCGGTCCGACCCGATTGGGTTTAGGACACCTTTCCAACACAGATTACTGTCTTTGAGAGAGGTTTCTTACAAATTTGGACAAGTCTTGATTGGACCACTCTTTCCAATCATATTTTTCTCCTTAAGTCTCGCTCTGAAGTCTCAGCATCTTCATCAGCCTGACTCTGAAGTCTGATACATTTTGAAGAACGCCTAGTCTCAGCTGTGGTCTCCATTGGAGCAGTACGGGGAACCATTTGGTAATAGTTGGTGTCCTCAGAATCACCGTCAATATGATCTGTTTCAATAGAGGGCTCATTTGGATGAGTGTCCACAGGGTTGGCAGTCTGATCAGGCACATTCAGATTAATAACGGGATCGGTTGCATCTTGATCTCTGGGGGGTGAAGCATCATCGGCTATCTGAATGATATCGGTGAAACTCGCCACTGCAAATATCAACAAGTAATTAAAAGCATGCCTCAGAGGAGAAACATGAATATTCAAAGTAAAAAATCCTACTTATATTGTATCTTTCTTCCGATAACTCAACATATGGTTCGGACCGTGTTTTTCAGACAGGCAAAGATCGATTAAATTGAGCCAGAATGTCTCGAGACTCCGTATATATAGTGGATCCTCTAATGTCATTTAACAACTTCTTGTCCAGTTTGCTCTCCAACACATCGCTATTCTTAGTCGAAGTGTTCCACTTACCTAAATCCCTAGAAGTGTGGTGTCTAACGAAGAAGAAATGTTTTTTCCAATCGGGGAACGATTGGTCAGTTTTCTTAATCAGAGGTACACTACTCAAACTATCGGTTCTTCTACAAAAATAGTACCATCCAGGACTTTTCTTAACCTATTGACAATGATAAAAAGTTCTAAAAAGTTACAAAGTGAAGGGGGTGACAAAACACCTGCACCAAATCAAGAAACCTGTAACGGCTCTTATACTATTGGGGACTATCTGACCGAGTCCTAAATCATAATACCGGAGTATTTCCAGAAAAGCGGGAGGAAGAGGAAATCTGAGACCGCAGTCAAACTATTCTTTATAAACAGCGCAATATCCGGCAGGAGAAGCAGCAGCACTTTGTCCGGACGCAGGTCGAATGGGGGCATAAACATTCTTGTTTATCCCGTACCTATCACAGATGTCTGTGATATCAGAATCCTTCAATTTGGAGTCGATTGCATGACAGGCCATCATCTTTTTCGTCTCGTAGGTCCTCCTTAATGCTCTTATAGGCGCAGACAACCCAGAAATGTTACACTCAGTCGGGGGTGACTCAATAAGGGCCGGAACAATAGAGCAATCAGATGAGGAGGAAGAATAGAAAAAAAGGGATTCTCACCAGGATTAGATATATCAGGCTGGTCTGGATTCAAAAGGAATAAAAGAAAGTCGCACAGGAAGAGGAAAGACTTACTTGATAATCGAAGATGCAAATCCGGCTGATCTGTCGTCCTTGGCTATAAATAATGATGGAGGTTTATAGGGTTTAATGGACTTAATAGCCTTCACTCAAGAGATGGGACATTTCGACTACACACCGATTTGAAAAGGCAACCGCGTGCAATTATGGTGGCGTTTGAGATAACCGAGGCAACAATGGATATGCTACCTGTTTGATACACGTGGAAAACCCTTGAACTTCAGATCTTAAAGGCTAGGCCATATCGATTAAGATCTGGGGGGCTTTGATTGGGGGTGACCCGATTCTGTCCACGTGTCAAGTGTATATTGGACGGACCAGCAGAACATGATAGGGCTATACCCAATCTGGAGGTCAGTACGACCACAAGGACCAGGCGGGTAGAATTGATCCTTGGTCAAGTCCTGGATGCGGGCCAACCTTCAGAGGGCTCATCGACCGGAACCAGTTTAAGGTAAGATCAGACCAAGGCAGGTCCTTGGTCGGAGGAAGGAGACTAATCAGACCAGGACAGGCCCCTGACCAGAGATAACAGATCGGAGACATGCGCATCTGGGAGAAACAACAGTTCTATGCGAACGTGAGACGTGGGTGAATCACATAACCACCCACTAACTCCATTAAGACTGATAACCGCTTGAACTACGGTTGGACTTGATTCCAAATATATATTTGGATACGTAGGCAGCTTATTTTTTCTTAAGTTCAGTCCATACACAGAAAAAAAAAACTACTCTTTACTTGATCCTAAAGCAAGAAAGACCGCACAGTTTTATTCATTTTCATTCCGAGTGGGAAATTACCTTGATGTAACTCAGCTACGAGCACAAGGTTATGCAAGACTGTTCAGGATTTTTCTTAATGGAGACGAAGTTATCACTCAACGTCAGCACTATGTTATGCAAGATTGTTCGAGATTTTTCTTAGTAGAGACGAATATATGACTCAACCTCGAAGATGGGGGGCTAATGAGACGTCTTTAGTTGCGCACGGAAGCGGGTAAGGTCAACTTGTATCGGATCTCCTGATCGTAGACTAGTTGCGTAGTTGAATCTTCAGCTCGATCTTATTGATTCTTCTTACATAAATCATTATCAACACACGGAATGATTCTGGTTTGTTGAGTTTTAAGTTTTTTCTTTGAAAAGTGTGGTTCAGATCATTTTATGTACTGATTATTTGTATATATACGAAATGAAGTAGACACATCATTCTCGTTGTTGAAATATAAATTGCATACATATTAATTAAACACTATGTCTCATCAAATGTTAGCTTATAATAAAGAGTCTCTGACAACATGACACACAATTGCATATTTAACGCATAACAAATCCAAAAGAAACTCTCAACTTGAATAATATAATTGAAAAACAATATTAGAGATAATGACAAAGATTGAAGATTAATTGCTACCATATCTTTGGATACTGCTAATAATGATGATTGATTGTCATTTGATATTATTTGATTCTGTTTTTATTATTCACTTGTTGGCCAAGTATATTGTCCTATAAATATTGTAATCGTCTTTCAGTATTATCAATACAATCAATTATCGCTTTCTATTATTCTATCATGGTATCGTAGAGCTCTGCACTAACGTCTTTTCGATCCTGAGCAAGCTTTACTTAAAAGAATGTTTGGGTGGGGTTTGTGACATCAATATGATCAAACCTCACCCTCCCACATTTTTTTTTTTTTTTCACGTTGAATTTTTTTTTCTCCTTTCAAAATAAACATGGTCGATTCAAAGGCTCCGGTGGCGTCAAAATTGCAAGCGAATTAGGCTCCCAACAATCCTCCTTCATCGCCGCGCTCCAAGTTCATTCAAACTTCTCGCGGATTCTATGGTGAAGCCTTTTCAACCCCTGTTGTACAAATGATTTCGCAATATATAAAGAAGACTCACCTCGCCGCAATGCCGATATTAGCACGGCCTTCCGCAAACGCCGCTTTCATCTCCATGCCCCACCAAAGCCTCTAGCAGCCTCCTTGTGTCTTTCATATTTTCTTCTTCTATTTTTTTTTTTTTATTTTTAATAAATATATCAATCTTGTCATTATATTATCCACAAACCCGTATCCACCCTCAACTCCTTTCTATTTTTCTTTTCTCCACCTTTACCCTGCGCTTCTTTTTATTTTTTGTTAGGGCATGGCCATCCGTTCCTTTTTATTTTTGTTAGGGTATATCCCTCCACTCATTTATTTATGTTAGGGTACAACCCTCCAAGCCTTTCTTTCTGTTAGGATATATCCCTCCACTCCTTTAATTTTGCTAGGGTACATCCCTCCAACTATCGTTTTTCCTTTAGGGTATATCCCTTCATGCTTTCCTTATGAGCCAATCTCCATGTTCATTGCATTACCATGGGATTGCGGGGGCGTATTAGAGATAATGACAAAGATTGAAGATTAATTGCTACCATATCTTTGACATCGCTAATAATGATGATTGATTGTCATTTGATATTATTTGATTCTGTCTTTATTATTCACTTGTTGGCCAAGTATATTGTCATATAAATATTGTAATCGTCTTTCAGTATTATCAATACAATCAATTATCGTTTCTCTATTATTCTATCAAACAATGTTGATAGCAATGACCAATTTAGAAAAGTATATTTAATAGAGTGATTTTTCTTTTCTTTTCAAAGAAATATATAAATCTACTGATAAAAAAATACCAAAAAAAAATTAAGTATTAGCTGGTGTTCGAAGGAGATTCTCTTATTATGTATAATCGTCTTCTTTCTCAAGCGGAAAAAATATTTCACGTTTTAATTCAGTAAAAAAGTTTATTTAAAACACCTATATGACAACAATATCTCCATTACCAATAGAGTTGTCGGCATGCCAATTAGGGGAGTGGTTTAAAAGGACAAAAAGAGGGGAAAAAAAAAAGGAATCAGGACAGTGTAAATAAAATAGGTGATAATGACACATCCAATGTTCATTACCCCAAATCCACTGTTTGCTGCAGTGAAACTGATCTCAAATACAATGTTTCACTACTCCACTGTTTATGTGTTTTTTTACAAAAATAACCTAAAAAATAACATTGAAAAATATCAAATGAGATGTCTAAATAAAAAGAACAAAAAAAAGGAAAAAAAATGTTGAAAGAATTACCATCTTTCGACAATTAAATCAAAAGATATATTCGTTTGTAAGTTAAATACGAGAGAATTTAAATGTCAGTGGAATAAGCACATTCTTTTTTACCGAAAAAAATATTTTACAGTTTTATTTATATATTTCTATGTTCAAATTGTCATTTTTAATAATAAACTCTGACAATTATTGTCGTCATAAAATAAGAATCGTTCTGTCCGGTCAGGTCATGTTAGATCGTGGAACTCGTGTCCAGTTTTTCTATGCTCATAGGCACTGCCGTCGAAATTGAATTTATAAATTAGTACAATTATATAGTTAGTCAAAAGTTATATATTTACTCATTTGTGGAGTTTGAATTTAATGTTTTAAAAAAAAAAGAGTTTGAATTTCATGTTTTTAAGTCATCAATGTTCCCCTCAAAAAAAAAAAAAAAAAAAAAAAAAAAAAAAAAAAAAAAAAAAAAAAAGTCATCAATGTAATAGTCATTTTGAAGTCTTATTTTGCCGAATAAATGTGGCCACAAATTGACTTCCCCCCCCTGATAATCGTTAAAACAAAGGTTGAGGTACTATCCAAAAAGTTTTCACTATCATGTCCGTAGAGTTTCTTAGATGATATAATCAGAAGTTATTTTTTATTGGTCTAGTTAACCGACCGCAGTGTTCGTAAACGTTGTGAATCAAGAATTATTTTCTAGTAGTCCAGCTTGCAAAAACTGCAAATACATATTTTTATACCGAAAGAAGTCGAGACACGATATCGAACTTCTATACCCCAACTTAAAGACAAGACTGCCACTACAACAACCCGCTTCTTTAATATTGAGTATTGCCATTGAGACAATAAAACGTAGAGTCTTATTTCAGGCATTCATATTCTATTAGAAAGATATTACTACTCCTATATGTTAAGACATCATATGATTGATCATCATTCACTACAACAAAAAAACATAAAAATCACGGTTTTTAAATGTGATATATTCACATTAGTCACGGTTTTCAAAGTGTGGCATAGTGAGGTATGACATAAAGTATTTTAATCCATCACAGTTAAAAACTGTGATCTATTATAATAGTTATCACACTTAAAAACCGTGATCTATTATAGTTGTTAACACACTTAAAAACCGTAATCTATTATAATTTCATCACATTTAAAAACTGTGATCTATTATAGTTGTTATCACACTCAAAAACCGTAATCTATTATAGTTGCTATCATACTTAAAACCGAGATCTATTACAATTTCAACACTTTTAAAAACTGTGATCTATTTTAGTTTTTATCACACTTAAAAATCGTGATCTCATTATAAAATATCATATTATTTTAATCACAGTTAAAAACTGTGATTGATTGATGTTTTATCATATTATTTTAATCACTGTGATTGATTGATATTTTTGTCTCTAGTTTTCTTAGAAACCGTGATAATAAAAATTGTGATCTATTTTAGTTGTCATCACACTTAAAAACCGAGATCTACTATAATTTCAACACATTTAAAAACTGTGATCTATTTTAGTTGTTATCACATTTAAAAATCGTGATCTATTACAGTTGTTATCACACTTAAAACCGGGATCTATTATAATTTCAACACACTTAAAAACTATCATCTATTTAGTAGTTGTTATCACACTTAAAAACCGAGATCTATTATAATTTCAATCACACCCAAAAAAGTGTGATCATTCTTTTTTTCCCAAAAACAAAATATATGCACACACATTTTTTGTTCACAGTGGGACTCGAACCCGCATACTCCGGACTAAGAAACAACACTAATTACCGCTAGGCCGATGCCTACTTTTTTTATTGTTTTCGACCACACTAAACCAAAATCTCATTATAAAATTGTATCAGTTTTTTTTGTTGTAAAAGATGTTCTTTTCTCAGTTTTCCTAAAAACCGTGATAATAAAAAATGTGATCTATTTTAGTTGTTATCATACTTAAAAATCTAGACCTATTATAACTCACCACATTTGAAAACCGTGATCAATTTTAGTTGTTATCACACTTAAAAATCGTGATCTATTCTAGTTGTTATCACAGTTAAAAACCGAGATCTATTATAATTTCAACACATTTAAAAACTGGGATCTATTTTAGTAGTTGTTATCACACTTAAAAACCGAGCTCTATTATAATTTCAATCACACCTAAAAAAGTGTGATTTTTTTTTCCACACCTAATAAGTGTGATAAAAAGTTTAAGTGTGATATATACATTTTCCTTGTCTCAGTTCTTTTAAAAGTGTGATCATTATCTTTTTATAAGTGTGATCTTTGTCTCTTTTTGTATTAGTGGATATAATTTGTCTCACTTTTTCTATAATTGTGACAAAAATATCATATGAATTCAGACACCGTTTAAAAATGAGATTAATTGATATAATTTATCTCGCTTTTTCAATAACCGTGACAAAAATATTATACCAATTCAGTCACCGTTTAAAAGTGTGATTGATTGGCATATCTCGTTTGTTCAATAACTGTGAAAAAAAAACTTATCAATTCAGTCACTCTTTTAGATGTGAGATTGATTGATATAATGTATCTCACTTTTTTAATAATTATGACTAAAATATCATATCAATTCAGTCACGGTTTAAAAAATGAGATTGATTGATATAATGTATCTCGGTTTTTCAATAACAGTGACAGAAAAATCATATCAATTAAGTCACACTTAAAAAATGAGATTGATTAATATAATTTATCTCAGTTTTTCAATAAGTGTGATAGAAAATTGTAGTGTGATATATATATTTTTTTTTGTCTCGATTTTATTGAAACTGTAATTGTTATCATATCTTATTTGTGACCTATATCATACCTATATCATATTTTGTAGTAGTGATTATAACTTATAAGTTCAACGTCTAGTGCTACTAACACAACAATTATGATAAGATAAATAACAAATAATCTTTTTATATCATTGATTATGATTAGTCTCGTACTAATCAGTTTTACGTCATCATCAATAGAATATGGTTATTTATTATGACATGATTGTTGTGACCGCCGTGTTTAGAGAATTTGAATTCAGACTATTCTTTGACTCAATGACTAAGCATCTGAGAAGAAGTTTCATATTTTTTCTTCATCTTCCGGGTAATTCTTCTATGAGGATGATATTTGAGAAAGAATGACGTGATGATTTGACTACGCTTTATCCCAACTTCAAATCGCTTAGTGTGTGTAATCATCCACGCAGATATCCATGATGAAAATGAAGTGACTGGGACTAACCCCCATCTTCCTCTCCAGTCAAAAAAGGATAGTGATTTAGGCACATAAAAATATACACATAAATCATCCACACAATATTTTATAACCACATATTTTAATTTTAAAGCAAAAAAAAAAAACACAAAAATTCTGGACCACAAATTAATAATTCGGGAGATGTGTTCGGTACACAATTCTGTGTACTAATAATTTTCCGTCAAAAAAAAAAAAAGGTTAAGTGGGTAGAAACATTTTTACTCTATTTTCTCAAAAAAACTCACTAGCATATATCCATTTGCAATTTTCTTATCCTTATCCATTAAAGATATTAGTAAAACTACCTTTTTAACCGTGGGAAATCAATATTCCTTTTCTCATCTTCCCAAACAATGTAGACTACATGACGTGATTATTACTCTTTTGTTTTTACTATATATGTGTATTATTCTCTACCTTTTATTCTCTACCTTTTGGCTCGAATTTCCAACTCAGTATTAAATTAAGCTATACAAAGAATAATGTTATATATATTAGAAGATAATGTCAAGATATTTAAAAAAATTATGATTATCAAAAGAATTAGATAAATGTGTTAAAGACGGGTGTTATGTTTGAAATAAATCATTTCAAATGATAAAGATAAAAATTTATCATTAGCTTTATTTTGAATTGAATTATTATCTCCTATATAAAGGAGTAAGCATTGTAACATTTGATATCAATCAATAAAAAACACCGGTCTTTCCTTCCGTCTGCGTTGTTTTTTTTTCATGGTATCAGAGCCAGGGGCGGGGTTCGGATGCCTTAATATTGATGAACTCTCGCTCGATCCTTCTTCCGCTTTTGTATGGAAAAAAAATAAAAATTCTCAACTATGCATTTTTATTTTTTCGTTTTATCATCATCCCAATTCATTCGTTTTTATAATCATCCCCAAGTAATATACTCCATGAACTCTTGTCCGGCTTCGTGTCGTCCCAGACATCCCAATATTATATCTCAATGCTCGTCAAATTAAATTAAATTGAATTTAGTCCTTTTTTTTTTTTTAATGTAATTTGCATCTACTACATAATTATGTGTGTCAGCATGTCAATTGCATGTTCTTTGCTTGTTCAAAGGCTAAACAATCAAAGCATTCCAATATATATACATACACCCTGCATCTACACAAGAAAAGAAAAAAAAAAAAAAAAAAACCCTATCTTGCATAGTCCATATATATATTTTAAATATTGTTATTATCAGTGAACAAATATCTTATATATAACTTTTTTTTTTTTTTTTTGGCATTTATTCTATGACAATTTTTCAGGTGAGATCGAAAAAGAATAAATGAAGATCCCATGCACTAAAAGCCATTGGAGGCCGAGGTGCAAAAAAAATAATAAAAAATAAAAAAAAATCCAAAAATTCCAAAAATAGATTCGATGGACTCCGGAAGAGCCAAAATAGACGTGCGCCGGAGTGGAGATGTCCCTCCACAAATACCACAACTATGGACTCCGGAAGACCGGCCGGAATGGAGATGCCCTCCAAAACAACAATACTATGGACCTCGGAAGACCATCCTGGGTGGAGATGCCCTCCAAAAATCACAACTATGGACCTCGGAAGACCATCTGGGGTGGAGATGCACTCCAAAAATCACAACTATGGACTCCGGAAGACCCGCCGGAGTGGAGATGCCCTCCAAAATATGCAAAAACAAACTCGACCTCTAAACCCTTCCTCCTTTGAGGAAGGGTATTAGAAGTAAAAAATCAAATTGATGTATGAATGCCAAAATGATAGATATGATTGCTATCTAATATTATAGTTTAAATAAATTAGTATTAGATAAAAAATTATCTTTAGTTTTAATTATTTTGAAATTATTTTTATCTCATTTTATCTCCTATATAAAGGAGTAAGTATTGTAACATTTGATGTATCATTCAATAAAAAACACCAGTCTTTCTTTCCGCTTTTATTCGTTTTTTTTTTTTTTTCAATAGATGCATCTGGCGAACAGAAAAAATTTGCTGTAGTGCTTGGTATATAAACTGCAAAGCCTAAAAAAATCCGGGAAAAAAATAAAAATGTTGGTAGTGGGATTTGAACTTACAACCAAGAATTATGGAGACTAAAAAGGGTTTGTTCTTAAACCACTAGGATATAAGGTTTTTTGTTCAAGAAAAAGACACATAACATACTAATATTAACACTACTACTAATACAATAATAAAAATTGGGGAGGGGGGGGGGGGGCTTGAGACCATTTGGAGGGGGGCTTGAGACCACCCCAGCATGGTTGTGGTTACGTTGGATTATTTTTTTGGTACACCATAGCTAATGTGTACAATCACACATCTAATCAGTTTTTTTAACATGTTAAACCAATAAACTTTTTGTGTAAGAAATCAATAACTAAACCATTTTTTTTTTTTCCCAGAACTAAACCAAATTTCAATCGGTCGTTTTTCTTTTCTTTCTACGGATGATCATCATCATTAAAAAATGAAAATTCGATCATTTTCTTTTCTTTCATTCAATTGAGTAAACTTAAATTTACAGCTGAATCTCATATGCATCAATAACAATGGCAATGGGTTCCATTTAAACAAATAAAATAAATTAAAATAAAAAAGGCTAAACTTGCTGCGCATATAATTAAAAAAAGGTCTTTTAGTCAGAACGATTCAACTCTTCCGTAGAAAAATTTGAAATATACTAACCTATTACAAATTAAGAATCCACTGATTGATGAGGGGGGCAAAATCCCTAATCCCTAAATCGAAGTTTCATCACAATAAAGACAATTTCTATGAAATTAAGCAATAATATTACTACTTTATTATGCACTCTAAAGGTAGATGTAAGAAAAAGGTGAAAGATGAAGGGGAAGAAGGTACAAGGTAACGGAGATGAAGAGAAACAATGATTAGTCGGAAATGAAAGGGGAATTCTTTTTTTTACTAGATGTTTAGGGTACACAATAAGTAATAATGTGTCAAATCAATCCAACAATTGTTATTCATTAGTATATATCTAACGGCAAACTGAACCATCCAGTTTTTTTCTACTGACTGGACTGTAGTATTTCCTTATAATAAAATTACATGATTCTTAAAAAATAATATATATATTGCAGTTCAATTAGGATTATGTCAAAAAGTGGATTTATTAATCTATTATGGGTGTTGATATGTTGCAATTTGTCTATTGATACACCAATTAATACGACTTAGAACTTGTTGAATATCAATATCATGTAATGACATAATGAACAAAATAATGAAATTGACGGTTGCTAAGAAAAAAACCTAAACAGACCAAAATTTGTCTATGGTGAAACAATAGTATATATGTTATTAGATAAAGTTAGTTTTTTTTTTTTTGCAGTAGTTTTTATAGTTTATAAGCTGATAAACCTATTGAACCAAATTAAACCAAACCAAATTTAATATAATTTGTTTTGGTTTCATATTTCTCAAAACGATGTATTTGATTTGATTTTGAAAATCTTTAAAACTGAATCAAAACGAATCGTTAACTATCAAATAGGTCGGTGAGGTTCACAAATTAATCAAGGTTATCTTGTTCAAAGGAATAATAGTACATATAAAAAAAGTGTGACAAGAATGAGAACCACTTAACCATCATCATATATATAATCACTTAATATTGCCGACTAGAAGACTTTATTTAAGAACTCAAATAAAGTTTAGTGTGAATCATATATGCATGTAATTATATACTTTTTAAGATACATGATCATGGTGTATATACTGTTCTCTGGGTGTGGGTGAGATGCTACTCCATATATTATAATCCCTAGGGGGGCAAGTATTATTGAACTTAAGTCCTAAGAATATATATAATGATATATTTGGGAGACTTATTGGGATGGACAAAAATATTTATAAAATTAGCAAAAAGGATATCTTTATAATTTTTTTTACTAAAAAGGACAATTTTACAAATATAAATAATTTACCCTTACTTACAACTGTTTGACTACCTTAAAATACGCGCAGCATAGATAGAAAAATAGACAGAAAAACTACTACCTAACGTTCAGCGCTCAACCGCATACAAATGGTTTTATTTTTAGGAACTGGATATTTTTAAATAAAAAAATCTTTTACGCAAAACATTTAATCATCCGTATCTTTTAATCTATGTACTAAATTTTAATAATCTACCTACATCATCTAGCGAATTAACTAACTCAAACGATAAAGCATAATTGGGAGGGATTAATTACTTAAAATAAAAGTTAAATGCAGAAAATAAAGGCTTACATAATTTGCAAACTCTTAAACTCCTGGGAAACCTTCAATCTAATTATGCTACATTGTATCAAAATATAATTGTATGGTATTATTGAATGAATATGAATGAATTTAAATGGTTTTATGCCGACTTAGGTGGTTCTAGAAGATAAACACGAAAGCAAGTGTTTAAAAACCGACCCAAACCCGAGGCTCGGTCAACCAGATACTTTTTTTAAATAAAAAATTAATCTCATTTATCTCTTGATTAATGCCCAAATCTTAATATAATGATTTTTTCATGTACTAAATTTTAATAATCTTTTCATCATATTTCATGTACTAAATTTTAATAATCTTTTCATCATATTTCATATTTTTTTCGACCCCTTTATTTTGATATATTATTTGTATCCCTCTGATGTAATTTCCAAAGTCACATGTTTTTTTATATGAAAACATGTCGATTCGTTACGACCAATTGACAACACGAGTGACAATAATCAGTTTCATATAATATATCGCGATTAAATGTCACACCGATAATTAAATGAAAATACATAAATAGTGTCATTCAATTTGTTACTATTATTTAACACTATGACAATAGTCACGATAATTGGTGTACAATGAAACTACTAATTGTCACACCGATTCACCGAACACACTAAATAGAGTCATATAATTTATCACAACTAATTGACAATGTGACACTAGTGACAAACACCTGTGTTACTACTAAGTGTCACTTTAATTCATCGAAAGTATATAAATAGTGTGATTCAATTTGTCACTACTAATTGATAGTATGACAGTAACGACAATAATCATTGTCAAACAATGACTCTAACTAATTTTCACACCGATTCACCGAAAGTTGGCACTACTACAAGTTTGGTAGAAATGAAAATTGGGACAGTCACTCTCAATCGGTGTGAAAATTAGTAGCGTCAATATCTAATACTGATTATTGTCACTACTGTCACAATGTCAATTAGTAGTGACAAATTGAATGACACTATCTTTATACTTTCGGTGAATCGATATGAAAATTAGTAGTGTCATTGTCTGACAATGATAATTGTTACAACCGTCACATTATCAATTACTAATCATAATATAAATGACAATATTTATGTAGTTTCGGTGAATCGACGTGACAATTAGTAGTGTCATTCTCTGACACTGATCATTGTTACTATGATGAAAAATTATGATGATTGAAAACGTAGAATAAAAGATGTTAAAAGATATAATTGATTAATAAATTAGATATTTCCAAAAAAAAAAATAGAAAGAATAGTGTGGCTTTTTTTTTCAGGATAGAAAACGTGGGTGACAGTTATGGACAAGGAAATTTTAGCTAAAATGAAAATAAGGGTATAAAAGTCTACACAAATTTATTTTGTCCTTTTTGATAAAAAATAATTAATGTGTCCTTTTTACTAATTAGTGTTTAAAAATTGTCCTTTTTGCTAATTTTCCCATAAATAAAGCCCAATCTCAGGAACGGACACCTTAGTCACACCTCTTTCTCAATGTGCACTTTCCCCATAGAAACAAATTGTATAAGATTATATCTAGTGACACACATTCTTATGACTTATCACATTTAGGTGATTAACCAACAGACACCTAAGTCTTCCTCTATCTATACCATAAAGTCCATTTCCCACACTTAAACGTAGAGCAGAGCTCTACTCGGTAATTCGCCCTAATTAAAGTGCACCTGCCTTTCTGATAGGATTTCAACCTCTTCGAAAATGAATCAATGCAACCTTAGATCCTCCCTCTTGTACATTGGGACACTTCGTATTAGGTGATAAACCAATATAAATCTACGTCATCTGTTTCACCTAAGATGCATTTGCCCCTCTCAACATCAGTGAGGATCCTTTGTAGATGAGCCCACCGCGTGATTTATCTACTAATTTCGATTCAATAATTTCTTCTTTGCTTCCGATCATTTTTCATGTTCCTCAGGATTTTTTCCTGAAGATTTTTTCTTTGTTCCACGAGATTTGCATATTTTATCGGATTCGTAATTGTTATAAAGCGATGGAGATAACTTGAGGATGCAAAGAAATGTAAATGAAGCAATCAAACATAAACAATCAAAGGAGATAATGTAAACAAAAGAGAACATGATTTAACGTGAAAACCTCTCGGTGGGAGAGGTAAAAACCACGAAGCGTAGAAAGAGATATTTTATTATGATCAAATTTCTGATTTCAACACACTCGGACAATGAGACAACAATCAGATTTATAGGCACAAATCCCTAAACCCTAGCCGCCAGGAATCTTTGTCTCGACCGCCATAAATACCCTTACACGTGTCCTCCTTTTAATGACACTTTGTATGGTCACATATCGCACATAAATTAACGGATGTGGGACCACAGTATTCCAGGACTCGGCCAGACTATCACCCCGATAGTCACCTGGCCGATGAAGCTTTCGATGAGACTCCACCCTAACGATGCACGTAATTGAATACACTTCTCACCGACCATCAAATTGAGCTTCAGACGGTTCCACCAAATGTAGAGTTTAAGTCACTCCTTCTTCAGAATACATATCTCCAAACCAGGAGAAAAATATTCAATAATACAGAAAATTTCTCTGGTAATGTTACCTGATTGTTAGGAGAAAAATATTCAATAATAGAGAAAATTTCTCTGGTAATCCTTTACTTGTCATAAAGAATTTAATGATACGATAAACTATTGCTACTACATATTAAATTAGCATCTCAGAAAACAAACTGCTGATAATTAAGCCGGAAATTAATGTAATTATCTTATGATTACCCACTTGTGTCGGTAAAAAAACAAAAACAAAAGAAGGATGTTATTTGTCATTGACTGGGTGGCTTACCTCCTAAGTATGGACATGATCATAACTAGGTTAAACAGAAAGGTTTTGGATCTTTTTGATTTTGTCGGAATCATATGACTCATGCTGCATCTACTCTCACTTTATTTATTTATTTATTATTTACACTGCATTTCTAGTATAATCTATAAGTTATAAATTAATATATTTTATGTTAGCATATATATTCAAACATTTTAGATCTTGCTTAATAATTAAGTTTAACCAAATATCTTTTAATTTACAACTTTAAAATGTACACAATGCCTCACGTCCCTGTGTAAGCCAAAATTTTGTTTTAACACCATGATTTTATAAAAAAAATCTGATGTAAGTGGCATTTTTAAGGTATATATATACTTTTTTACACAAAATAAATAAATGACACACTCTTTTTTGTGCAAAAAAGACAAACAAGGGTACATGTCATTCTAAATTTATATATATGTGTTTTGATTAGACTTCTTTTGTTTTTTTTTTTTTTCTTTTTTCAAACCAGTAACTTTTGAAATTCCGATCATCAAATTTTTCACCAAAATTCATGGCTCTTCAATTTAATACGATATATATATTTTGAAAGACTAAAAATATTTTTCTTAAAAACTTGAATGTAATTTTTGATTTAGAACCGATCATCAAAATAGTTTCACCAAAGTTCATTTTTTATCTTCATTTTGAGACCGCGTTTGATACCTTTCGACGTAGTATTTGAAAGCCGAATTTAATCGCAGAGATTTACATTAACACGATCGATCGTGACGTCGAGTAGTATCGACGTCGAGTCGGTAGTATCGATGATCGATGTCGTAGTATCGATGTCGACGATCGATTATACAAGAATATGCAGAGAACATTCCACCGGACTATTAACAAACTCGCATTAATAGCAAGTACAACAAACTATAGATTTAGTACAATATGTACATCAGTTAACATGAAAAATAAAGAAAAAAAACAGATTTATGCTTGTTTAGTCTCTATTTACCATCATCAAAGCTATTTATTTAATCACCGAATTTCTTTGTAAGGTCTTTATCCAGAGATAAAGATAATTCTCCAAATGCAAAATCAGATACACTAACACACCGTGTTAAATTGGTTTATATGATACAATTCATAAGAGATAGAATCATTAACGAGATAACTTGATTAAGGTGTGGTGTTTATAACATGCGGTTCGTGAGTTAATCACTTGAATTAAGCCTAAAAAGTACATCGGACTAAAAGGTAATACATGAAGATCAATACAACAGACTATGATTTAGTACAATAGGTACATCGGACTCAAAAGGTAATACATGTAAGATCAATACAAGTCCTCAAACGATCTGAACTATCACCAAATTATAAGAAGGATATTCAAGTTCAAAGAACTAAATTATCATGCCCGAATTCACAAGGTGATGAATTACAAGTTCAAGAAGCTGGCTTTATGAACTAGGCCTATCTATTACGTGATGATACAATGTAGATCAAAAACCAAGACACCAAGGCACACGGTAAGCCTATGAACTAGGCATATCTATTGCATTAAGGTACATATCAATGATATCGATGTCGATGTCGACGTATCGATATCGACGCAGATCGATGACGTCGATCGTGATAAATATCGATATCGAGATCGTGCTCAAAATGACTCTCCTTTCGATTTTTGTTCCAAGGTCTATGTCCCCTAAGTCCTTGATATGAGTGAATGTCTTCTTACAGATTCAAGCACTCATATTTACTTCTTTCGAGAGCATGTTTCGATACTACTTTTCTTTAGGATCATTTCTTTTAGGCCTTTTGTTGTTCTTGGGTTCAATCACATTAGGCCACTTGTTCTGGCTTCATAAAGCAAGTGCATTCTTGAAAAATCCTTCAAAAGCGTATCCGATTCGCGCTTTTCAACACATTCATCCAAATAGTAACTGAATCATTCTTCATGTTGTTGTGTCATTTGTCATTGTCGTGTCCATTGTCGTTTGTTTGCATTTCGGAACAAGAGAAATCAAAGAGAATATAGTTTTTTGCATTCTAGGATTAGCTCTACCCATTTTCCAAATGATAACAAAAGCTTAGAAAAGATGTTCTCAAGCTATGCATTTTTCTTACTCATCTCCATCTCTTTTGTTTCCTCAATGAAAGATCACATTTTGTCGAATTCCATCCATGTAATATTATTAATGTACAGCAAAATTGTGCAAAAATTACAAAATATAATTTAACTATAAACCTTTCATGATAATAACAACTCAAGCTTAGTGACAAGAGTGAGCACCCCTACAATCATGTGTGAAACTTGTAGAAATGAAAGAACAAAAATGTGGACCAAAATGAAGTATATGCAATGTTTACAAACACACAACTTCCTCGTTCAAAATCATGAATCTACATTACAAACTAGAGGTCAAAGAATGCAAAACAGAAGAAATAGTCTATGAAACAAAGTTCATTAAATGGAATTTTTAATAGAGTATACAACATAATATTGCATACATGGTTTGCTTTGAAACCTCCAAAATGGTGGATAATTCATTAAAAATAGCATGATTTGAACCGGAACCCATCTGTGGGCACTTGCAACATCATTCTAGAGTTTCAATTGCACTTTATAGCATAATCTTAATATGATTATACTAGGTAAATATGTACCAAATGATGATGGTACACATGATAGCGATGTTGTAATTAGACCTTTCATGTTGTTTTCCCAACTAAATTCGAGTATTGATTTGGGTTTAATTATATATATGCCATCTTTTTTTTTGAAAAAAACTTGAATGTCGAGCACCAAAAATGAATCTTCATTCTTGATTTTCACGTAGTAATATAAAAGATAAGAAGAAGGAAAATTTGTGAAGGAATCAAATTAGATCCAGTGTAATAGATGGGTATAAGAGGTATTCATCAAATGGATTAGCACTTAATTAAGAGGAAAAAAGTGGACTATAGGCTATCCATATATATACTAGTAAAACATTTATCATACACATATATGTTGTTTCAAAGTTCCCAACTAAATCAGTATTGATACGTTTGAACTTGAGAAAGCGATTCGGATTTTCTTTTGGGGAGATCAAAGACTTGAGCTATCCCAACATTTATCATGCAAAGTGTTTCAAAGCGCGTGAATATACATTGGAAGAATTGAGAGGCATGTTGTTTACCGAAAAATCTGGGGGGCTTGGGATTTCGTGATTTGGAATGTTTCAACCTGGCTTTGTTGGCGAAGCAGTCTTGAAGGATTCTGACCAGTCCGGGTTCGCTGGTGGCTCATGTTTTACACGCGAAGTACTTTGAGGATAGTACCATCCTTGCAGCTAGGTTGGGGCCTCGGCCGTCCTTTCTTTGGCGTAGTATTCTGGAGGGGCGAGAACTGTTGTATACTGGGATGAGATGGCGAGTGGGGGATGGGGACTCGGTGTATGTGTTTCATGATGCTTGGACAAGTCGGCAACCTTCGTTCCACATACCATTTGCAGGGCACGCGCTTCCTACAGATTCCAAGGTGTCAGATTTATTTATCCCTAACTCAAGAGCGTGGGATGTGCAGCGAGTTCAACAGGTATTCAGACCATGGGAGTCGGATGCCATTTTGGCGACCAACATAGCCCCTGGTGGGCATCTAGATAGGCGGATTTGGCATTATGATCGTAAGGGAGTTTATACAGTTCGGTTTGGGTACTTTCTGGCATTATCATTCTATTGGCCATCCTCTGTGGCTGGGCCATCTTCTTCAGGCGGGGAGAGTAAGAGTTGGAGGAGTTGCTGGAAGCTTCCTGTGCAACCACGTATTCAACATTTGTTGTGGAGGTGCCTGCATGATTGTCTCGCTATCGGCCAGTGATTACAGAGGAGGCAAATGGGGATGGCCGTTGCCTGGAATGCGGGGAGGGTTTGGAAACTTTACGACATGTGCTTTTCGAATGTGAGATGACAGACAGGATCTGGCAAGTGTCGCCATTTTATGGGATCTTGAGGCGCCTTCGTTCTGCCTCCTTTGCGGATTTCTTTATGCGATTAGTGAAGGATCAGGGTGTTTAGGGCACCGCGAGATTTGTGTGGCTCATGTGGGGGATTTGGAAGGCGCGTTGCTCTACGGTGTTCAAGGATCAGGCTGTTTACGTCTCCGCGGTGTGTACGCGTTCTCTGACAGCATCAGCAGAGTATGCAGAGGCTATGGAGGCTTATCGGACGCAGGCCTTTTGTCCCACAATTTGTGGATAAGTGGGTGCGGCCAGCAGAGGGCGTTATAAAGAGAAATGTGGATGCGTCAGTTATTGAGGCGGGAGCAGGGGTTGGAGTCATCTTCCGAGATTCTTATGGGGCAGTTCTTCATTCTTTTGCATATCACTTCGATCCAGGGGGCTCGGTGGAATATATAGAGCTAAAGGCTATTTCCTTGGCTTTGGCCATGTTATCTAGTTTAAGACTGTTTGGCCATGTTATCTAGTTTCACTTATGTTTTTTTTTTTTGTTCGGCGTATAGGGAATGTTCCTACGTATCTTTTAGCTCGACATGATTTGTTTGTTTCGACTCGGACATCATGAGGCGCTTCACCTCCGGGTGACGTTTTGGCCGCCTGTTTGGTGGATGTTGCTTAATAAAAATTCTTTTTCCTCAAAATAAAATAAAATAATGCACCTAATCATAAGAGCGGGGTCTTTAAAACGTGGATTTTGAAGGGCCCTTTTGCCGTGACCTAGTTATGCCCCAGGAACACCTCTGAATATACAATCCGAAAGATTTTCATATATATATACGTACCGATTCTACTAATGCATTTAAGTATGAATAGAGAATATGCATGTTAACAGATCAAGCATAAGTGGTTTAAGATGTCGCGATAGATTGAGAGCTTTAGACTATGATAATCGTATGCTGTTTTTTTTGTAGCATTAATGTTACCGACACAAGAAAATAATTACAATAAACTGATCAAGAAAATTTTATATAATTGATTACTACGGGAGTTCTAATGATTAATTAATAAGTCTCATACAATTTTTCATGGTGTAATAATATATTAATTATGTCATCTTGTTGTGATTATTTTGATGTGACACCGACAATATATACTAGCTCTTTTAGATGACCAGTAGTGATACATCCACTACATTTTCAACCACAACATCTTACACAACACAATCTACAACACATATTCTGTTGCGACCCATCACAAAAAATAATTCATCACTTTAATCTATGGCTACCATTTGTGTAGTGGTTTGTGCACTACACAAGTGCACATATCATTATTTTTCGATGACATTGCATGTGCAAATTTTTTTTGAAAGGACATGTGCAATTATATCATGATATAATAATGTACATATGTCAAGGTTTCGTGTGCTTTTTAAATTTTATTTCGTCCAAGGATTATTTCTGTTGGTTTTAATATGGTTGTATCATATGTCATTAATTTGGTTGGTACAAACTGGAAGTATAATGTCACTATTATAAAATACATAGGGAGATTTCAGGTTTCTATTAGTATTATTATATTTAGATAAATACAACATCATGTTTATATTTGCCTAGGAAGGTGCTAATCCTATTCTTTTAGTTGTATGATTTTGATGGGTGCCCCGACCATGATATTAATGCTATAACAATTTTGGATCGGTATGTTTGCTCTGGGATTCAAGTACGTTAGGTGTGTTGATTATTATAGTATAATCAATAATCTGTTAGCATATATATATATATATATATATATGTATATATATATATATATGTGTGTATTTATTATAGTATATACTTCTATTATGGCGGATCCAGAAATTATATTCAGCAGGGTCCGTAATTTTTTATAAAGTAAATAATTTTTTTCATGAGATCCGAAAAGTTTTTCTATAAATAAAATATAAAGTATTTTTATTTTTAACGGCATCTGCGGATCCATTACTTCAACGTGCATCCGCCTCTATTCCACATAGAATTACTTGTCATATATTTTTGGTTAATTTCTGAATACCGATACCGATAGTTATATGACATGTGACATAGGAGTAGGATTTCACAACCTTATTGTATATTTTTTAGTATCAATATAATATAATATATACGTATCCTTTTATAGAATATATTTTATATATAATTTAAATGTATGATCATTTGATGCTTAAAGAAAATGATAAAGGAAGTTATGACGGGTGTGTATTTAATGAAAAACAATGATTGGACATGTGACCATTACATGTCTTAATCTTGATGGACAAATGTCAGTGTATAAAAAATATCATATTCGAAAATAATGAAATTTATTTACACTCTTTATAACCGGGTATATGATCTAATGCATCCTAGATGAAACTTATTTTAGGCAACACATGCAATCATTTATAATTTAAGTTATATATGGTTTATAAAAGTGAAGAAGATGCAAGAGTCTTGCAACTCATTTTGATGAATCACATTTGCATGTATTTGAATAATAGTTTAGTGGCCGGTAACCAATCCAGGAATTTTTTTATAGATAATTGATAAAGTATTTGAGCTAATTCAAATATCCACTGGAGGCACGCCTCCCTTCTTGCCTCTCCCATATACGCCAGCCTCGAATAGTAGTAGA
>CM047812.1:119468677-119771177 GCA_026214975.1 Gentiana macrophylla | reverse complement strand
GTGTGTGTGTGTCCACCGTTTTAATATACAAACAAATGTTTAATATAGAAAAATGACAAATTTATGAACAATATTGTAAAATTTCTGCGGCCCCCCGTGGATGAGGGTGGGACTTGGTGGACCCTTTGGTGCAATATTGCATATTTTCAAGAGCCGAAGGTTTGAAATAATTCAAGTTATATATTAAAGAAATAATATATATTCCTTGATTCTTCTATCCCACATACATTTGATTTACAATTGGTGAGAATCAAATACCATTCTCTTTATCCTTATTGATCGATGAGTATCATAATTCATTAGATTGAGCAGACAAATTATTGGAGTTAAATATCATTTTTACCCTATCATGCTTGTCTCTATTATTCTATGCCAAAGCTCCCACAAGGGATTGCAATTTTAATGTGGAATTATTCCCATATAATGGAATGGGATAAAGAACAAAAATAAAATATTCATGGAAAAATATTAAACATAATATGGCTATGTTTTTCTCAAATCCGTCATGTTTAAGGTTGTAATTAAGTAATTCAAGCTATTTATGAAATCGATTTGAGTAAAAATTTGACTCAATTAGGTTTAAATTGACTTGAATACAACTCATTTCGAATGTTAAACGAATGATACATGAGTAATACAATAGTCAATAAGATCTCATGATCAAATATATATATATATATATATATAATATATGTGTTTATATATATATATATATATATATATATATATATATATATATATATATATATATATATATGTATATATATATATATATATATATCTGTGTGTGTGTGTGTGTGTGTGTGTGTAGAGAGAGAGATATGATAGATATGTATACGTGTCATTATAAATAGAAAAAATCAGTTTATAATCCACTTTTTTCCCTTTAATTAAGTGCTACTCCAGTTTTAACTTTTTAGTTGCATTAAGGACAAATAAATTTCACCGGACGAATATGCCCATATTCTCTCACAAAGAGACAATCTTAAGGAGCTCTTGAGCCTTCCCCTTACGGAACTAGAAAGACGATGCAGACACAATGGACGAACACCAAAAGCAAGCTTCATTCATAAATTCATCTCGACGAAGACGACAACCACTTACACACAAGCATTTGCTTTGCTTTACTTCTTTTAGGTAATTATATAGCTTCTTATTTTTCTTGATTATCGTTCAGATTTCTTTTTGAATCTTTTGATTTTGAATCCTTTTTTGCTCATTTCTATGCAAAAGCTATTATTAGTTCTTTCACTTTTTCCTATTTGGAATTTTTTTCTATTTTTTTCTTTGTTTTAAGGCAAATTTGTTTCTAGCATTTAATTTGGATTTTTCTGCTTGGCCATTATCAGTTGTTTGAGCTCTTTGGTCATTTTATAGTGAAGATGAATTAATCCAGAACCAGTTCATCAATTGAAAAGTCAATATTAACACACAGAGAATCTAGTAAAGATATTATATTAAGGATAATTATGATTTTACACACAACATACAGATATATATCCCATGGTATCTATAACAAACTTGATCCAAGGGTTAATACATAAACACATGTTATAATCTAGACCACACACTTGTCAAACTCATAAACATACACTTGTTAATTATCAATTATTCTAACAGCCCCCCTCAAATTTGATGGTGTTGGAACAAAATTAAGTTTGCTCCTGAACAATTGAAGTGCTGCTGTGGATAAAGGCTTGGTGAGAGCATCTGCTATCTGATCTGCACTTGGAATGTACTGAACTTTAAGCTGTTTGGCAAGAACCTGATTTCGAACATAATGAATGTCAATCTCTATGTGTTTGGTCCTGGCATGATACACTGGATTCAAGGCCAAAGAAGCAGCACTAGTGTTGTCACACCAGGCAACATGAGGTTTAACCAAGGACATGCCAATCTCCTTAAGAAGATGTTGTATCCACTGCATTTCAGCTGCTAGATTTGCAAGTGACCTATATTCTGACTCACAGCTGGACCTAGAAACAACATTCTGTTTCTTACTACTCCAAGAAACAAGAGACTCCCCCAGAAAAACACAATACCCTGCAATGGATTTCCTATCATAGGAACTCACTGCCCAATCTGCATCAAAATATCCAACAAGGTCCAAGGCATGTCCAGGTTTAAAGTGTAAAGCATATTGCATGGTTCCTTTCACATACCGCAGCAGTCTTTTTAAAAAATGCCAGTGAATGCCTGATGGAGCCTGCATAAATTGACTAAGATAGTTTACTGCAAAAGTTATATTTGGCCTTGTAAAGGTCAGATATTGCAAGCCTCCTATTGCACTTCTATAGAGGTGAGGATCTGTCATAGCTGTCCCATCTGTAGGGGGTCAACTATTTGCCAGTAACCATAGGTGTTGAACACTCCTTCATGTTAGCAAAGTGTAGTCTTTGGAGCAGTTACTGAGCATAGTAGGTTTGAGACAAAAAAAAATGCCAGTCTGGTCCTGGAGACTTCCATACCAAGGAAATGAGAAACTGGACCAAGATCTTTGAGGGCAAACTTGGAATGAAGCTGTTGTATAAACTTCTTAATTGATGTGCTGGAGTTCCTTGTTACAAGAATATCATCAACATAAACAAGGACCAAGAGTATAAAATCTGCAGTTTTAAGAATAAACAGAGAGGTGTCTGCCACTGCTTGTTTGAAACCCCACTGTTGCATTTGACCTCTTAAAACATCAAACCAGGCCTTAGGTGCCTGTTTAAGGCCATACAATGCCTTGTTCAATTTGCACACAAAGTTGGGGTATTTAGGATCAACAAAACCCTCAGCTAGGGGCATGTAGACTGACTCTTTAAAGGGGCCATTTAAGAAAGCATTGTTGATGTCCACCTGGTTGAAAGGCCAGTTGAAGTAACTGCAAGAGCAAAAACAACTCTAATTGTGGATGGCCTAGCTACTGGACTAAAAGTCTCAGTAAAATCAACTCCATATTTATGAAGGAGCCCATTTGCCACAAGCCTGGCCTTGTACTTCAAAATGGTGCCATCAGGCTTTGTTTTCAACTTATAAACCCACTTATTACCAACAAAGTGCTGATGAGGCCTAGGAGGGACTAAGGTCCAGGTATTATTGGCACATAAGGCCTTGTACTCTTCCACCATGGCACTCTTCCATTCAGATTTAGTCATAGCTTCTGATGGCACTTAAAGGTTCAAGAGGGTAATCATGAGAAACTGAGGAGGAAAGATACACTTTTGGTTTGTAGATGCCACTCTTGGATCTGGTTTGCATAGCATGAGAGGGGACAAGAGCAGGAGCAGGAGGAGCAGGAGGTGGAGAAGAAGGAGAATGAGCCATTGAAGTGGATGATGAGGAATGAGAAGTGTGAAGTGAAGAGGTTTAAGAAAAGCTAGAGCTGGACCCTGCACTGGGAAATGAGTGTGCACTACTTGGAGAACTAGACCCTATCTGAGAAGGAGAATGTTCAATACTTAGCTTAGAAGATGAGGTTGCAGGCACAAGAGGGGAAACTGGTGGTGACACAGGACTTGAGTTGGTGAGGAACTCTGGTGTTGTAGGTGTACTGACAGAGATGGAGGAGTTGCATAGATTATGTTGCTGGATGGTGGGAATTGAGAACCAATCTGAAACAGCAATTTGAGGATCAATCACAACTTCTCTAGATGGACCTAGGAGAAAACCATTTTTAAAAGGGAATGTTAACTCATCAAAAACAACATCTCTGGACACATAGACTCTGCCAGTTTCATCTAGACACATATATCCCTTATGTCTAGGACTTAGACCAAGATTAATATACTTGACAAAATGGAATTTGAATTTTCCAGTGGAGAAGGCTCTAGTGTGAGGATAGCAAGCACATCCAAAGATCTTAAATGAGGCATAATCAGGGGTTTTTTGAAAAAGTATTTCAACAGGACATTTCATATTTAAGACTCTAGTGGGAAGGCTGTTTATTAGACAGACAGCATACTGAAAAGCTTCCCACCAGAATTTTAATGGCATAGATGCTTGAGCAAGAAGAGTTAGGCCAAGTTCCACTATATGTTTATGCTTTCTTTATGCTCTTCCATTTTGAGCATGAGCATGAGGACAAGGATGCCTAAAATGGATGCCGGATTCTTTGAGATATGATTCAAAAACCCTATACTCTCCCCCCCAGTCAGATTGAATACACTTAATGGTAGTATTAAATTGATTTTCAACAAGTTTTTTAAAGTGAATAAAGGCAGTTAAGGCTTCAGATTTGGCTTTAAGGGGGTAGAGCCATATGAACCTAGAGAAATCATCTATGAAATGGATGTTGTAAAGATAGCCAGATACATACTTGTGAGGGTCAGGACCCCACAAGTCTGTGTGAATCAAATCAAATGCATGGGTGGCATGTGAAGAAGATACAAAATAAGGTAGAACATGACTTTTACCAAATTGACAGGATTCACAAAACATTAAACTGGAATTCAAAGTTGCATTACATTGATTTAACACATAACTCAGAACAGTCTTAGAAGGATGCCCAAGTCTTTTATGCCAGACATTGGGATCCTTATCTAGAGAAACAGTTTGAACATTATTTATAGTAGAAGACCTAGGCACTACTGAAGATGCTTGATCACTGGACTTGAGATTGAAGAAGGCTGATTTGGAGTGAAGGGAGGTCTTGGAATCATGTAAGGGAAGAGCATCCAACTTGTACAGACCATCAAGAAGTTCACCTTTGAGAAAAAGAGTCCCTGACTTCTGATCCTTTATGAGACAGAAGGAAGATTCAAAAACAACATTAATAGGATTATCATAAGTATGTTTGGAGATGCTAATAAGGTTCTTGGTTATATTAGGAACATGAAGAAGACCATTAAGATAAACAGGCATAAAGTGAGTAAAAACAGTGCTAGACCCTATGTGAAGAATTCTCAGTTTTTCACCATTACCTACTGTGAGTGCATCATTACCGGTATAATCTGAGTTGATGTGCAAGTTGTTCAAGTCATTGGTAACATGATCTGAAGCTCCACTATCAAGATACCAGGAGGAGTCAGCAACACTTTGAGGGCTAGCTGTGAATGCTGAGATTTGTCTGGGGGAGTTTACACTAGCTGGTGGCACAAAATCATGCTCAAAACGATGCCAGCATAAAGTGACAATGTGTCCAACTTTGCCACAAAGTTGACACACCATTTTACCTGCTGAACTACCTCATTGATTTCCAGAATTTGAACCAGAAAAACCAGAGTTGCCTGAACGACCTTCTCATCCTCTTCCACGATTTGATCTACCACCACCTCTACCAGATCTGCCTCCCATACCACGATTACCACCAGAATTCTGAGAATAACCACCGGAGTTAGAAACCTTACTGGAATTCTATGCCATATGAGCTGCAAGACCTCTAGATGATCTAGAAAGAGGGACAGAACCACTGAATCTTGCAATTAGACGCTCATGTGTAATGAGCTGAGATTGAACCTCCTGCCATGTGAGAGATCCAATTCGAGCTGTAAGATTGATGATGACAGCTTCATACTCATGATCTAGACCACTGAGTGTTGCAAGAATCAATTCCGATTTGCTAATCGGGTACCCAGCAACAGCTAGATTATCAGAGTGGGATTTCATGAGGGCAAGATAATCGTCCATTGACTTAGAGCCTTTTTCAAATTTGGTTAGAGAAGCCTTATACTCTAACATCCTAAGCCTCAGAGTGAGAGTTGAAGAGTGATTCAAGTGTAGTCCAGATTTCATGAGAGGTAGAGCATCCAACAACTTCGAGAAGGGCCTGCTCCGTCATGGAGCTTAGCAACCAGCCGGTGAGGAGAGAATCCGTTTGACTCCACGCATCAAAGGCTGGATTCATCATACCAGTAATGGTGAACTGAGGCGGTGCCGGTGTAGATCCAAAAAGAAAACCATCCAGACGATGACCTTTAACAATGGGAAGGATAGTGTATTTCCAGAGAAGATAGTTGTCTCTGGTCAATTTGATGTTGCATGTCTAAGTTAGATTACCAGTGAAGGATGTTGCTGCTGACCGGAGAGTGGTCAGAAGCTGAGTGAGTGGTGGAAGAGTTCCATAGGAGAGAGGAATGGAGGTTTGAACACTAGACATGAACGGAAACTCAATAAACGGAATGGAGAAGGGGAATGACGGAGATGGAATAATAGAGATGGGTTGAACTGCAGCAGAGGTGGGAATAGCAGTAGTGATCGGAATAGCAGCGGTGGTGGTGCTAACGGTGGTGCCAGGATTTGTTTGAAGCTGTTGAAGCCGCCCCTGCCGGTGGCGGCGTTGAGGGGTCGATCATAGCTCTGATACCAACATAGAATCTAGTAAAGATATTATATAAAGGATAATTATGTTTTTACACACAGCATACATATATATATATATATCCCAAGGTATCTATAACAAACTTGATCCAAGGGTTAATACATAAACACATGTTATAATCTAGACCACACACTTGTCAAACTCATAAACATACACATGTTAATTATCAATTATCCTAATAAACACCACAACCCCAATTGTGTAAGTGATCAATATCCATGTCCGTCATAATGGGGAATTGTGACGTATGTTTGATATCTTATTGTCTCCATTATAAGGCTTGTTTGTGTTGCATTTGATCATTAGTAGAATGACTCTTGTGCTTGCAGCATTATATGTAAGCAGTTCTTATGTGTAATGATATTTTCCTTTTTGGGCATAAAGTGCCATCACTATAAAGATTCTCTTGGTTTGTTCAGCCTATGTCCATATTTTTTGTTTTTGGAGGTCTCCATATTTATTTAAATACTAGCAATCTTGCTTCTTATTTCAAAAAAGTATAATATTAAGCATTACAGCATGTCTCTTCCCTTGTGCTTTTATCATTTGACTTTTGTAGAGTAAGATGTTGTTTTGTTGAACAAAGAACCATGTGTGCTAAACCCGAACACAAATTTTAGAATTGTGACCAATCAATTGTGCCTCGTTGTTCATTGTGATCAAGTTGAGCTGGAGACCATGTTGAAATTTAACAAACCTGAAAGACGGCTACCATTCATTTCCAGTTTTCTTCTAAAGGCCTTGTGGCTTCTCTCCTTCATGGTTTCTATTTATTTTTAATCTCCACTAATTCCTACTACTACTTTTCATTTATCTTTGCTAATATACTTCATTTCTCCTCACTTACAATTTCTTTCAACTTATTGAAGTAGCCTCTTGAATTAAGCCTTAAATGAGCCTGATATTGTGTGCCTTATATGATACTGTTAGTGATATTATGTGCCTTATATGAGTTTTATATGAGCCAGATATGATATTGTGTCCCTTGAATTAACCCTTAAATGAGCCTTATATGAGCCAGATATGTGTGCCTTGAAGTAGTCACTTGAATTAAGCCTTAAATGAGCACGATCTTTGTTTGTTTTAATGTTTCTTGATCATCGACATCGACATTGTTATTGTTTCATCGACATCGATATTGTATGCCTTATATGATACTGTTAGTGATATTGTATGCCTTATATGAGCCATATATGATATTGTGTCCCTTGAATTAAGGCTTAAATGAGCCTTATATGAGCCATAGATGTGTGCCTTGAAGTAGTTACTTGAATTAAGCCTTAAATGAGCACGATCATTGTTTATTGATCGTCTTTGTTTTACCGATCATCGTCATTGTTTTAGTGTAAATCTTTGCGGTTAAATTCGGCTTTCAAATACTACGTCGAAAAGGTATCAAATGAGTCTCATAATGAAGATAAAAAAAAATATGCTCCGGTTGATGGAAATATGGGGTCATTTAGTTATATAAGCTTTTGGACTTAAAATCTTGCACATATAAACTTTTTGGACAAGTTCTTGCACATATAAGCTTTGAATCATAAAAAGTTTTGAAAAAACCCAAAACACCCCCACCTTCTTCCTCAACCATCCTTCTTCCTGAAACCTTAATCCTAAACCTGCCGGCAAACCCGCTGGAAATCCCACCGGAAAACCCCTATGAACCCCGAAACCTCCATAAACCACCACCCTAAAACCCTAAACCCTAAACCCCTTAAACCCGAACCCCCTAAACCCAAAGACTCCAACACCCACGAAAACTGAATTCGCTATTTTCCGGCCAAGTTCAGCGAGTCGCAATTTTTTTTTTAAATCATGAACCCCTAAAACCCTAAACCCTAAACCCTAAACCCCAAACCCCTGAACCCCTGAAACTCAACACCCCTGAACCCTTAAATTCGTGGATCCGACGATTTTCCGGCGAGCTGCGTTTTTTTTTTTTTTTTTATTATTTAAATCGTGAAAGAAGAAGCAAGAAGGAGGAGAAGGAGACGATGAGAGACGAATTTATGGGGTGAGTTGGTGGAAGAAATGGTGTTAATGGAGTTATTATGAAATGCTTTAATGGAGGAATGAAGGAAGAATGAAGAAGGAAAAAGAAGATGGAGAAGAAGAAAGAAGGAAGATAGGGGCTAATATGTCTTTTACATTGTTTTAAAATAGGATTTTGGCCAAAGCTCAAATGCTCAAAAATTTATTTTTGTTGGCTATACACGCCATTTCCCCAATATGTTTTTTCGGCTTTCATAATTTACGTCGGAAGGGTATCATATTTGGACTCAAATTAAAGAGCAAAAAAAAAATAAAAAAGAATTTTGGTGAAAATTTTTTGTTGATCAGAGTTATAAATCAAAAGTATGTTTGAAAAAAAAAAAAAAAAAAGAAACAAACCTGAAGCTGCGGAAGAATGCATATGCGCCCGTCCCTTTAATAAAATGGTAATTTTGTCCGTCTGAAATTTTTTATCATTATTATAACTAAAAAAAGGGATGTGTCACTATTTATTTATTTTGTAATTTTTTTGTCGTTTCCCTCTCTTATAAATATCATGAATGTAATTGATATATCAAACATTACTCGTACTTAAGAAAATCTTGGAATATATTGCTCTCCTCGTTTCTTATGTTACTCGGTCCCACTTGATTCGTTGTTTTTTCTTTAATATTTGTCACTCTTTTTGAAGGTAATATTTGTCACTCTAGTAAATAAAACTTTATTAAGTGCCTATTTTCTAACGTTAAACAACGGCAGAATTATAACACAGTCTTGCCAATCCTGATAAGGATAATATATAGATTATAAGTGCTAGAACTATTTGATAAGTGATGGGGAATATATTTCCAGAGCATTTTGGAAGCAAAGATTATTATTGATATGTTATTCTTAGTTTTGTTGTCCTTTGAGTTCAAGACATTGTATTTTAAGGTGATAAGAAGGTAAGATCATTATGTTTGATGCCATGATTGCCAATTAACTTTGATTGCAAGTTTGTGTTAGTATGGTAAGACATAACTTCTCCCCCAAGGTGTAACATTTGCAAACTAAGCTTTTGAAGGTGGGTCAAACACTCTTTTCCGTAGAGGTATCGTTTATCGTTTCTACTGACATGACACTTAGTTGTATTTATAACTAGTTTTGATATTATTTGTAATCAGTGATGGACTCAAAAAAAGGTGGGTCTGCCTCCTTGTAACGCCCCGCAACTTGGGTGGGTTTATCGGCCCTATTTGAACAATGATATTGATCCAGTAATTATTTAGAATCCGTGGTCTCTAGCACATGTTAGGTAACGAGTATATTATGCTTATATCGTGATAATATTTCTTCAATTACATAAGGTTGTTCCAATGAGACATTAAGACACCAAGCCTGGTTCACGAACTTCTAGGCCCTAGGTGAACATCTATTTGGAGTGCATTTCCGTGCAAATTTCTGAAGAAAAATAGTGCGGAAAAATAAAAATTTTTTTAGGTTAAAGAAAAATAAAAGAAAAAGGATAAGAAAAAGAGATAGTAGTTAGAAGCATTACTACATTGTGTGTTACTACAAAAATAAAGACAACCGAAATTTTCTTTTTTTTTTTCAGATTTTTTTTTTTCAATATTAAAATGCAAATTTTTTTTTTTCAATATTAAAATGCAAAAATTATGACATGGTACTCTTTCATTATTTCCAGCATCACAATTACACACGGATTTTAACATATAATAGAGTAAATAATGGTTCCAATACAATTTTATTGGCCCTAAATTTTATTGGCATAAATTCTTCACTCAAATTCTACACTACGTTTACACCCAAGATAATCTTGTGGTTGTGATTTTTCAAGTTTTTCAATTTTTTACAAGTGAAAAATATGTGGTGAGATGATGATGGTGTAAAATGGTGTGAAACCCTTAATTATTTCTATTACCACATTTATATAAGTCATTTTAAAGAAGTAGCAAAAGTTCTCCGCAGATAGTGTGCCTGTTAACCACAAGATTGGAGGTTCAAGCCCTCCTTCAAGCGATTTTTAGTTTAAAAAAAAGTTCTCTGCTGATAAGAATTGAAAATTCACTAGATTAATCTTCCATACTACTAAATTAGTGGAGGATCTATGGGTAATTATTTTGTAAATAGTGGCTCCACAAATAAAGTAGTTCCCTTACGGAGAACATTCCATATATATATATATATACCCTAAAATAAAAATGGGAAAGTTTAAAATTAATTAAGTTAAAGAATATGGAGTACTAACTGAAATAATTTGTATCACAATTCACAAGGGCTAACCCTTCCAACTAATTAAACTATATATTCCTTCCGTTTCGAAATATCTCGAGTCCAGTTACAAAACACGCTAATTAAGAATTTGATTTAATGCTATGAATTTAAAGATATAATGACTAAAAAATCCCTACGATACAATTAATATAGTATTCTTTTTAACTTCTTATCTATTATTAAATAAGGGTAAAGTAGGAAAATTAACAATAAATGTTGTTTTGGAAAATGTTCTGCCTCAGTTATTTTGAAACGGAGGGGAAACGAATATATGTATTATAACTTGAATGTTAGATTTTTTTTTATTATATATATATTGTTTAAAAAAACTGAATAAACCCCAACATAACATAAATGATGTCGATTTCAAAAACAAAAAAAAACACACATAAATGATGTCTTTTTTTTTTGAAACATAAATGATGTCTTTTATATAACAATGTAAAGAGCCCGGATCCTTTCAAGTGAGAAGATCAAGTGACATTTTAAGTGTAGTCACACACTCAGTGTATGAAGATGATTTAGCTATAATTTATTTTTCAAAACTACATCGATTTTCTAATCATATCTAAAAATACTTGTATTTGAGAGATCGCATGATCCTCTCGACTTAAGAAAGGATCATTTCTTGTTTGATCTTATTTTCCGGAGTTTAACACCACAAATGACTTACAAAACGGATTTCAAAATCCCCTCCCCGTGATCAACTTTAACAGCTATAAAGATCAACTTTGACCATTGATTTGCAGGATTTTGAAGTACGTTTGTTTGAAATCAAACGTAATTTTTGATTAGCACAATTTGATTAAGTCTCAATGATTAAACAAATTGTTTATGACTAAATGTTACATGCTTTTGCCCTGAGTTCCTATAAATGCACAGAGAAATCAATGACTGAAAATCTCAAGATAAAATGAACTTGTTCAATTATAATTATTATCTTATCGATCAAATCAGAAAACACTCAAAATTGTACCGATGGCTTTTGACAATAACTAGACACTCTGAAAATGTAATTTCTCTTTCAAGTTGTAATTATAACTCTATTGCAAGAGGATAAAAGAATACATAATGATTATATCTAACATATCTTATAATTAACATTTTCCTTCTTAAAAACTTATAATTAAGGTTTATAAGTCGTATAAATGTGCCATCATTTCAGTTTTTCTCCATCTAGAAGAATTTGCGGATAATGCCAAAACCTTGCAATCTATTAGTGCTTTCATGTCTTGTCTGCACCATGGATCATATATACCTAAATTTTGACAAATAAATATAAAAATTATATTTCTTATGTGGTTTTCATGATTAAAATAATAAGCATTATTATGTGCCAAAATGGAGCTCAAGATTTATTGACAACAAGATCACCAGTCTTTCTTTACACATCAGAAACCATAATGTGTCAACGACTTAGTAAAAATATGGATAATGGTAGGGAAGCATTTGCTTCGAATAGTCTACTTATTAATAGGTACGTTTGATGTTCTTCAAGACATTATCTTATTAATTTCAATATAATCTATTATTATCAGAGTATTTATCATAAATAGTTGGTGTAGACAATGACAAATCCAATGAGTTTTGGATAATGATACGTTTACTTCCAAAAATTATCTCACCTAAAATTTATCATTTATTAATGAATATTATAAAAATAAAGACACTATTAATAATCATAAGATAAGATGATGTTGGGGTAGATTTTATTTAGAATTTTAGGAGTTACTTTATTATATATTATCGATGAGTTTTCGGATTGTCAGAAATGGGTAAGTATTTATGTAATGAGCGTCTTTCGCGGGGCAGTTACGATGCCATTATGGAGTGGTTATGGCCCATGGAGTGATGCCCGCACCTGGAATGCTTGCTTAATGAAGGTAATGGTTGTTTGAGACCGAAGATGATCTACACCACGTCAATTGTAAGGGACCGAGACCGAGGGTGACCTGCGCCACGTCGGCTATAAGGGACCGAGGGTGACCTGCACCACGTCGGCTAATTAACTATATGGACTGCGGACAACCAGCGTCACGCCGGATAGAAAGGACAGAGGACGAATACGCCATGTCGGATGTAAGAGGCAAAACACAACCTGTACAATGTCTGTTGATTGTTATAAGGGCGACATGAGATATATTACAGGACATCTTGTTGACGTAGGCTTCTTTACTCAGTCACTATCTTGGATGAGTGACACATGTGACCGATCTCGCCTGTATCAAATGCTCCAACACCTAAGTTAGGATAGACCTCATGAGTTAGGTAACAATCTGAGAAGTTGAGGTTCAACTAGTTCTTACACGCATGACATATGATAGCCAGTATTTTTCTTTTTTCTTTTTTAATTTGATTTACCAGGAGATCTTTTTAGGGAACCATTTCATGAATTACACAGAAGGACGTAACCGACCCGAAGAGTGATGAATCGAGCGAGGCGTCTCTTTGGTTCTTTTATTGAGCCGAGACATGCTCAGATTATAAAAAATAATAAAAATAAAAAAAAAAAAAAAAGACTGAGTCTTGTGTAGTTTGCCAATATATATATGAAGAAAGATCATGAGACTGCTCAGCACACCCAAAAATAAACATAAGAAAAGAGCTTGAGACCTATACAAGATACTAAGACATGTTCAACTCGGCAAAACAATACTGAGACATGCTCAGCTCGGCCTCAGAATAGGATGGTTGTTTACCGTTTGTTGAGCTATTTGCATGATTTTCTTGAGCAACATATGTCTGCTCATTTTCGGGCCTGGCCTGGGTGTGGATTTCCCTGTTATGTCCTGCACAATTAATTGGTATATCGTGTCTTTGATTATTTCCTCCATTCGTGACCTGCACATGAGGGCTGGTTCCCTTTGCGTTTGTTTTCTGACTTCGCTTCTAGGACCCATGATCTGCTGTGAATTAATAACTACAAGAATAAAAATGCGTACGTTGCTCTCATTCTAGTGTCAATTGACAATACCAGATATCGTTCGGGCATTTGGGCGTTTGAATGATATCGAAGAAGCTTTTGTAATAGGCCTGCAAACCAAACAAGTCTTGGACGCTTAAGCTAGTATGATGATATGAATTTAACAAACTGTAAGTTTGGAATGTAAAATGTGCATCTATAGAACATATATACCTTGTAAACGAGGAGGATATATACATTGTTCCATCGTGTGATGGTGCTTTATGATCTCAATGAAGTAGTGGAGCGTACACACGCATGAACAAACTCACAGCTTATCAAAACCCCATATCATTCATAAGCTGCTTTCTGGTGCTTACTTGTTAGCTACTTGTGCAGTCGTCTGTTTTATCTACAGTTGCTTAATCGTACATGCTTGGAAAAATTATTTTAATGTTCCACATATGGAAAATGTACACTATTTTATTGTTGATTTTGGGCCTTTTTATTTTTTCAACTTCTTTCTGTATTTAATCTGCGACCTCAAGGTGGACCTAATTTTTAGGGCCCAAGAATATTCTTTATTTTTATTTTTTTTTTACGTGAGTTGGCGGCGCATTGCCTTATAATTTTAGACCAATTAGGTTCAAATCATCTTTTGCCAAAAAAATTAACTGACACATTGCTCTCTCTTAACAAAAGAAAAACTAGTATTATGGAAAACCGGCAGTAGGCGACGGCAGTCTTTGATAATACATCCGATATTCAATAAGTCTTCTGAGTCGTCAAATTATGATAAACGGATAAGTAGTCTCCTTCGAAGATAGTGTTCAAGTATCCCAAGTTGTTGCAAAAAAGATAGCATGGTACATGGCCAGGGCTTCTCCAATCATAATAAACACAATAAAAATAAAAACAAGTTTCTGATTTAACTAACTAAAGGAGGCACAATACAAATTAAATAAACACAAAGGATCCTAATAAACAATAGAGAAATGATGCCTAAACAATAAGATACCATTGCCCTAATCAATGGTGTTAAATATTGTTGTATCAATTGATTGTGTAATTTAGTTGTTGTATTATTACCCTAAACAATAAGATACCTACATTTTTCCGTAATAATTTCCTATAATTTTAATTCACATATATATAATATACCCACTGTTTCTCAGACAAAACTTTATATATTCCATAACTCCTTTTATAAAATAAGAAGCTAGTTTTAAGTTTCTCCATATAACTTGTTCGACACTAGACAACACTTGAGCCTATAACAAGGAAGAGAGAGTCTAACACTATAATTTTCTTTTGATGGAAAATTGTGCTTTGAGCGAAATTAAACTCATGATCTCATACTCTGATAGCATATTGAATTGAGTAATAATATAGGTACAACGGTTGTGACACAACGAGTGACACAACGGTGATTTTGTACCGTTGATCACAGGGACGGAACCAGGAATTCGGGCACGGATGGGCTAATGAACTATATTTGTATGATCGGGTGAAATTTGGATTAAGACAACTAGCTGTATTGGGTCGAGTTATATAAGATTTTTATGTGAAAATAAAATTTGCCGGAATTGCGCATACCCAAGCCTTGGCTTGGTCCGTCCGTCGCAGTTGATCATAAATGTCTAAATTGGTGGATGTAAATATAATATGATCGGCCAGTGCAGTCGCGTTGTGTGTCACTCGTTAACACAACCGTTTGTGTCTCATATCATTACTCTATTGAATTAGATAAATGTTTGTAACACAACAAAAAATACACAACAAATGTTACAACAGTTTTTTCCAACATCGATTTTGATGAGACTTATTTGAATCAATAGGTCACATATGATAATCAATGGTCAAAAAATGCATTTGCGTATTTTATTGTGTTCATTTAGCTGTGGCATTATCACTACTAATTGAATTATCATCTCTAAAATCTTAAAGAGATGGAAGATAAATAATTAATATTGTATATATCTGAATATCAAGCATATATATTATATAAAGAAAAGTAATACCTTATCTTGAAGTGCCATATTCCTTGTATATCAAGTTTGTTTACTATTACTACATCATCTTAAACAAATTTTTATAGTCAAATTAATGACGCAAAAGCTAAGGACAATTAGTCTTATCAGACAATATCCATTACTGCCTAACTTAATCCCCTTTTTCGGCCCGTTGATTTCGGTTATTATTATAAATTCATAAACGCCAATAAAGCAAAACAGACAACCTCATTTTATTAACTGAATGTTAACTTCCAATTTTTATAAGTTTTAGTGTTGTCCCACAGGTTGGTTATAAGTCGGCAGCATATTTAGGATAGGATTCATTATTATTATTCGATCAAACTTGAAGGTATATAATATTTACATAAATAAAGAGAATTTCATATCTATATATGATAACACCATCGCTTTAGAATCAAATCACTCTTAATAAGATATTTATCAAATTACTATCAGAGAGAAATGAAGTGAATGTAACAAAATTGAAGGATCACGGCATTCCGTCATGTGCTTAACCGGATGAAGGGAATTATTGAAATTCATAATATAAGTATACACTTTTTAAGGAAATCGATTTTTGGACGTAATTAAGGAAAAAATAGGGTTTATGGGATTTTCCTATTTAAGGAAAACGATGTAAGCGAGGCGGTAGGATTCATATTACTCCGTGTGAGAGCCAAGCTAGTGAGAGCTTGCTATCAATTCCAAGTCGGATCTTAACGGTTTTCAGATCAGAATAGGGCATCGGAATCGTCGTAAAGATAGCGTCGATTCAAAATCAAAAAGTTGGAGCTTTTCCCAAGGTTTCTCTGCAAAAGGTGTTCGTTTCTTTGCGGTATTTACTGGTTTTGGCTTGGATTAGCTTGCTTATAAGGTAAAAGTTCTTCCTACAATTTCAATTATCGTTATTGAAGTTTAGATCGTGTTTTATGATGCGTAGATGCAAGGAAATTGTGCTTTTTATTGATCAAAGGATCGTGCGTTTAGATATGTTTTCTACGTTTTACGAGTTGAAATTGATGTCAGTCGGAAGAGGCATGAGAGGGCTTGTGCTTTGATGAATTAGTATTCATGTGTGTGTGTAATAATGCTTTCTTGTCCGAAAAGTGGTTCTAAGAAAAAGTTGTTGAGTTGGTGAGGAGCTTACTTGAAAACACTTAGGTGGCTAGTTAATAACCATTAATAATTACATACTTGCGTAGTAAAAGATTAAACATCATGTCAAAAAAAAGAAAAAAAAAAAAAAAAAGGCACCGAGAGAGCGGTACTCGTTGGAGTGCCATAGATGTCACCGAACGTAGGTGTGGTAGGTGTGGTTGAACGCGGATGTAACAAAGTGGTTGAGATAAGGGTAAGTGGTTGTGGGTGTGGTAAAGAGATAAAGGTAATTAAATTGGTGGTTGATGTATTTACCTCAAATGCATGTTTATTTCAGGTAATTTTTAAAGACGCTGAAGTTGAAGACTTTAATTATTTATGTTTTATTTATTCTTTGACTTGAAGTTTGTTTGGGAGCTGTAATGACTTGCAATTTAACCCTATCTTTTATCACTTTATTGTTATGTTTTTGGGTAGTTCTTCCGCTTCCGTTCTTCGAAGACTGATTTAAGTAAGTAAATATTCGAGAGTTATACGCGGGAACGGGCGGGAGTTAAAGTACATGTCATATCGGAATCGATAGTAAACTCGTGTGTGAGTAATCCTTTCCGCCTTTTTAACGATATTTAACTCTTTTCCGAGCACTTTTGTCTTTGGAATTATGCGTGGTGTTTGTTCGTATATGTTATTGCAGGACTTAGGTGACTCGAGAACCCGGGAGGCGATATTTTGAATGAGAGACATGTTCGTGGCATAAAGTAGAATGAAATTGGAAGAAAAGCCAAGTTTGAGTGAAATTAAAGCGAACCGGCGTTTGCCTAACGAAAGTAGAATGAAAGAAGGCGTTTGAATCAAGCTTACTAAGCTCAAAGCGGCATTTGGACATGTCAAAGCATTTGGCATTCACAGAGTTAGCACTTGATCATCGAAAGTTAGAGTTTTGCATTTAACGGGCGTCCAAATAACCCCAAACGCACGTTTGGATGGGTTCAGCCCGAATCGAGAAAGCTCATGCAAGCCAAACTGGCGTTCAAGCAGATTAAACTGGCGTTTGCCCTCAAGGCATGATCCATACACTGGCGTTTAGGAGGAGCCAAACGCTAGTTCGCTGAAGACGAAACCCTAATATCATCGAGATTTCCAGGCAAATTAGCGTTTGAAAGGATGCAAACTGGAGTTTGCGACCGACAGAAGCAGATTTTCACCCTACACTATAAATACGCAGCTCATTCAGCTCCTGAATATTCTTGGCCGACTTTAAACTTTTCTTAGGCGATGTTAGTGCGATTTTAGTGTAGTTTGATCACCCTTCAATCCCTTGATTCCCTAGTTTACATCCTTCGATTCTACATACTTTTTATAGTTTAGATTTACATTCCAAGAACAAAAGATTTAACTTTTTGGTGCAATTATTTCTTCATACTTTTTTGGATCAGATTTTCTGTGGTTATATGGTAATGAATTATTTATCTTTTATTATTTCTAGCATGTTTTCCTTTCTTTATTCCGTCATTAGCATAATCATGAGTAGTTAATTGCATGTGTAGTCGAATTATGTGAAAGCGAGCGAAAACCCTAAGGGGGATGAGATAAGGAATTGTGTAGTGCGTAATATTATGTTTTAACGATTAATCCACTTCCTAAAACTTATTTTAACATCTTTGAATTAGATTGATCACCTAGTTCACTATCACACACATCGAACTTATAGATGCATTTTGCGGTGAGATGTGTGATAAGGGGTTTTAAGATCGTTGCGTAGATTCGGCCTAGTTGTTAGGTCCGTTTCCAATATAGAGGTTTGTCATCGTTGTTCAAGCAACTCTAAAGCTTAATCATGTTAGGATAATCGGTTTTCTAAAAGGAGAGTCGGTTAGCTTCACATAGGGTGGTTAGATCGAGTTGTTCAGTCTAATCACTAGAATTAGGTGTTGGCACCCGTGGACGTCGTTAAACTACATTGGATAGATAGGTCGGTTAAGACACGCTCCATGTCAAGTCCTTCCTTAGGGGTAATAGTAGCTCGTGGGATTATAGTTCGGCTATACCTTTTAATATCTAGAAGTACAACCATTAGTATAATCTTTATTTCTGCATTAGTATAATATCTTTCCACCATATTTTGCCTGAACTAAGTTCAACGTCAGCTTTGGTACTTAGACATTACTCCCTGTGGATTCGATCATGTGACCACTATACTCCCGTTGACCAGATACTCTGTCGGTAAAAGTTAGCGGTTAAGTATTTTTTGCTATTAGTGGTCAGAAGGTAAGAGAAGAGGCAGGTTTGAGACAAGTGGTAAGGTAGGGTAAGGTGGTAGGATCAGATGATAGAGGTAAGGGTGTGGCGTGAGTGGTGTGGTACTGGGGTGGTGTCATGGTGTGGTGATAATAAGATTAATTAGCTGATGAAATAGTAGTGTATGTGATCGACATGGACAAGATGAGAAAATGTGTGCGTCGAGTAGTGTGGGGGTGGTGAATGGGTGGGTCGTAATGAAGGGTGATGAAAACGGTGGTGGTCGTAATGGTGGGGACGGAGGTATATGGATTGAGAATGTAAATTCTCACATCGGTAAAGTAGAATGCTCACCCCATATAAGTGTAAGACAAAAAGGTCTTGTCAACTCAGTTAGTCCTTTTAGACCAAGCAGCGATTGACCGGATCATTTATGACTCGTATAGCGTTATCGGACCGAAGTGCGAGGTGTTACATAATGGTATTCAGAGCCAACTATTAGACGGATCTAAATGTCACACCGTGTGCGGTGGGGGGCACCTCTAGACTCCTCTGGTAGGGACGAAACTGGGACAAGTCCATTCGATGACCTCAGTCCCTTATAAGGGGGAGAATGTAAAGTCCAACATTAGTAAAGCAGTAGAATGATTACCCCGTATAATTTTGAGACATAAACATCTTGTCAACTCGGGTTAGCACTTTTAGACCAATTGAGGACGACGGTCCAAGCAGTTGAACGGATTATTTATTACTCATTTAATTTATCGCAGAGAGTGCGAAGCGTTACTGAAGCGTTAAATCGGATAGTGTAAGACAGTGTATGGGTTGGTGGTAAAAAAAGGTGATGAAGTGTAGTCAGTACAACAGTGGTGGTGGTAGGGACAAAGGTATAGAATGAATCAAGATAAGGTAAAATGTGATGAATGAGCGTAGTAGGGTGGAGTGAGGACCGGGAGGTGGGTGAAAACCTTGTTTTGTCAATTCACATTATCACTCCGTCTATCTATTTCTTAGGGCGATGAAAATTGAAGTTTATATTTTCTTTTTTCCGATCCGTAAGAATGAAACTTGAGTTGGTTTCCCCAAAATAAAATGAAAAAGAAAAAAATGCAACTACTAATGGATATAGCTTGAGGTCAACCTCCATGTCTGTTCTCCATTCGACATTATACATCAAAAAAACTAGATATTGACCACACTGCTTATTTCCAAGTTTTAGTGCTAACCTAACCATCACAAATATTTTGTACATTTACGTGTGTACGTGGCTCAAACTAGAGGCCTCATATTTTAGTGGCTTCCACGTTGTATACACATTCTCTATCTCTCATCGTCAGCAATTGATAGTAGCACAAATCAGCTAGTGTAGTTAATGCTGCTTTCAACGTCGCACGCACCGTTCGGTCATAACGAATAACACAAACTTACGTTTGTATCCACTATTATATACAACCGTAAGTTATATCATTCGTTATGTTGCGGTCGTAAGAATTGCTAAATTAGTTATATAAGTCCTTTTGTGTATGTCAAAATATGATTTGATCTCTACATCTGATAGAACTAAATCTATGATCAACTGAGAATGGTGGTCTGCTGATCGAGAGTATTCAAGTCTGAGAGATCAGTTGAGTGAAGTGTCAGCAGGGTCTACTGAGTCTTATTGACTACTGCTGAGTTGTACGTATGTGCTGATTGTTTACTGAGTTGGTGGAGTCAGATGGAGCTGGGATCTACACTGGGATATTTATTGCAGTTCCGACAAAGAATTTATGGCAGCTAGGGTTTGGGAATTTGTGCTTATAAATATCAATGTTGTAATCAATGTAGTGTATGAAAAAACTTTGTAACTTTCTGTACATAATAGAATATCTTATTTTCTGTCCGTGCAGTAGTCGACACAACATCGAAAACCACATTAAATCAAATGTGTTCTTATTGTTACTGTGTTTTGTCAAATTCCATCATACTTTTCGATTGAATTGCTTATGTTTGTTTTTTTCTTGGAGGACAAGTTACACGCATTTGTTTTAATAATGTATATTTCAACAAAGTAACGAGAATCTATTACCTAATCATACATGACAGGAAAATACGTATTGATTAGCTACGAGTTAATCTTTCTACCACCGTTGTTTGCGGAGTTTAGATTCTTCGCAATGAACATCCTCTAAAAATTAGTGAAATTTTTAAAAAGATGTTACAAACATGAGAGATATGGATGATTCTGTCAATTTTTTTTTTTTTTATTTATTTTTTTTTTTTCGCTTTTTTTTTTCCGGTCGTTTCAAGCTCATTCTTTAGGGCTGACCCTGACGGTGGTCAATAAAGACTTGGGCTATGGGCCCAAACAAATCAATACATTTCAAGCCTCAAATTCTACAAACCATAATTGTAATATATAAGGCCCGTCCATTTACAATCCTCTATGGAAAAAATTGTACGGTTTCTTTTTTTCACCATAAATTTGCTTCAAGTAACCTAATTGCCTTAGAAATTAAAATAATATTTCAGGCACCGCACCACCTATTTTTAAGATTGATTTTTCACAAGAAGAAAAGTTAGTATTATTTTATTTTTCCCTCTCTAGGGCTTCCACCTCCGGCTCTGGGGCCTCCGCCTTTCCTCTAAAGCCGCCACCATCTTCACCGCTCCATTTACGGTTGAGGATGGATCCAGACATCTCTGATGTCTTCGATTCTCTCACTCTCATGCCAGGCGAAGATTCCTCTATAGATATTCCAAAAGAAGATTTCACCGAAGGTATGGAGACTTGTCAACGCAGCCTTCTGGGAAAATTCATCTCGAAAAAGGATATTCAAGTCAAAGAGGGGCTACAAACTGCTATGAAAAAAGGTTGGAAAACGGACTTCTCCGTTGTTCGATTGGAAAGGAATGTGTATCAATTCATTTTCAACACCGATTCTCCTTTAAATCGACTTCTAGAAACGGGTCCATGGGCTTTTGATGGGATTCTTCTTGTCTTGAAGCCATGGAAAAATGATTGGGTGGAGGACCCCAGCTTTTTTACGGAATGTAATTTTTGGATTCAAATTACTAGAATTCCTCTCAAATTTGTTACAACAGATGTTGGGAGAAGAATTGCGAGTGCTTTTCATGATAGCAGTTTTGTCCAAATTCGACAGGAAGTAGGCACAGGTATGCGATTTTTCCGGTTACGGGTGGCTATTAGAGTGCAGGATCCTCTCCGGCGTGCCCTCACATTGACGCCGGAAGGGGACAAGCAAATAAAATCACAAATTCAGTATGAGAGGATGCCAAATTTCTGCTTCTATTGTGGATGTTGCGACCATACGGTGAGAAATTGCACACTTTTATCTAGTGAATTTTCAGTTGATGAGACTCAGAAACTCCCTTTTGGCTCTTGGTTAAATGCAAATCGGAGGTCTATGTTATTGCAAGAATTCGATCCCATTGCCTCACCCATGTCCACTGAACCAAAAGAATTAGCTAAAACTTTAATGCCTCCCCCTCCCATTCCACCACAAAACGACTCAAAAGCCACCTCTCCTAAAAAATCTGAACCCCCCCAAGTCCAAACTACCAACCCAGAAAATATCCTTGCAACTTCAACTCCTCCAGAGCCAAAAAAGCCAGCCATGCCTCTTCAATCCATCACACCAGCCAAACCTACACTTGCTACCCCTAGTGAGAACACACTTTTCACCCATCCAGCAGCCCTTGCAGCTCCCTTCAAACCAAATGACATTCCTCTCATTGTGGGAACAGTGCCCTGTGAAATTCTGAGTCCTGAGTCTATGGAAGTGGATACTACTAAACGCTTTTCGGAAAAAAAAGGCACATTTACCCGCATAAACAAGGATAGGAAAATCCTTCAAGATATCTCTAATTTGGACTCTTTGGGGGAAAAAAGAAAATGCAGGGATAAAGACGAAGAATGCAGCTCAACAGCAAAGAAGAAATTATGCAACCAACTGATATCGGCAGAGTCTGGCGAGGACCAGGCCTGCCGGAAGCAATGAGTCTTTTATGCTGGAACTGCCGTGGGCTTGGCAATCCCACCACAGTTGATACTCTCTCTGCCATTGTAAATTCTCACTCTCCATCTATTATTTTCTTATCAGAAACAAAAATAATTTCCGCTTTCAAAATGAACTTTGTCCGTGATCGCATTGGGTTTCAGTCAGGAGTTTATCAAAATTCAAGAGGTAAGAGTGGAGGTCTGGCACTCTTATGGAAGGATAGTGTGGATGTTACTTTACTGTCAAAATCACAGGGTCACATTGATACGAAGGTGGTTTTGTCAAATGGAACTACGTATCGTTTTACTGGGTTTTACGGCAATCCGGAGGCTAGTGAAAGAAAACACTCCTGGGATCTTCTTCGTCGCCTAAGTTCCATTAATAGTCTCCCTTGGTTGGTGGCGGGAGACTTCAATGAAGTTATGCAAAGTTATGAGCAAAGTACCCCAAATCGGCCCTTGGCAGGTATTTTAGCTTTTAGAGAAGCAATTGATGATTGTCATTTGTTTGATTTGGGGTATACTGGTGCCCATTATACCTGGTGTAATAGGAGGGACCCAGGAGAAGTGAGGGTAAGGCTAGACCGAGGACTAGCTTCCGCAACGTGGAAAGACCTTTTTCCGGATCACACAGTGAGCCATTTATCAACTCATTATTCAGATCATCAGCCTATTCTTATTGCCTGAGACAACAATCTTGTAATTGGTCGAAAGCAGTGGAAAGGCGTTTCAACGTTTCGACACTTTACGGCTTATGGACGCTTGAGACTTACCTATTATTTTGCGGCATTTATGGCCCAGCTCCTTTATTAATTCAGCTGAAAGGTTTAACAGTGTAGTCAGCAGTGTGAGACAATCTTTGAAGCAATGGTCATATCAGAAATATGGTAACATAAAAGAAAGATCAAAGATTTGCGGGGGCAATCTACAAGCTTTTATGGAAAGCGGCTGAATTTTCGGTTCTTAGAGAGAAGGAGATCATAAAAGAGTTGGAACACCTTCTTAGCATAGAAGAGGAATATTGGAAAATTCGCAAACTGAGTGATTGGGTAAATAACATGGACCGCAACACCAAATACTTTCATCACAAAGCCAATTCGCGTCGACAGAGAAATACCATTACGCAACTTAAAGACTGCCATGACACTTCTTTTACAAATGAGCATGATATTCAAAGAATAGCTAATGGTTATTTCCAAACTCTATTCACAGCCCAGGGAGCCAATCTCAGCACTGTTGATGGGTTGAACTTAAATAAACTTTCCGATCAGGCTATATCAAAGCTCTCACTTCCTTTTACACCAGAGGAGATTACAAAAGCACTACACCAAATGCCACCCAAAAAATCGCCAGGACCCGATGGTATGCACATGGCTTTTATGCAAAAACATTGGGACATTTTCGGGCCGAGTGTGATTCTGATTCTGAGCAATATTCTAAACGATGGTGCAAGTTTGCAGGGTATAAATCACACTTATATTTCACTCATCCCAAAAGTGAAAGAGCCAGGTACGATGAAAGATTTTCGTCCCATAAGTCTTACCAATTCTATCTATAAAATCTTATCTCGTACTATTGTTAATCAAATCTGTTGTCAATGATGTTATATCTGGGGCTCAGTCGGCCTTTATTAAGGGTCGTCTTATAACGGATAACATTATCACTGCTTTCGAAGTCTTTCATTCTATGAAAACAGGTAAAAAAGGTTGTAGTGATCATATGGCCCTCAAACTTGACATGGCCAAAGCTTTTGACAGGGTTGAATGGCCTTTTGTCGAAAAAATCATGCTTTCTATGGACTTTCCACAACATCTGGTGGATTTAATTATGAGGTGCATTACCACTACATCATTCCAAGTTCTGATTAATGGCTCACCATCACCCACATTTCGGCCCACTAGAGGGATTCGTCAGGGCGATCCTTTGTCCCCTTTTATTTTCATCATTTGCGCGGAAGGATTCTCTGCTATGTTGCGTAAGGCTCAAGAGGAAGGTAAAGTGAATGGTGTCTCTTTTGGCAATGGTGAAGTGCTCATTAATCACCTTTTGTTCGCCGATGATAGTATTATGTTTTTGGAGGCAAATTATGAATCATGCACAAATATAAAGTTGTTACTTGAAGAGTACGAGCGGCTTTCCGGCCAAGCAGTTAATTATGGAAAATCATCCATTTTCTTTGGCAAAAACGTGGCACCCTCGCTTGCAAATGACATATGTGGCCAATTGGAAATAAATCAAAGTTCTGGGAATGGCTTGTATTTAGGCTTACCATACCTCATTGGGAGAACAAAAAAAGAGATTTTCACTTTCTTAATTGATAAAATTTGGAAGAAGCTTGGAGGTTGGAAAGAAAAAATTTTATCGGCTGCCGGGAAAGAAATTCTTATCAAAGCGGTGATCCAAGCAATTCCCACATTTGCTATGAGTTGCTTCCTTTTACCTATTGATACGATTAAGAAAATTGAAGCTGCTATTCGACGTTTCTTTTGGGGTGCGAACGAAGGCTCGAGGAAAATACATTGGAAGTCCTGGACCGGATTATGCATGCCTAAAGCAAAGGGTGGCCTAGGATTTAAAAACTTGAGAGCTTTCAACTCTGCTATGTTGGGTAAGCAAGCATGGAGAATTATTCATCAACCGGATTCATTATTGGCCAGGCTCTTAAAAGCGAAATACTTCGAAATTCATGCTTTCGATCATGAGTTATTGCCACAATGGTTCGTATGTATGGCATAGTATTCTTCATGGAAGAGCGCTTCTTACGAAAGGTTTGCGATGGCGCATTGGCTCTGGGGAAAATATTCGAGTGTTTGATGACCCTTGGATTTCTATGGCCCACAATTTCAGGACTTGCAATACACTTTCTGCACTCGAACGAATCAGTATGCGGTTAAGAATTTAATGATGCTGGAGAGCGCAAATGGAATAAAAATCTCATTCTGACCTCTTTCATGCCACATGTTGCGAATTACATCACGAAAATAAATCTTGCTCCAAGGCATCGGGAAGATCGATTAATATGGCATCACACTACAAATGGCCTCTATTCGGTAAAATCGGGATATACCATTGCTTTAGATTATCAAGAATTTAGCAATAATGAGCTCCCGAAGGCATCACCTTCGACCCCCTCTCCTTTTCGGAAAAATTATGGAAACAAAATGTTGCACCTGGTACAACACTTTCTTTTTTGCGCGCATCACATAACTTGTTTGCCTACCGGTGATAATTTGCAAAAACGGGAACATTCAATGGATTTGCAGTGTGTGCGGGGCGGGAATAGAAACTATTGGCCATTGCCTACTTGATTGTTCAATAGCGCGTAAGGTGTGGAGCTTAGAACCTTTTAGCAAGCTGTGGGGGAAAAGCAGGCTGCACTCTTTTGCTGATGTACTCGATTTAATCTTGCACATTGACGATGACTTCGCTCGGGGTAAGATTCTTTATCTCTTATGGCATATTTGGAAGGCCCGGTGCTCATGGATTTTTGAAAAGAAAGCGGTGTATGTGCCCTCCCTTTTTAAAGAGGCTGAATTTGGTTGTCTTGAATTTTTATCAAGTGTTAATACCCCCCAAAGTGATAATCAATCCTTTCGTAATTGGCCAGTAAAGTGGAAGCCCCCCCCAACGTCATATATCAATTGTAATGTTGATGCTTGTCTAAAAAATGACTCTCTCTCAGTTGGCGGCATTTTCAGAAATGAAAATGGGGAAATTCTTAATGCTTTCTCTTTTCACATAGGCACAAATATTTCGGTGTTGGAAGCAGAAGCTCTTGGAGTCTTTCATGGGTTGTCGTTTGCAATATCCTATGGCTACTATCGACTTATTTTGGAGGCGGACTCTCTAGCAACAATTCAAAAACTCCAATCTAACGAAGAAGACTTATCTGATGTTGGACAACTGGTAACGAGTTGTAGGGACTTATTGCACGTTTTGAACACAGTTCTATTCTCTTTTATCAAACGCACGGGGAATGCCCCTGCGCACTTTCTAGCTAGACATGGGTCTTTTTTGGCTGTTGGTAATGTTGTTGAATGGGGCTCCTCTCCCCCATTCGATGTACTTCATGCTTGCACTTTGGATAGTGCCGAATAAAAATGTTTTTTTCCACTCAAAAAAAAAAAAAAAAAAAAGTTAGTATTGGTGACGTTTCGCATGGTCACTTGTACTCACGTTCCTTAAAGAAACACTAATATTAGTGACAATTCAGTATAAGTGAAGATGGTGATGGTATCATATCATACGCACTGTTCTAATAAATACCTATGATGCACCGACACTTCAATCTGATCGTCGTGCGGTGTGTTCGACACAAAACACGACACGACATGCTCCGACACCGTGTCCGACACATGTCGACTGATTCAATTAATACTATTTAATATTTAAATATCCGACACGGCACCGACACTCTCCAACGAGAGGAGTATTGTGCAACAGTTATTAGAGAATGATACCAAGTGGATGGATGTGATGCGTCCAACTCACCCCTACACACCTCTAGCGTGTGAAAGATGGTGAGTTGGATGCATTAAATCCATACACATGGTATCACTCTTAAAATAACGTTTGCATCGTAATTTCTCTCCCCTCCGACACTCCTGAACCCATTTTTTTTTAAAAAAAAAAAAAATTCTTTATATAAGTTTTCTTCAATAGAAACGTTAAAATACACGATTTTCATTTCTATAATAATTAAAAAAATAATACGTCGTATCAAGTTTATATGTTATTTTGTTGATAAACAATTATTTTTACAATTTGTAATATTTTAAATGTCAATCACAATTTCTTTTGGCACCGTATAAAAGTCAAATATCTATTCTAGATATTCATAGATTTTTATCTTATTTTGTCTAGTTTTTTCACATGTTTAGGAATTTTTTTTTTTGATAATAACAACAATTGAGGGAAAGTAATTTTCAATGATGTTTAGCAATTACAATATTAGTACTTATAGTAGGAATACAATGAGAATGCAATAAATGCTGATATTACAAAATTATTACAAATTGATTACGGAGATATTTTTGATCTTGTAGAATATTCTCAAAACGTCCCCGCAATCCCATTGAAATGGAATGAACATGGAGATTGGTTCGTAATCGGCAACAACTGCTTCACATCAACCTGCTATTGTTTGAATTCGCAATGGAGGACTCAATTTTTGTAAAGAGTCATAAAAGTAGTGATAGAGATGAATAAATATTTGGAGGGAATATGATCCTTAAGAGAATTTGATACCCTAAAAAAAAATTATAGATGGAAAAAATTGATGTGTGGTCACACTTGTGATCAACACATGGAGGGTTGTACCCTAATTAAGAAAATTTGGAATGAATGATGGTAAAACCCTTAATAAAATTTGGAATTGAGGGTTGTTGTTATACAAACCTTAATAGACGAAAGAGGAAGAAGCAATTGGTGGAGGCAAGAGAGGTGTAAATAGCAAAGATGATGGAAGAGAAGTGGTAGAACATAAATTTGTATTGGAAAATTAGAGGTTTACACGAGACCATTGAATTGAAAAGAAAATTCGCCATGGCCGCAGAAGCGTTTATGGGTTTTGCAATTTCGGACATCATAAACAAAATTTATTCAGAACAGCTATAAGGGTGAAATCAACGGAAAAAACAACCAAGGATATGCTGATCCACTTGGGAAGCATGAAATAAGCTTATGGATGCAAAAAAACATCACAATTTATTTAGATCAACTTAAGAAGTAAAAAATTAAAATAAATATAAAAGATGAGGAGGGTGAGGGTTCGTTTAGATGAATGTTACGAACCCCCACCCAAACATTTTTCCTGTAAAGATTGCTCACGTTAGTCAGAATGCTCTGATACCATAATAACAATTGTGGGAAAGTAATTTCCATTGATGTTTAACAATTACAATATTAGTACTTATAATAGGAATACAATGAGAATGCAATACATGCTGATATTACAAAATCATTACAAATTGATTACGGAGATATTTTTGATTCTGTAGAATATTGTCAATAGATAAATTGAATTTTATTTACATTATATATATATATATATATATATATATATATATATATATATATATATATATATATATATATAGGGGAGGGGCCATAAGGACAAAAATTAATGAGAATGGAGTGCGGAAGGACATTTTTGCATTTTCAAAGATTATAAAGGACAAAAACAAATCTTTTGGACAAAAATACCCATTCACAGTAACATTCATCCAGATGCAACAATATTCATGAATCATCAAGTAACATTCACAGTAACATTCATCCAGATGCAAGAACATTCATGAATCATCGAGTAACTCATCCAGATGCAAGAACATTCATGAATCATCAAGTAACATTCACACTAACATTCATCCAGATGCAATAACATTCATGAATCATCAAGTAACATTAATGAATCATCAAGTAACATTCATCCAGATGCAAGAACATTCATAAATTCATGAGTCATCAAGTAACCTTTGCACACGATCAGACTAAACAAGCAGTATCATTCATCCACATCATACCGTAACATTGATCGGCACATAGTAACATTTACCGTTTCAGGTAGTGAATCCCAAATCCCAAATTCTCAAAAACAAATAGTAACAAAAAAAAAAAAAATCCGGCCAAAAATCCAATTTCCGGCCGGAAGAAGAAGAAGGAGTTTTGATGAATAGTAAACTTTTTCCGGCCAAAAAACAATTTCCTGCCAAATCCAGTTCCCGATTCAAAAAAAAAAAAACAAAACAGATTCATCAATCGGAGCTCTCTTCTACAACACCAAGGTTTCAGTCGCCTCCCGTTTTGCAATTATTTTCCTGATCCTATACCCAATTCTGGTTCCTCAATCTCTGCAAAGAGTCCGACAAGTATTAGTGTGATTGTGTCCGAATTTAAGAGGGTCTTTGTAAAACGATTTCATCTTCATCCTTTTCAATATATATATAGAGTTAATCCTATTTTTGTATAGACCGGTTAATTACATAAAGCATGGTTCACCACCACCACTTCTCCGGCATGGGGCACCACCACCACCATCATCATTACCATGCTCCCATGAGCCACCGTCACCACCACCATCAAGCCGGAACAGGTGCTAACAACAGCCATCATCACCACCATCGCCACATCAGTGATTAGCAGCAACCAAGGACCTGCAACCACCGGCCGATGTGGATTGCCGGAAACAAATAGCAACAGCAGCAACAACGATGCCTGCAAATCTTGCCAAAGAAACCGGCGCAATTGGAAGAAGGAAGGGAAGAAGGAGGCGCAGTTGGAAGCATAAGGAGACATAGGTTAAAGGGTATTTTGGGAAGTTTGCATAGGTTTTGTCCTAATTAAATTTGTGTTTCCTTGAATCCTGATACTTTTATTAATGTGTCCTTCTTGGCAAAAAACTATCTATAATATATACACGAAGCAATTTAGCCCAATTATCCGGAAATTATCCATTTCGACCCGTTCCAAACCCAACTCTTAAAAAAAATACCGCAGTCAAAGATTACACATTAATGGCACAGTCAAACATTATACAATAATAGCATTTATGTTCAAAATTTACAAAATATCCACGTTAATTAGAAATAGTAACCAAATATATTCAAAATTTACAAAGCATCACATTTTGAATGGAAATAATAATGTTCACATTGTACAATAAATATCTTACAGTTTTAAATTTTTTTCTCCTCTTTTTTAATACACCACAGTCTTTCTTTAAAAGTTTTAAAAACATATGATTTTCAAATGCTTCTCCTTCCACAATATCTTGGCCTCCTTGCTGACATTGCTACTTGCAAAATGTTGGGGTATTTACAGGCTACAACAAATCCATCAAGCAATATTGTAAAGGTAATTAACGTCATACTCATTTTTTTCCTTTTAGTGTTGCACCCGTCTCTAATTATTTCCATGCATATTTACATGTTACTCCTTGCTCTAATAAACACACCAAACAACAGTATCATCAAATCAGAGGTAACCATCATAATGATTTTTTTCTTTTAATATTGCATCTGACTCCACTTATTTCTATTTCACTCATTGCTCTCGATTTAACCAACTATGAAATTAATCAAATAACAACTCAAAATGTTGAAGTACACAATAAAAACTTCACTAACTTGATTTTTTTTATATTATTTTACAGGATCGAAAAAGCTTCACTAACCCGATTTTTTTTATTTAATTTGCAGAATTGAAAAATTCATAGTTTTTTTAAAAGGTATGACATACGTGTGTTTCTTAATTAAGAGGTAAATGTCATACTGATTTTTTTCTTTTAATACTGCATCTGATTAATTCCACCTATTTCCATAATACTCATTGCTCTTAATTTAATCAAATATGAAATTAATGAAAGAAAAACTCAAAATGATGAAGTATAAAACAACTAACTGGTTTTTTTTATTTTGTTTTGCAGGATTGAATAATTCATAGGTTTTTTTAAAAGGTATGATACACGTGTCTTTGTGTATTATTTATTGACATAGCCTACAAAAAATTACACATCACCATAAGTAAGTACATTAAAAAAAAAAGGGGAGTGGTAATAAAGGACAAAAAAAAGTTGACAAATAGGATTAAGGACAGTGGAAAAAAAATCATGTGTTAAAGGACAATTCCACTGTTTGTTACTCAAAATACACTGTTGGTTGCATTGTTTTTACAGTGGAATCCACTATTCCACTATTTGGTTTGTCCTTTTCACCCAATAAAAAATTTCACTGTCCTTTTTACATATTTCCACTCTTATTTTGTACTTTTTAACAATAAAGCCTAAAAAAATTACGCATCACCAAAATTAATTACACGAGCTGCATTTTTTTCCACGGTCAAAGATTATTCATTAATGGCACTTATGTTCAAATGTACTAATTATCCACTTTTTTCCTTTTGTCAAATAAAAAACACCACGTTAATTAGAAATACGAAGGAAAAAAACTCTTAAATAATCCTGCTCACATTTTATATTAAATATCATGCAATTTTATTATTATTATTTCCGGTTTTTTTATCTTCACATTTTTTTTGGAAAGAAAAGAAGTTTTTAAAATAATCATGTTCACATTGTACATTAAATGTCCTCCATTTTTATTCTTTTGTCAAAACAAAAAACTCCACGTCAATTAACAATTGGAAATCCTCGAAGAAAAACCCAAGTTATACCCGTTATCATTTTCCAATTTTTTAATGTTGAAATTTTTATTCTTAATTTCAGTTACACAGGTACTATGTCTTGCATTCGTCATTTGACTCAGTAACACGTAGTAGAATTTTAATTTGTATTTCGGTTTTGTATTTTTTTTACTTTTGATTATCACCATTGATTTTCAATTTTTTTTCCATTTGTTTTACTAATCGTTCACAGGGATTCGTTTTGGTAACTAATATCTGTATACACTCGGTAAGTTCTTTTTTTTCCTAATCGTCCATTTTTCTGTGTGGTTCAGCCCTTAATTTGGCACCATTTTTTTGTGTCGAGTTTGTGCACCCAACAAATATATTTTTGTGTGGTTCAACCCTTCAAAATATTATAATGCACCCAACATAAAAAAACCGAGTTTTTGTGCTTATAAGTTTCGATTTTTGTTTACTAATAAGAGTTTCTTCTGAATTCAGTTTCCATCGATCTGAAGGAATTCCTGTAAGTTTTTCATTTCCGGTGTTGGTGTTGTGCTGATAAATCATATCCTGAATAATCGGTTTTTTTTGTGTGTAGAATTCGTCTGATCATTTATTCACGTGTGTTTCACAATCTCAACATTACGAAAAAAATCCAGCCTGGCCGACCGGGAACGATAAACTTAATGGAATCCTTTCAGTTGTTGGTTTGAGGTAATACTTTTGTTAAATTACAATGCATTATCTCTTAATTGTTTAATTTCTTCTCTGTTTGCTTTCCAATTTTTCTGGGATAAAACTCAGGCGGTGAGTTATTTTCACCCCTCATATGCTTGGTAGTTAAACTAAAGTTAAATTGAATCTTTTAAGGTAGTCCCTCATATACAGCTTGATATTTGATCTGTGCAAATAAGATCGATTTAAACTATTGTTACATATTGTTACATATGATGCAGGTGATAGCCAGTGTAGGAATACGTGGATTTGCTTATTATACAACGAATTATTTACTTATTTTCAGTAGTGAAGTTTATGTTTTATTCAATTTGAAATGAATAGATGGAAATACACCTCAGATCATGCTATGGCAATACACTAAGCCACATTCAACCGAAGGACACATGATTTGTTGAGAATGCATAAACCGATCTCCGCTTTCTTCCTTTCGTGAAAGAAGTAGGTGACAATATAAACACGGGTTGACCTTAAGAAGCCATAGGATCATGGAAGATGGTTTTTTCAATATGTCTTGAAGATGATATTACTGATTAACATTTTTTTTATTTAGATACCTGCACTTGGATGAAGTGTTGGAATACACCGACAGTTATGCTAAGTATGACAAGTCTTTTTTCTTTTTCGGAGATTGCGATTTAATCATTGTGTCATGAAGCTAGGATGAGTGGTGGGTACCCTGAAAGGTTTTTTTATTCATTATTTTAATTTTTAACATTCAAAAGTGCTTAGCCACGTTCCCTAATAAGTATATGTTTGGACTAATGTAACTATCAATTGTTTAATAAAAATTATGGAATACAGTGTAATTTTCTTTAATGTAAACGCTTTTTCTTTCCTTTTATATATGTCATTTTTTAGAAGAGATTTTCTAATGACACCCCAATCGATCTACATAAAACACTTTGAAATTATATCGACATTGCAGAGGGCAAAATTTGCCATCGACCTTTTCAGATTCGAGTTCGAGCATAGATTTGATTTTGAAGAGATCGAATTCGACGGTGGTGCCCCAAAATTTAAAAGTGCCCTTTTAAGAAAATATGGTATTGTTTCAATGTGTTTATATTTTATCCGTGCATTGCACGGGTTAATGGCTAGTATCGGCGGCGTGTCGTGTCCTTAAATTTTGGAATTAGCCGTATCGCCGTGTTCGTGTCGTGTCGTGTCGTGCGACGTGTCCGTGTCCGTGTCCGTGCAACATGGATAAATACATACAACCACGGTCATCGCTTGACCTAGAAGGCAAGAATTATTAACTATTAAGTTCTAGTTTTGTGTTTCACTTCAAAATGAAACATGTTGCCCTTGAATATCAGTTTATCTGTGATAAGGTTCAAGCGCGGTGATGAGAGTCAACTTTGCTATAATTTCGTGTGCATTTTACCCCTATTTATAGCCTATTCGATGTAATTTTGTGGAGGTTAAGTAGTTTTTATAGGCGCATTTCACCACGGGTTGAATCACGAGACGATATGACGTTTACGTCGAAAATCTCGATATTTTTGGGTGATTTGTGTGTGTTTTATTGGAATTTGTCACGCTTGGATATGTGGTTTATTTTTATTACAGGTACGGCGTGATAGAGGGTGTGACGAGGGTCGCAACGGTATAAAAATCATCCAAAACGGAATTCGAATGAGGAAATGGCCAACAATTCAAGCTTAGGTGTTCGGAGAAAATTAAATAATTTTAATAAAATCGCGTGTCGAAAACAGAATGTATCACACCCAGGATGTGACGGTGACTGTTTTTCGTACTCTTTGTGTAGAGAAAAACAAAAAAAAAGAAAACAAAAAAAAAAATAAAAGAAAGGAAAAAAGAAAAGCAAAGAGGATGATACTTTTTATCAAAAGGGACCCATGCCATTTAAGAAAGCCGGACGAAAAGCACAAAAGGGGGGCGCATATTTATTCTTATTTTTGGGGAAAAAATTCGGAAGTAGAAGACGGGTCGGCAATTGGTTTATTTATAAAAGCCACTTAGGTTAAATTTCAACACAGTTTTTACACGAGAATTTTATCTTTTTATTTTTCTATTCCTGCCGTCCTTCTCCCCTTAGATTAGAACAAAATTTATTTTATTTCTTTTTCCTGCAAATCCTTTGAGAACATCAGCCCCTTTATTTATTTTATTTTGCAATTGGAACACAACGAAGTGACGATTCGAGTGGTGGATTGCTACGATTTCTTTTGGTAAATTTTATTCAATCTTTTTATCATGTTTATTATTATTGTCTTCATAAATTTCTGCACTTTTATTATTACCATGAGTAGCTAATCTGTTGTGTAGTCGAATTATGTGAAATGAATAAAACCCTGCAAGGGGATGAGATAGGGAATTGTGTAGTGCATAATTGAATGTTTTAATGATTAATCCATGTCCTAAAACTTATTTTAACGTCTTTGAATTAGATTGATCACCTAGTTCACTGTCACACACATCAAACTTATAGATGTATTTTGCGGTGAGATGTGGGATAAGGGGTTTTAGGATCGTTGCGTAGATTCGGCCTAGTTGTTAGGTCCGGACCCAATACAGAGGTTTGTCATCGTTGTTCGAGCGACTCTAGAGCTTAATCATGTTAGGTTAATCGGTTTTCTAAAGGGAGAATTAATTAACTTCACATAGGGTGGGTAGATCGAGTTGTTCGGTCTAATCGCTAGAATTAGGAGTTGGCACCCGTGGATGTCGTTAAACTACATTGATGAGGTAGGTCGGTTAAGACGCACTCCTGTTAAGTCCTTCCCTAGGGGTAAAAGTAGCTCGTGGGATCATAGTTCGACTATACCCTTTAATACTTAGAAGTAAACTCATTAGTATAATCTTTACTTTTGCACTAGTATAATATCTCTTCACCACTATTTTGACCTGAACTAAGTTCTAAGTCGACTTTGGTACTTAGACATTACTCCCTGTGGATTCGACCTTGAGACCACTATACTACCGTTGACCCGATACTCTGTCGGTTAAGGTTAGCGGTTAGTTATTTTGCTATCAAGAATTTTGGCGCCGTTGCCGGGGAGTAACGTTTGATATCTTGTAAGTTGACCGAAAGCTTGGGCTTAGGTCATTCTTATTTTGATTTCTTGTTGTTTATTGTTTGTCAGTGAATGACCCGAAGCTCCAAAGAACCACTTATCGAGCCAATTGAAGAAAATGAAGCTTTTGCACGTCATAGAAATAGTCAACGCCGAGGAGAACTTCTAGTTGTTAGTCCGAACCCTTTGTTCGAAGAAGAAGGGACAGTAGAAAGCTTACCCTCACTCTCAGACTCCTCAGAGGGAATGGAGGATTCACCAAATCATAGGGATGGCAAAGATCCCTTAATCGAGCACAATGTACAAGGGCAGACCTCAGACACCACTGGTGGTAACGCAAAATTACCATTGCACACTCCACCGAGGACCCCTCGTCATGAACCGTTAAGAGAGGACAACACAGTGTTGCGTCAGTTGAGAACCCCACAGATTAATCAGAGGGCGAGGGATTGGACGATGACAGGGAGGACAAAATACCGATCACGCAGAATTTCGGACCCGAATTAGACCAAGAGATGGTAAATCGAGTCATCGCAGATGCTAGAGAATCAAGGAAATCAACAGGGTTCCAAAACCCATATAATCAAGCAACCACCTATGCAAAGAAGATATTATCAGCGGCAAAGAACAGCGGGATTATCGACCACAGATGGCTCAACAGGTGCAGAGACCGAGAGTATGTCGAGACTATGTTACCACCCCACAAGAGGTTATCGGGCACAATCCAATTAGAGTGCCCCCAATTAATGCGAACAACTTGGACATCAAGCAGAACATTCTGAATATGTTGGGGGAACATGCCTTGTTCCACGGGAAGTCGACTGAGAACCCAAACAGCTTTCTAGATCATTTTCTGCAAATTTGTGGGACAATGAGATATAACGGGGTTAGTGACGAGGCAATGAAGCTGATAGTTTTTCCGTTTGCACTGAGAGGAGCCGCAAAGGATTGGTTCGATTCATTGCCCAATGATTCATTGCATACCTGGCGATGTAACGAGAGTGTTACGAAGAAGTATTTTCCTCCGCGAAGATGCGGATCGAAAGAAGAAATCTCTTCGTTTGACGGTCTCGAGGAGAGACCTTAAAAGAGACTTATGAGAGGTTTGGGGTCTCATGAAGAGATGCCTCCACACGGTTTTTCTACGGTGGAAGCGAGTTATTATATTATTCGGGGCCTTAGAGCCGATGGACCGAGAATAATTTGAATGCCGCATGATGGCGGAGATATCATGAATCTGCCGCGGAACAAGCTATGAGACAGATTGAGAATCGCGCAGATGGAGAAGGACAATGGGGTCAAGCGAGAAAGAAGAAGAAAGCCCCCATGGAAAGTGTGAAGTCGCTCAAAGAAGAGCTTGATAGAGAGAGCGGCCATGCATGACAAGATGCAAGAAATGGTGCTAAAGATGGAACAAATGGAGTTAGAAAGAAAGAAGGCACATCAGTGCCAGCTTTGTGGAGGTGGACATTCTGCCATGGAGGGTACATCATCGAAAAGGCCCACTTATCCACAACAGTTGACACCTACCCCAGTACAACAACAGTCTGGCAATCAGAATGACCAGCAGCGGATGAATGTATATGCAATGGGGCAGGTAAATATGAATCAACAAGAATTTGGCCAACAACGGTGGAATGGAAGATAACCGGCGAGGCCAAGCGGGTGCGAGTATGGCATGGAAGAGAAGCAGCAGCGAGTACAATGTGAGCTATATTGGACAAGGTAATGGGGTAATCGGAATCGAGAACCAACATGGGCGCGGTGGAATCGAAACAATAACAATCGAACCAAGGGTTCATGCAGAACAAAGCTCATACAACCAACCTTGGAACCGGAATCCACGAATCGAATTCATACCAAAAATCGAACCAAGGTAGCTATCGAATAATCGAATCGAGCAATCTTAAACACACAGAACAAAGAATCGCAGAATCGAGAATGGGGCGAGTCAAGGTGGAATCGTAATCGGGGGCGCAGGTAATCGGCAAGCAAATCGACCACCCGAAACAATAATTCTCGCGCATATCGGCATCCGAATGCTCATCTTCACGAACAATCGAACACTCAACAATTGAACAATTCGGGTGCTCGGAAGGCGCCCATTGAGATAATCCTGGAAAGACCTGGATAGGATCAGTATCGAATTGAATAAGAATCTTTGTTGAGCGAAAGTGGCCACTCACTCCGCCATTCGAATTTGGAAACTCAAGTTGGGCAAATCACGAACACACCTTGAAGAAGAATTTGAGTGATCTTGAGCGAGAATCCGAGACAAGTGAATGCAATATTCACTAGAAGAAGTAGTAGAGAATTGGGAGTGGACCGACCAAAGAGAGGGTCGAAGCAGAGAAATATTTGGAAGAAGAGGATGGCGAGGCGGCAGAGAGAGAAATAATGGAAACCGAGTTAGAAGCTGTGCGACGAAGAGAGTTATCTTGCATTAAGAGAGACCTCGCGATTGTAAGGAAAGAGCGAGCAATGGAAGTCTGAGAGGAGCAGGATGCTCAAACCGTAAGAGATGAAGAAAGGGAGAAGCGAGGATTTCATAGTCTTTGGACATTAAAGAGGAGGAGCCGAGCAAGCCGGTGATGATAAAAAAGATACATCCGGGCCTCCAAGGCCAAACACTCGAGGTAAGAAAAATTTTATGCCCCTCCCCTCCTGATTTTGATGAGAATACGTTGTCTTACCCACCTAAGGGTCCTAAGAAGCGAGTCCTTCTCGAGAGTCGAGTAGATTCCTCGACATTCTTAGGAAGGTAAAGATCAATGTTCCCTTCTTAGAGGCAATTGCTAGTGTGCCTGAGTATTTTAAATGTTTGAAAGGGATGTTGACAAGTCGAGAGAAAATGGGTAAGATAGTTAAGCTGAGGGAGGAGTGTTCGGTTTATGATAGTAAGATACCCCTAAGATGAGAGATAGAGGAGGTTTCACCATTCCTATCACCATAGGCAAACATCTGTAATTGAAAATGTTTTATGTGATTTAGGAGCTTCTGTGAGCTTGATGCCTAAGGCTTTATATGAAAAATTAGGTTTAGGTGAATTGGAACCTACGGGAATGACCCTACAGATGGCTGATAGGTCGGTGAGGAAACCTATGGGGGTAGCGGAAGATGTCTTAGTGCAAGTTGGAAAGTTTGTGTTCCCGGTGGATTTTGTGATTCTTGACATGGAGATGGACTCCAAGACCTCTGTTTTGTTAGGTCGTCCCTTTTTGACCACCAGTGACGCTCAGATAGGAGTTAAGAGTGGAGATATTTCTTTTGGTGTTGGGGGCGAGAGAGAGCGTTTAAATGTTTACAAGGATAGAGGTCCAAATGCTATAAATGATGAATGCTTATATACAGAATCTTTGTTTTCTTGTGGTGTGGTGCGTACTGACGTGCAGGAAGGAAAAATATTGTCAAAAGGAGATGCGGTGCGCTTACGAGATGTCGTCGATCGAGGCAAGATCGAGGCACAGAATAAATCGGGATCGCCCGTTGCACCGGTGCTCCCCAAGCTGGGAAAAGTGCGGATTGATAAACCACCTGATTGCACGAAGTCTAAGAGGAAGCCATCTCCAAAGCCGGAGAGGAAAGAGAGTGTGAGATGGAAAAGAAAGCGGCCACAAGTGACACGAGGTAAGCCGCTCACTAGCTCGACTATTTTTATGATTGCCCTTGGGATATCTGCGAGCATGTTTAAACTGATGAATGCGGAATTTGGTTGACATGCTATGAGCTTACATGATATGTGATGAGTGTCTGTTTGAGTTGTGTGAGTCGTTTATGATTTGAGTTTGTTAAGCGTCACCCGGTCGAGCCAACGACGTAAAACAAAGGCGCTCGGTGGGAGGCAACCCACTTTTTCTTAGGTTTTTAGGTTTTTTTTTTTTTAGAAGTGATGAAAATTTGACCACGTATCTCGAATTCCGTTGCATGCTTTGTGATAACCCATATTTTATTTGTTATATACATCTCCATACTTGTGCTTACCTACGCTCGAGGTTTCGGCCTCTCGTCGTAGTGGATTCTTGGTTTCTATGTTGTGATTGCACAGATACCCTGGGAGATACGTTGGAGGTTGTCACTTCGCAGAGTTCCGCCTTATTGCCAGTTCAGCTAAGTCTTTCTTTCTTTACTTTATCACTCACACACCGAGGACGGTGTTCCGTTTAAGTGGGGGGTGGTAGACTTAGCTTCACTTTGCTACCATGTGCTTTAATTTTATGCATCGAATAAGTTACATGCTTGGTGTTTGGTCCATTCGAGTGAAAATTGAGCTATTTTTAAAAAAATTTCATGACTTTGACGTTTTGAATCCTATGTGAGTCACTATATTCTTTGGTTAACTATTAGTCAAGAGTTGAATGTATGCGAGTCAAACCTTTATCTTGTTGTGTGAATGGAAATCTTATGCACGTAATAGCTTCGCTTTCATGAATTGTGGTTGGTTAGTGAATGATTATAGTTGACATAGACATTAATCATTACAGAACTTATACCATTAACTTCGAGGCGAAATAGAAAGGTCAATCTTGGTAGACTAAGGGATGACGGTCCTGGCATTTCTTTGACCCGACCAGAGCCAAATAGCCAACCATGTACATAATTTCCACAGAAACCCCTCTAAGCCTTTGTAGGGTGGTTAGACCCCCACCCGAACGTAGCCATTCGTTGATTAGCCTATAATAACCGACCCTTAGCCTTTATTTGTGGTCTACATTTCTTTGGCACCCTACGAGTGAGTTTTAATCTTATTTTGGGCACACTTGCTAACACAAGTGTGGGGTGGTGAAGATGTGTATCAAAGTGTGGTGTTGGTGAATCTTTTGTACTACGAATGAGAATGGGTAGCAAAAAGTGTTGGTGTTTGGTTTATGAAAAAAACAAAGAAAGAGAAACAAAAAAATCAAAATCAAAATCAGTCAAAAAAAATAGAACAAAGTGTTTGGAAAAAGTTGAGTCAAAGAATGTTTGATGAAGGCCGTGTATTAATTCTTCCAAAGTGGCGTTGGTGAACGAGTTTTCATTGAATTATGTTTGGAACTTAGAGTAAAGAAGGAGAAAGATTGCTCGAATCAAGCTAAGGAGGTGAGTTATGAGGCAAATTCAAGATGTTTTGATTAGACTCACTCGTTTTTTTTTTCTTTTGATATTCATTTTATCCTTTCGTTTAGCCCCGTCCCTAGCCTAATGTTACAACCGTGCAAGTCCTGCCTGACCTTAGTTAGCCTTGATTTGACCTCGATTAGTGGAGATGATTATGAAGTATAAGCCTATGGTGTAACGCCATTAGTCATGCACTTATAATCTGAGCCGGTTGACCGTGATCAATGATTGAGAAGCTATGCACACAAACACATTCTGTTTCCATGATTAGATATGTTTGCCTCGTGTCTATTCGTTTATTGACTAGTTTTTACTCATTGGATATGTTGGTTTCCCATATGATCGCAATGTCGATCTCATGATTTATTTTTGAATCGCTTGATTTGCTCGAGGGCGAGCAAACGCTAAGTGGGGGGTAGTTGATGAGAGTCAACTTTGCTATAATTTCGTGTGCATTTTACCCCTATTTATAGCCTATTCGATGTAATTTTGTGGAGGTTAAGTAGTTTTTATAGGCGCATTTCACCACGGGTTGAATCACGAGACGATATGACGTTTACGTCGAAAATCTCGATATTTTTGGGTGATTTGTGTGTGTTTTATTGGAATTTGTCACGCTTGGATATGTGGTTTATTTTTATTACAGGTACGGCATGATAGAGGGTGTGACGAGGGTCGCAACGGTATAAAAATCATCCAAAACGGAATTCGAATGAGGAAATGGCCGACAATTCAAGCTTAGGTGTTCGGAGAAAATTAAATAATTTTAATAAAATCGCGTGTCGAAAACAGAATTTATCACACCCAGGGTGTGACGGTGACTGTTTTTCGTACTCTTTGTGTAGAGAAAAACAAAAAAAAAGAAAACAAAAAAAAAAATAAAAGAAAGGAAAAAAGAAAAGCAAAGAGGATGATACTTTTTATCAAAAGGGACCCATGCCATTTAAGAAAGGGAAAAAGATCCCCAACGGTGCATGTTGCACCTTCTCTCCCACAAGTGCATCAAAACGGTGTCGTTTTGATTCAAAACGACACTGTCTCGATGTGATTTAAAAAAAAAAAAAAAACACAGTCAAAACGGTGTCGTTTCGGATCGAAACGACACCGTTTCGATGCACCTCCCCTTGCACCGCTCGACCTGCACAGTCGGGGATCGAGGTCCTTAAGAAAGCCGGACGAAAAGCACAAAAGGGGGGGCGCATATTTATTCTTATTTTTGGGGAAAAATTTCGGAAGTAGAAGACGGGTCGGCAATTGGTTTATTTATAAAAGCCACTTAGGTCAAATTTCAACACAGTTTTTACACCAGAATTTTATCTTTTTATTTTTCTATTCCTGCCGTCCTTCTCCCCTTAGATTAGAACAAAATTTATTTTATTTCTTTTTCCTGCAAATCCTTTGAGAACATCAGCCCCTTTATTTATTTTATTTTCTGAATTGAACACAACGAAGTGACGATTGAGTGGTGGATTCTTACGATTTCTTTTGGTAAATTTTATTCAATCTTTTTATCATGTTTATTATTATTGTCTTCATAAATTTCTGCACTTTTATTATTACCATGAGTAATTAATCATTGTCACAGAGTCGAATTATGTGAAAAATGAAATAAAACCCCAAGGGGATGAGATAGGGAATTGTGTAGTGCATAATTGAATGTTTTAATGATTAATCCATGTCCTAAAACTTATTTTAACGTCTTTGAATTAGATTGATCACCTAGTTCACTGTCACACACATCAAACTTATAGATGTATTTTGCGATGAGATGTGGGATTAGGGGTTTTAGGATCGTTGCGTAGATTCGGCCTAGTTGTTAGGTCCGGACCCAATACAGAGGTTTGCCATCGTTGTTCGAGCGACTCTAGAGCTTAATCATGTTAGGTTAATCGGTTTTCTAAAGGGAGAATTAATTAACTTCACATAGGGTGGGTAGATCGAGTTGTTCGGTCTAATCGCTAGAATTAGGAGTTGGCACCCGTGGATGTCGTTAAACTACATTGGACAGGTAGGTCGGTTAAGACACACTCCCTGTTAAGTCCTTCCTTAGGGGTAAAAGTAGCTCGTGGGATCATAGTTCGACTATACCCTTTAATACTTAGAAGTAAACTCATTAGTATAATCTTTACTTTTGCACTAGTATAATATCTCTTCACCACTATTTTGACCTGAACTAAGTTCTAAGTCGACTTTGGTACTTAGACATTACTCCCTGTGGATTCGACCTTGAGACCACTATACTACCGTTGACCCGATACTCTGTCGGTTAAGGTTAGCGGTTAGTTATTTTGCTATCACGCGGACACCCAAGTTAAGCCTTCAACCCCAAACCCTAAATTTTATTTTTGTTGAACCAGAAACCTCAACTTGAGAGGGGGCATATTATAGGATTAAAGCACAATTTAAATTTTTGGAATGATATTTATGTGTTAGTTACTTAAGGTTTTATTATTTGATTAGACAACTTTTCTTCATCTATTGTTCAAAGAGATTTGAACTATTAATAGCACAAATTTCTCTATGGTCCATAATCAAATTCTACTTGGTGTGTCTTCTATGTATTTAAACATATATCCAATAAAATTTGGTCCACGATTACTATAAAATTACTGGTTAATAGGTGGAAGATAGAATCTAAATTTTTGTATTTATATTTTTATTATCTAATGGAAAAAATGATTTTATTAAAATCTTGTATTAATAAACTAATAACTGTATGAAGTATGCTCTAAAATTTGTGTATATATATACTTTGCTGCATGGGCGGATCCACCCCAATGGTAGGGGGGCACTCGCCCCCATCGGATTCAGAAAATACACTATTATGTATGCTTTTTTTTTTTTTTTTTGCCTCCCTAAAAATTTACAGTCGCCTATACAAGGACGTAGCTGTGTGTATCTCTAGGGAGGCTAAGCCCACCCCAATAAATTATTTATGCCTAAATATTTCATATAAATTGACATTATGACGTAGTAAAACATCTATATCAGCTCACCCGATCAACATAATATAGTCTGTTAGCCCACCCGAATGTAATTTCCTGGCTCTGTCCTTGCGCCCATAGTATCGCTCACCTCACCAGGATCTCTGCGTCCGCTTTTTTTCAGAACATACTTATATATATATATATATATATATATATATATATATATATATATATATATATATATATATAGTATAGTGGATTAACGGCCTTGAGTGTAGTGCTTTCCGACAAGGTGATCGAAGAAATCATTATACGACTACACAGGTGTATAAGGTGCCCGTGTATAAGCCGAAGGTACCGGAGCCGAATGTGCATGATCCGAAGCCGAAGCCGGAGCCGAAGGTGCATGCATGAGGTGAGGTTTGACAAGATTATATATTTTATAAATAATTTTTAGGGTTTAAGATTGGATGGTCATTTATGTGGAATTATTTTCAGGTCATAATAAGTGAAATCATTTATGTGTATTGGCATTATGGAATTTATATAATTGTTATTAAAATATTTTCTTAATAATATAAACCCGTGCATTATGCATAACTTTGAATCAATAAAAAATCAGTAATAATTTTGCTTCAAAGAAAGTTGTTTTCATTTGATCAAAAAAAGGAAAGTTGTTTTCAATTTAGTAGTCTACATCTTAAGTTAGATGAATGTGGGGAAGTTCTTAATTATTTAATTGAATTTTTCTTTTTCTTTACAAGAATTATTCAATTATTGCAGGTCTTTTTTGGTTTAAGATGTTTCGGAGTAGCGTGTGGGATTAATCGGGTATACTTTTTATACAAATCTTTGTGATGATAGAATAAGCTTCGGATTCCTTTATCCAATCTTTTAATCCAGTGATAGATATACATTTTTTTTTTCACAAGTTATACACTTTTCTTTCACTTTCAAAACATTTTTTTTTCAAACCTGTAATATTTAATAAAATGAGGAAAAAATATTACAAGGTTTTATGCCCTCTCGGCATCTCCCAAAAACATAATGTCATCAATATACATACCACACATCCTTAAAACCCTAGTTCGTAAAATCCAAGGTTAGAAACCGGATGCTAGGAAAAGAGTGTGGGTCTCTGTCCGTTGAAATAAAAAAAAAAAAAAAAAAAAAGGGAATATAATCCCAAAACAAACAGAGAGCTAAATGCTGGCAAAAAACAAAAGCTACAACAAACTATCACACTAACAGCTGTAGCTTGTGCACAAAACAGCAAAGGCCATCCACTATGCTCCATAAATAATCTCTATTTTCCATCAGTGTGATCTGCCAAAAAAAAGGAAAGCCACCACAGCACCAAAGCACAGTGTTGCAGCCAAAGTAAGCAAGAGTTTCATGGAGTAGATATAACCTGCTTTGCACTCTTCATGAAGATGAAGAGTGCTTCCCAAGTGTCCAAGTAGTAAGAAAAGCTACAAATCCAGGATATCCACCATTGGTATCTTGGATGAGTCCATTTCCATCCATATTTCACTTTTAAAACACTTGATATAGAATAATAACGTCTGACGTTTAACTCTATTGCATCTGACACGTATCATGTTACTATGGACTACTGCATACGTTACGCGTTACGCGTTACGTTACTATTTGTTTTTAATTAATTAAAATAATACGTTTAGGTAACTTATATTTTCTTATCGTTTCACAAATAGCAATTATTTGGTTCATAACAACAATTTATTATCTATGCTTTTGTTACAATTTTTTTTTACACTTAAACGGACTCGATGATCGGTCAAACATTGAATGTCTAAAAAATGTCAAAAGAAATTAATTAGGTAGAAGATAAAAAATGTCAATATGAAAGATATGAGCTAATGTTTTTATAAGTGCAAAAATGATTTTGATTCCTTTATTTTTAATTTTTGTATTGATGCTTTAATTGCATTGTTGTTTTTCAGGTTTTTTTGGTAAACAGATACCATTGTTTTGGAGAATATATTGCTACAGGGTCGGCCCTATAGTGAGGCCAGAGAGACCGCGGTCTTAAACCCAACGATGTCGGTAGGGTCCAATGGTGTCGGGAGGGCGCAACGGTACATGTTTCGTTAAAAGAAAAAAAAATCTGTGTAGATTTAATCCGATCCAACCTAATATAATATGTTAATTTTTTTTATGATAAATGCCTAAATTTTTTTACTCCCTTCATGAACTGATGCATGTATTCGTTTAGGTTTCGGGCGTTATTGTTTTCGTTGCGATAACAATATATTTCGTTCTAAGAACTCAGTATGCAAGAGATTACAAAAATATTTATGAAAAAATATCTAACAAAAGGTCCCAATAAAAAAAAATGGGCCAATTATTTAAAAGAACTTTATTTTCAACTTATTAGGGGTAATAGAATGACTCAGAAGTCTTATTTAGTTATAGGGACATTCTAATTTTAAGAAGGAAACTTATTTAGTTATAAGGACATTCTAATTTCAAGTGGATAAAGAGGAAGAAGGAAAAAAAAAGGAGGGAAAAAAAAAATCGTTCAAAGTAATAAAAAAAAAAAAAACAAAACATAACAAAACAAAAAAAAACTTACTGTGTGCATGGGTTTTTTTATTTTTTGTTTTTTTTTTATAATTCACCATATTTCTAAAGGTCATATATTTTGATCTAAAACTCGGATCATCATAATTTTTTCACTAAAATTCATATTTTTTTCGTCATCTTTATTCTAAAATCAAATTTGATATTTTTCCGAATAAATTTCATAAAATCAATTTTTTCTTCATAAAATCGACGTGGCGTATTGATCACCGTCGTACATGCATTGACCACCTACCGGATGCATTGGCCACGGGATCCATTAACCACCCCGATGCATTCACCGCCACGATTCATTGGCTACCAAGATGTATTGACCGCCGCGATCCATTGACAACCTTGATCAGTGACATCTCATTGTAGCGATTTATGCAATGACGTCTCATTGTAGCGATTTATGCAGTGACTTCTTATTGTAGCGATCTATGCAGTGATGTCTTGTTGTATCGAATTATGCACTGATGTGTTATTGTAACGATTTATGCAGTGACGTGTTATTGTAACAATTTATGCATACATTTGGTTGTAAAAATATGCATTTAAACAAAAAAAAAACAAAAGAAATACAGTTATTTTACAAAGTTATCGAAAATTTAAACCAACACTAATCAAATAAACCAACATCAATCAAATATTTAAAGATAACAAAGAAATAAAGTTACTTTACGAAGTTATCAAATGTGTTTATCAAGTTGTATATGCGGTGACATCAATATCATTGCATCAGTTATCTAATTGTAAATACAGTCATCAATGTCACTGCTTCAGACATCAATGTCACTGCAAAAGTCATCAATGTCCTGCATCGGACATCAATGCCAACTGCATAAGTCGTCAATGTCTTCGCATAAACCTAACAATCAGCTGCATCGATCATTTCTGCTCTTGTTTTGCATTTCTCCAAATGTGGAGCTTTTAATATGGATAGAAGTACAAGTTTGGTGAAACTACAAAGACTCTTCACTATGACTCTTGTAATGGCCACACATTGTTTGTGCCCTCCTGATAATTGGATTCATTGTGGAATCCCTCAATTCTTTAACACGATCTTGAATCATTTGACGATCTTGTTTAGCTTAATGTCCCTGCATCATTCATCAATGTCACTGCATCGGACATCAATTTCCCTGCATCAGACATCAATGTCCATGCATCAAACATCAATATCACTGCATAAGTCATCAATGTTATTGTATCAGACATCAATGTCACTGCATAAGTCATCAATGTCACTGCTTCAGACATCAATGTCACTGCATCTATAAAAAAAAAAAAAAAAACAAACATCAGCTCCAGCGCTTCATCTTTTTTTTTTTTTTTTTTTTTTTCTTCTTCCTTCCTTTTTCTTCTTTATCCACTTGAAATTAGAATGTCCTTATAACTAAATAAGTTTCCTTCTTAAAATTAGAATGTCCTTATAACTAAATAAGATTTTGGAGTGTCCTAAATGATCATTAATTCTCTAACGACGGCCTTATAACTAATTTGCACTAAAAAAATATACTTGACCCAAAAGACTACTTTGTAGGTATGCTTTGAGGCTATCAATAAATTGAATTTTGTATTTACGGATGTTAAAAACACGATATGTATGTTTTTCACAAAAAAAAAAAAAAAAAAAAAAAAAAAAAAAAAAAAAAATCTAAAAGGTGGGGAGCAGGCCTAGCTTTCAACATACGTCGAGCCATTTACCTGTATTTCTAGTATTGTGGATTCGTTTTCTCAAGCTATAGAGAGGGTGGGTAATTTTTTTTTTTTTTCCAGGCAGGCTAAACTTTTAGAGGGAATTTGAAAAGAGTTTATCGAGAAAAAAATGTTTATGTGGAAACATTATTAAATTTTCAATGTAATATTTTCTTTTATAGTGAATGCACAATTTTTTCCCCCGAACTTTTCAGCAAGAAGAAACAAGGTTATGTGCCTGAATATCTGCATCATCTGCTGCATATTAATCATTGTTAAATATTTTACGAAATGATCTCTCCATTCGATTGAGTCCCAAAGGACTCAAATCAAAGTGTTGTAAATTCAAATAGCGCTTCTCAAGTCGTTAACTTAAAATTGTGGTGGTGGTGATGGTGGTTTTAAGGAAGAGTTGACGATTTATGACATTTGGAGGGAGAGAGAATGAGTTATGATGGAAATGTTGAATTTTTATTTTTATTTGAGTGGTTTTGATCGATTGATATGAAAAGAGTTAGTAGAAATTTTATCGATCGATATATACTCAATTTAATTTGTGATGTGATGTTGATGATGCACTAGTTAATTAAGGTCCAGTCCTACGTTTCACTTTAAGATGAAACATGTTGTCCTTGATTATCAGTTCATCCGTGATAATGTTCAAACGCTGACACCCCGTTAGGCTTTCAACCTCGAACCCTAAATTTTATTTTGGTTGAACCCAAAACCTAAACTTGAGAGGCGCATATTATAGGACTAAAGCACAATTTAAATTTTTGGAATGATATTTATATGTTAGTTACTTAATAAGGTTTTATTATTTGGTTCGACAACTTTTCTTCATCTCTTATTCAAAGATATTTGAACCGTATATATATAGGTCCGCCCTCAAAAATATATATATATATAGGTCGAAGATAGACACACAAAAAAAAAAAATGTATTTATAAAACCTTTTCTTTTTAATGGAAAAAAAAAATATTTTATTAAAATTTTGTATTTATAAACTGTATGAACTCTATATACCATAACACCCTTAAAATAAACTAATTGACATTTAATATATATACCACCCACACTTTTGGCTGTAAAAACAAAAAAAAATCAAATGAAATCTCTCTAATTAAGAAATAACTATATCTCTTCAATCATTCCTTTTCTTTCCATATTTATTCGCTAGCTAGATTTCTTCATAAAGTAATCGTAGTTAATTCCCTTAGAATTTGCACTCAAAACCCATTTACGACGTTGGATTTCGATCGATTTCAATTGATTTTAATAGATTATGTTTTGATTCAGCTTTTAACAATAAGTACACCCCTATGCATGTCAACATAATAATATTTAAGCTCCAATGTCACTTCTTCTCCTTTCATCTTTTTACATATATAATATATTTTTGTAGCTTTTGTTCTGTTACAAGAACAGTTTCTTCTTGCTCAAGCAAAAATCATAGCTAGCTCTATTTCTGTTACAAAGAAAACCGACTTTGAATATTACACTATACTTGGGATCAACAGGAATGCCTCCTCCTCGGAAATTCGCTCGGCTTATCACAAACTTGCTTTGGTAATTTTCTCTTTTATTTTCAGGTTTTTTTTTTCATTTATCATTTTAATAATTAATAATAATATAAATGTACTGATGAGCCCTTCCAGCATCGGTGGCAACCGCGCGCCCCAATCAATTTTATATTAATTTCATATATAAAATATATTATGTATGTATTCAATTTACAGGAAGAAAAAAATAAACAATTATGCTCTGTTGATTTCTTTTTAACTTTTATATATGATATTGTAAAAATATTCTGCATTTTTTTTTGGGTGCTTTGGCAGAAATGGCACCCGGACCGCTGGGTAAAGAATTCATCTTATATTGGAGAAGCCACCTGCAGATTTCAGAAAATTCTAGAGGCATATTCAGGTTAATTATTGTTTTCCCATGCTTAGTATTTTGAACAACATTTTTATCCTTTTTTTTTATTTTACTATTTGTGGTGGTGTATATATAACCATGTGCGTTTGCCTTAATTGGTGTTAATTAGTGAGGCCAGAGAGACCGCGGTCTTAAACCCAACGATGTCGGTAGAGGTCCAATGGTGTCGATAGCATGAATTGATGCGTGTTTCGTTAAAGAAAAAAAAATCATGTAGATTTAATCCGATCCAACCTAATATAATATGTTAATTTTTTTTATGATAAATGCCTAAATTTTTTTACTCCCTTCATGAACTGATGCATGTATTCGTTTAGGTTTCGGGGGCGTTGCCGTTTCGTTGCGATAACAATATTTCGTTCGGCAACTCGTATGCAAGAGATTACAAAAAATATTTATGAAAAAAATATCTAACAAAAGGTCCCAATAAAAAAATGGGCCAATTATTTAAAAGGACTTATTTTCAACTTATTAGGGGTAATAGGACACTCCGAAGTCTTATTTAGTTATAAGGACATTCTAATTTTAAGAAGGAAACTTATTTAGTTATAAGGACATTCTAATTTCAAGTGGATAAAGAGGAAGAAGGAAAAAAAAGGAGGGAAAAAAAAATCGTTCAAAGTAATAAAAAAAACAAAAAACAAAACATAACAAAACAAAAAAAAACTTACTGTGTGCATGGGTTTTTTTATTTTTTGTTTTTTTTTTATAATTCACCATATTTCTAAAGGTCATATATTTTGATCTAAAACTCGGATCATCATAATTTTTTCACTAAAATTCATATTTTTTCGTCATCTTTATTCTAAAATCAAATTTGATATTTTTCCGAATAAATTTCATAAAATCAATTTTTTTCTTCATAAAAATCGACGTGACGTATTGATCACCGTCATGCATTGACCACCTACCCGGATGCATTGGCCACCGGGATCCATTAACCACCCCGATGCATTCACCGCCACGATTCATTGGCTACCAAGATGTATTGACCGCCGCGATCCATTGACAACCTTGATCAGTGACATCTCATTGTAGCGATTTATGCAATGACGTCTCATTGTAGCGATTTATGCAGTGACTTCTTATTGTAGCGATCTATGCAGTGATGTCTTGTTGTATCGAATTATGCACTGATGTGTTATTGTAACGATTTATGCAGTGACGTGTTATTGTAACAATTTATGCATACATTTGGTTGTAAAAATATGCATTTAAACAAAAAAAAAACAAAAGAAATACAGTTATTTTACAAAGTTATCGAAAATTTAAACCAACACTAATCAAATAAACCAACATCAATCAAATATTTAAAGATAACAAAGAAATAAAGTTACTTTACGAAGTTATCAAATGTGTTTATCAAGTTGTATATGCGGTGACATCAATATCATTGCATCAGTTATCTAATTGTAAATACAGTCATCAATATCACTGCTTCAGACATCAATGTCACTGCAAAAGTCATCAATGTCCCTGCATCAGACATCAATGCCACTGCATAAGTCGTCAATGTCACTGCATAAAACCTAACAATTGCATCGATCATTTCCGCTCTTGTTTTGCATTTCTCCAAATGTGGAGCTTTTAATATGGATAAGTACAAGTTTGGTGAAACTACAAAGACTCTTCACTATGACTCTTGTAATGGCCACACGTTGTTTGTGCCCTCCTGATAATTGGATTCATTGTGGAATCCCTCAATTCTTTAACACGATCTTGAATCATTTGACGATCTTGTTTAGCTTAATGTCCATGCATCATTCATCAATGTCACTGCATCGGACATCAATTTCCCTGCATCAGACATCAATGTCCATGCATCAAACATCAATATCACCGCATAAGTCATCAATGTTATGGTATCGGACATCAATGTCCACCGCATAAGTCATCAATGTCATCGCTTGCACATCAATGTCATCAGATCTATAAAAAAAAAAAAAAAAAAACAAAATCGGCTCATCTTTTTTTTTTTTTTTTTTTTTTTTTTTTCTTCTTCCTTCCTTTTTCTTCTTTATCCACTTGAAATTAGAATGTCCTTATAACTAAATAAGTTTCCTTCTTAAAATTAGAATGTCCTTATAACTAAATAAGATTTTGGAGTGTCCTAAATGATCATTAATTCTCTAACGACGGCCTTATAACTAATTTGCACTAAAAAAATATACTTGACCCAAAAGACTACTTTGTAGGTATGCTTTGAGGCTATCAATAAATTGAATTTTGTATTTACGGATGTTAAAAACACGATATGTATGTTTTTCACAAAAAAAAAAAAAAAAAAAAAAAAAAAAAAATCTAAAAGGTCGGGGACTTGGTCTTAAGCCCAACATATGTCAGAGCCGGCCCTGTATTTCTAGTATTGTGGATTCGTTTTTCTCAAGCTATAGAGAGGGTGGGTAAATTTTTTTTTTTTTTTTTCCAGGCTAAACTTTTAGAGGGAATTTGAAAAGAGTTTATCGAGAAAAAAATGTTTATGTGGAAACATTATTAAATTTTCAATGTAATATTTTCTTTTATAGTGAATGCACAATTTTTTCCCCCGAACTTTTCAGCAAGAAGAAACAAGGTTATGTGCCTGAATATCTGCATCATCTGCTGCATATTAATCATTGTTAAATATTTTACGAAATGATCTCTCCATTCGATTGAGTCCCAAAGGACTCAAATCAAAGTGTTGTAAATTCAAATAGCGCTTCTCAAGTCGTTAACTTAAAATTGTGGTGGCGGTGATGGTGGTTTTAAGGAAGAGTTGACGATTTATGACATTTGGAGGGAGAGAGAATGAGTTATGATGGAAATGTTGAATTTTTATTTTTATTTGAGTGGTTTTGATCGATTGATATGAAAAAAGTTAGTAGAAATTTTATCGATCGATATATACTCAATTTAATTTGTGATGTGATGTTGATGATGCACTAGTTAATTAAGGTCCAGTCCTACGTTTCACTTTAAGATGAAACATGTTGTCCTTGATTATCAGTTCATCCGTGATAATGTTCAAACGCTGACACCCCCGTTAGGCTTTCAACCTCGAACCCTAAATTTTATTTTGGTTGAACCCAAAACCTAAACTTGAGAGGGCGCATATTATAGGACTAAAGCACAATTTAAATTTTTGGAATGATATTTATATGTTAGTTACTTAATAAGGTTTTATTATTTGGTTCGACAACTTTTCTTCATCTCTTATTCAAAGATATTTGAACCGTATATATATAGGTCCGCCCTCAAAAATATATATATATATAGGTCGAAGATAGACACACAAAAAAAAAAAAATGTATTTATAAAACCTTTTCTTTTTAATGGAAAAAAAAAATATTTTATTAAAATTTTGTATTTATAAACTGTATGAACTCTATATACCATAACACCCTTAAAATAAACTAATTGACATTTAATATATATACCACCCACACTTTTGGCTGTAAAAACAAAAAAAAATCAAATGAAATCTCTCTAATTAAGAAATAACTATATCTCTTCAATCATTCCTTTTCTTTCCATATTTATTCGCTAGCTAGATTTCTTCATAAAGTAATCGTAGTTAATTCCCTTAGAATTTGCACTCAAAACCCATTTACGACGTTGGATTTCGATCGATTTCAATTGATTTTAATAGATTATGTTTTGATTCAGCTTTTAACAATAAGTACACCCCTATGCATGTCAACATAATAATATTTAAGCTCCAATGTCACTTCTTCTCCTTTCATCTTTTACATATATAATATATTTTGTAGCTTTTGTTCTGTTACAAGAACAGTTTCTTCTTGCTCAAGCAAAAATCATAGCTAGCTCTATTTCTGTTACAAAGAAAACCGACTTTGAATATTACACTATACTTGGGATCAACAGGAATGCCTCCTCCTCGGAAATTCGCTCGGCTTATCACAAACTTGCTTTGGTAATTTTCTCTTTTATTTTCAGGTTTTTTTTTATTTATCATTTTAATAATTAATAATAATATAAATGTACTGATGAGCCCTTCCAGCATCGGTGGCAACCGCGCGCCCCAATCAATTTTATATTAATTTCATATATAAAATATATTATGTATGTATTCAATTTACAGGAAGAAAAAGATAAACAATTATGCTCTGTTGATTTCTTTTTAACTTTTATATATGATATTGTAAAAATATTCTGCATTTTTTTTGGGTGCTTTGGCAGAAATGGCACCCGGACCGCTGGGTAAAGAATTCATCTTATATTGGAGAAGCCACCTGCAGATTTCAGAAAATTCTAGAGGCATATTCAGGTTAATTATTGTTTTCCCATGCTTAGTATTTTGAACAACATTTTTATCCTTTTTTTTTAATTTTACTATTTGTGGTGGTGTATATATAACCATGTGCGTTTGCCTTAATTGGTGTTAATTAGTGCTTTCGGACGAGGTAAAGAAATCGTCATACGACGCCAAATTTCGTGACCGGCAGAATGTGCCCGAGCCGGAGGTGTCCGAGTCGGATTTGTCCGTGTCGGATTTGTCCGTGTCGGATGTGTCCGTGTATGATGTGTCCGAATCGGATTTGTCCGAGTCGGATGTGTCCGTGTATGATGGGTCCGAATCGGATGTGTCCGAGTCGGATGTGTCCGTGTCGGATGTGTCCGAGTCAGAGGTGGGACAAGAAAACTAATAGAATATGAACACAACAAAAAAGCAACAAAAAAAACCTGTCGTTAAACCATTGTTTATAGTGTATTACTCATTGATATATGAGGTATCATCATACACAATGGTTTTAGATTTGTTGATCATTTTGTTGTGGACATAACAAATTCCATATACTATTTTCCATATAATATTAGTGTTGTGAGTTTATGATCTCACGGTAATTTATTTGAAATTAGTTTTGGGTAAGGCTTCGTCCTCGGCGTGATTGGACCGGTAGAGTCACCGATAGAGTCAAAGAGGCATTCCATAAGGTATGCAAATTTTGTTTGGAAAATTAGTTATGTAACTTGATTTACTTAATGTTTTCATCGTTTCCTTTTTGCCCCGAGGCAAAATATCCAAGTTACTGGATTAATTTTATAGCTCGGTTACAAAATTAATCCAGTAACTTCGATTTTTTTCCTCCAATTATAGTCTCTGGTCCGAAGCAGGCTAAATTTGGTAAATAATCAATTTCTTGCAAGAAAATTGCAAACAATATGGGAAAATATTGCAAAATTTGTCTCATAACTTATAATAATTTAGGTATATTGTCGTTTTTTACACATGTTAAAGGACCGATTTTGCAATATTCGCTTGGGGAATCAATTTTTCTTTTCTTCAATTTCAAAGTTACATTAGCAAAACTTATTAGAATTTTGCCACACCAGAGGACTAATTTTGTAACCGGAGCAAAAAAAAAACTTGACTGATACGTTAAGTAATCCAAGTTATAAGACTAGTTTTACGTTTTTTCCCGTAAGCATACATTATATTATATAATTTGGAAAGTTATATATTTCTATATAATATAGATTTTTGTTGTAACAAATTTTTTTTTGGTAGATACCATGCTTGATAGACTAAAATTTTATTTTAATTTGTTAAAAAAAAAAAATTTAAATTAGTTGAGAAGGACGATTGGATGGAAATGGATAAAATATTGGGTCAAGTTGTGGAGGGAGATGGAATATTACACGTTGAAGAGGATGATGAAGGAAGTGGCTTTGAAGATGAAAAAGGAATCGTCGAGGAGCGTGATGGAAGAGATCTAATAGGTTGGATGACGAGTTTGACAAAATGATTTCGAAGAGGGAGCAGATTATCGGGTTGGCGACAGGGTACCCGGAATGGGAAAGGTTGGATAAAATACTACTCAAGGAGATGCTTTTGAAGATGGAAAACATCAAGCTGAAGAGGATTAGGGCAGAGGACAGGGTGCGGAAGAAAATGATGAAAGTGTGGTTGAAGCTGAAAGAGAACAACTGGTACATCACAAGTGAAAAGGAAGAGGATAGGTTGAGGAGTAAGATGATTCAAGTGCTCTTGATTATGGAAGATGACAGGTTGAGAAGAGAGAAGGATTATGACAGGGTCAGACACATGTTTAATGAAATATTAATCATATTTGAATATATAAATCAAAGAAATAAAAAGAGTTGCTATTAAATATGAGTTAATTTAATATAAAGATTGATAGTTTGATTTTAAATTTTGGTTATGATTATATGATATTTTATTTGTGGATATTAGTTATAAGGCCGTCGCTAGAGACTTAATGATCATTTAGGACACTCAAAAAACTTATTCGGTTATAAGGACGTTCTAATATTTTTCTTTAAAATTATCTGTTTAATTACTGGATGTCGGTTATAACGCCAAAGATTATTCCTCTTTTTCCCTTCTTCTAATTTTTTTCTCCGTCCGTAGATAGATAAAAGATGCTTTCCGTCTCTTTTATTTCATAGTTGCTTATTATTTTTCAACTCCCGGTCTCTACAAATTTTCATAGTTGCTTTTGACCTTGGTTTTATCATGCTTTTAATTTGTAGCTACGCCGTGACTTGTTATATGGATTTTTGGTTGGGCATTGTTGTATTTGCACTGTTATTAGTTTTGTGGGGTGAAATTGTGGGGTCTTTCGTGATTGCTTGGTGGGATAGTGATTTGTTTGGCTCTTGTTGAATTTCCGATTTTTTGCGGTTTGGAATGGCTGAATCTATGTGGAAAAAAAAGTGTTACAGGGCAATTGATTGGTTTTTTGTTTGGCAAATTTCACTGGATTATCTTGTGTGGCCTAATTATTTCCTGTTTTTTTTCTGGGTCCAATAAGTTTTGTTTTTTCAGCTTGGGTGAAATCAATGGCATTTTTTTTGGAGGAACCAAGGATATTTTGCTTATTTGTGGCAGCTGCTTTTGTTGTTGTTGTTTGTTTTGGTCTGTAGACTTTATTGAGAAAAACAAATATGGAAGGTGAGGAAGGGAATTTACAGATAGAATGCGGGGATTAGAACGAGGAGGAAGATGAAGTACCTCACTCCTCTGAGATAGAAATGGACAATGAGATCAATGAATCAGTAATATTAGATCCTGCTTCTGATGATGCTGTAATTTTCAGCTCTGATAAGGATGAAGGAAGTGATGGGAACCTGGTGTTTCCAAACGAATCTTTGATTGCGGTATGGACACATGGAAAACTGATGGAGAAGATAGTTGTTGTAGTTGTGGAGCTAAGAAATTAAAAACTAGGTGCGGCTTCCGATTCTCAAACTTCTTTGCAAGAATGGCGGCGGCGTCAAGTCGGGTCAAGAAAAGAAGCTCAAAGTGAGTGAAACAGTTTGATGTTGTATGTTTGTTTTCATTGTTGCTTCAAGCTAAATTACGAGAGAAGTGGGCATGAATGTGAATGAATTTTGTGAAAATTTGATGATATTAACGGTTTGAAGTAGTTGATTGGAGTATAGAACAATCATATTTTTTCGATTTACATGCTACGTGATGGAGTGACATTGATGATCGATGCAGGACATTGGCGACTTACGCAGTGACATTGATGACTTATGCGCAGTGATATTGATGTCCAAGTAGTGACATTGATGAATTATGCGATGACATTGATGTCTCAAGCAGTGACATTGATCACTATACGCATGTGACATTGATGTCTCAAGCGGTGACACAATAACACGCCTCAGAGAAACATTGAGCATTCATAGATTGTGTTTTACTAATTAGTTGATGGTGTATTTGGGTGCTTATAATAGATGATATAGTCCCTTTGCTTTCGCAAAGACAAGCACGATCTAGGAGGCTTTTATTACCTTCTTATGGGTTTCACTCACCATGGTGGCTTACAATTAAGTCTTTTTGGGTTTACAGTGTCGCTTATAATAGATGTGGATACTCATAGTTTGGGGTTGTTTTTCTTTTCTCTTATGGTTGTCTTTGTCCTGTTTCTTGGGTTGCAGGTTGATATAAGTGCTTTATGGCATTTGGCTAGCGTGGTTTCTATATTGGAGCCGGTTTATGAGCTTGCAACTATGAAAAAGAGCTATCAATTGTTAAAGGGCAGGACCATGATAGCTTTCGACCTTGTTTTTTTGTATATGGCTATTTGTGGACTGATCACACTATATTCTCATCAGTTGTGGTTAATGGTGGGGATAATCATGTTGTGCTTACAACAATTATGGTTGGTGGATTTTTGGTTGGGTTGCTGGTGATAGTTAATTTGGCTGGCCTATTAGTGTAAAGTGTGTTTTACTATGTGTGCAAGAGTTACCATCATCAAGAGATTGACAAGAGTGCCCTATATGATCATCTTGGTGGTCCGGGCTTATGCGATGACATTCTTTGATTATGCAGTGACATTGATGACTTATGCAGTGACATTGATGTCTGATGCAGTGACATTGATGACTTATGCAGTGACATTGATGTCAGATGCAGTGACATTGATGTCTGATGCAATGACATTGATGACTTATACAATGAGATGTCACTGATCAAGGTTGTCAATGGATCGCGGTGGTCAATACATCATTGTATTCAATGAATCGCGGCGGTCATTGCATCGGGGTGGTTAATGGATCCCGATGGTCAATACATCGGGGTAGATGGTCAATGTATGATGGTGATGAATACGCCACGTAGATTTTTATGAAGAAAAATTTGATTTATGAAATTTATTCGGAAAAATATCAAATTTGATTTTAGAATAAAGAAGGCGAAAAATATGAATTTTAGTGAAAAATTATGATGATCCAAGTTTTAGATCAAAATATATGACGTTTATAAATATGATGAATTTAAAAATAAAAATAAAATAAAACCTCTTTGTCGTTCCTTTTTTTCCTTTTTCTTTTTTTTCTTACGCATTGACATTCAGCCGATTATGCAAATGATGACATTGATGACTTATCGCGATGGACATTGTTGACTTATGCAGTGACATTGATGTCGAGATGCAGATGACATTGATGTCGATGCAGATGAGATTGATGACTTATACAATGAGATGCCATCGATCAAAGTTGTCAATGGATCGTGGCGGTCAATACATCATGGTATTCAATGAATCGCAAATGGTCATTGCATCGGGGTGGTTAATGGATGTCGGTTGTCAATGTATGACGGTGATCAATACGCCACGCCGATTTTTATGAAGAAAAAAATTGATTTTTGAAATGTATTCGAGAAAAATATAAAATTTGATTTTAGAATAAAGAAGACGAAAAAATATGAATTTTAGTGAAAAATTATGATGATCCAGAGTTTTAGATCAAAATATGTGACGTTTATATATATGGTGAATTTAAAATTAAAAAAAAAAAAAAATGCTTTGAACGTGTTGTGCTCTTTTTTTTTTTTTTTTTTTTTTTTTTTTTTTCTTTGAGAGTTTTTTTTTTTTTTTCCTTTCTTTTTTTTTTTTTCCTTCTTCCTCTTTATCAACTTAAAATTAGAATGTCCCTTATAACTAAATAAGTTTTTTTTAAAATTAGAATGTCCTTATAACTAAATAAGATTTTGAGAGTGTTCTATTACCCCTAATAAGTTGAAAATCAGTCCTTTTAAATAATTAGCCCATTTTATTTTTATTTTTGAATTTATATTTTATCTCATTTTCTCTCATATATAAAGGAGGAAGTTGTGTAACATAATTAATCAATAAAACAACATTTTCAGAGTCTTGCATTCTACTTCATGGTATTTATGGTAATCATGATATCAGAGTCAGGGACGGGATTTATATGGCTTAATATTGATGAATTATCGTCCGATCCTTATTTTCCTTTCATTTTATTAAAAAAATCCAATCACTTCATTTTGTTCTTTTTCTCTATCAATAAGATATATGTTCAGCATGCTCTCTCCATATCCATTTTTTTCTGGTCCAGTGCTTTTGCCATTGGTTATTAAAATAAAAAACTTGAATACATAACATAAATCGCGTTCAAAAAAAAAAAAAAAAAAAAAACATAAACCCCTTTACTTTTTGCCATCCATTATTTATCCTTTTTTTTCTAGCTATTCTATTGACAAAACCCGATCTATCTCTTGGACGTTGCAATAGAACTAAAAAGCAAAGCTTGTCACCGTCGGAGTACACTTCACAGATTTTAGACAACAAAAAGCCACATGCCAGAGTCAAAAGCTAAAAGAGACAAGAGCCAAGTATTGTGGCTGTCAAAAAGCCGCATTTTTCCTTGTTAATAGACAAATGTTGCCTCCGACAACATTTACGGGGGTATTACAGATAAAAAAGAGATAAGAATGATATCCACAAAGAGATAAATATGATGCGTATTAGAGATCAAAAAGAGATAAGAATTATCGTCCGATCCTTTTTTTATTTTTGTATTGATGCTTTAACACCATATTGCATTGTTGTTTTTCAGGTTTTTTGGTAAACGGATACCAATGCTATGGAGAATATATTGTCATACTGTTGGGTATATATATATATATATATATATATTTATTTTTTAAGCTATTGAGAGGGTTGGTGTATTTGTCCACTCAGTGGAAAGGTTACTAACAAAATCTTTTTAGCGACATGTTACTTCCCTAAAAGTAGTGTCCACTCAGTGGAAAGGTTACTTCCCTAACTGGATTAGCTCTTCTGGTAACTTTTACCTTTGCTGGGTGGGTCTGTATTCTCTTTCCTCAACTTGGGAACAAAATATTCAGGTTATTAATTCTTTTCCCATGCTTAGTATTTTGAACAAATTTTTTTTTTTTTTTTTTTTACTATATGTTGTGGTGGATACATAACCATGTGCGTTTGCCTTAATTGGTGTTAATCAGCTAGTGCTTTCCGACGAGGTAAAGAAATCGTCATACGACACCAAATTTCGTGATTTCTAGAAGGTGCCCAAAGGTGCCTGAGACGAAGTTGCCTGAGCGAAAGGTGCCAAAGAGTGCCTGAACCGAAGATATATGACTCGATCGGACGATGTGTCCGAGTATGAGGTGTGACAAGAAAACTAGTAGAATATGAGGTATCATCATAATCAATGGTTTTGGATTTGTTGATAATTTTGTTGTGGACATAGCAAACTCCATAGAAAATTTTCTACATTATTTTAGTATTTAAAGTTTACGATCTCACGGTTGAAATTAGTTTTGGCTAAGTCATCTTCCTCGTCCTGATTGGATCGGTAGAGTCACCCATAGAGTCGAAGAGGCATGCCATAAGGTATGCAATATTATAGGTAAAATTAGTTATGTAACTTGACTTAGTGTCTTAATCTTTTCCCTTCTTTTTTTTGGCCTCTGGTTACAAAATTAGTTCAGTAACTTTGATTTTTTTCCTCCAATTTTAGGAGGCTAAATTTGCTGAATAATCAATTTTTGCAAGAAAATTGCAAAAAACATGGGAAAATATTGCAAAATTTGCAATATTCGCTTGGAGAATCAATTTTTATTTTCGTCAATTGCAAAGTTACCTCAGCAAACCTTTGAATTTTCACCAGAGGAATAAATTTGTTTTTTTGAAAAAAATCCAAGCGACATGACAAATCTTGCAACCGGAGCAAAAATATGACTAATACGTTGAGTAAGCCAAGTTATAAGACTTGTTTTACGATGGAAAACCTCAGGGTGAAGAGGATTATATATTACGGAGGACAGGTTGAGGAAGAAGATATGATGAAGAAAGTGTGGTTGAAGATGAAAGAGGAAGACGGGTTGTAATATACCGATTTTCGAAAAATGGCATTTCAGTCATTTAACAAAAATCAGAATATTAGATTTATTTTAATTATTGGAATCAAAAAAAAGGGGAATTAAAGGATTTGTTAATTAAGGAATTAATTAGAATAAGTTTTAATGAGATTAATAGGGAATTAAATTCCCATTAGTCAGAAATGAGAAAAACAGTTTCATGTTGAGAGCCAAGGGGTGCAAGTTTGAAAAAAAAGGGGAGAGGAGACTTTCTCAATTCGAAGCTAATCCGTTGTTCTTTTCAACAGACGCATCAAGAGGAAAATATTCTACGGAAGGAGAGGATCGTTTTGATACCGACAATTAACCGGTTGGAGAATGTAAGATTTCATCTTAGTATAAGTTAGATGTTTTGAGTTTAGGTTGCTTTGATGTTCAAGAATCGTAGTTTGATCATTTTGGTTTGATCAATTTGTACGTTGAATCGAAAGCTAGGTTCTTTTGGTGTTTTAGATCGTTTGTTGCTCGCAATTAAGGTAACGGGGTTTTCATATTGAATGATTGATGTTTTATAATGATTAATGTGAAGTAAAGGGGTGATCTAACCGAAAGGATTAATTTTGTTTGCGCCTTTAAATTGTTTAATCTATACTGTAAAGAATATTGAGTATTTTTTTGTCGGAACCGGAATCGGGGTCATCCTGTTTCTGTACGCCGGCCAGCATGGTAAATCTTATTTTTTTATTATTTAGTTAGTAAGCATTGATACTTATGCCCACTTGGTGTATCAGTTTTCGAAAGGAAAAAAAAGAATTAGAAAGAATTACCTGTGTGTATCAAAGTATATACCATGTTTTCTTTTTATTCCTGTTTGTTTACTGTGATATTCAAAAGAGAGAAGCATTCAGCTGCTGCTTTCGAAAGTGGTATGATATAAAATAAAATAAATTAAAAAGGAACAGCGGCATCTCTTAAAAAAAATATAGAATAGCTAAATGTTTAATTAATTTGTTTGTAGTGTGGAGGTATACCAGAGTATGGTTTGGGGTCTTCCTAGTATGATCTAAACAACATTTATAAATATTCATGAACATTACAAAGCCATGAATAGGTTTTACGATGCGTTACCGCACACAAGTGGACTTTATGGATGAAACTTGGGACCGTCGGAAACTTAGGATTGGCTTTGTGCTTTGATGAACTAGGGATCATCATTGTCTGTGTAATTGCTAGCTTGAGACTAAGGGTCTAAGAGGAGGGAGTAGGGAGCTTTTGTCCTGAATGAACCTAGGTGGCTAGCTAATCACTAAATAAACGTATTTGACTAGATAAAAGGTTAAACATCATTAGAGCTTGGATAGGCACAGTACAATATCGGCAATGTGAGGTTTGGCCAGATAAAGTGGTGATGATCACTGCCGGATTCTAGACCCACCAGATAAAGTAGTAATCATTCCGCCGGACAAACTCAAGAACGATATAGACATTCACCGGTCAGCTCTCTAGAGTTGGCCAGACAAAGTGGAATGGCTATCTCGGGACCGCTAGAGATTTATCTCTATAGGGTAGCGTCTTTTGTCTTAGTGCATATCTCACTAAGTGTAGTGCCCTCGCAAACATGTCAGTAATGTAAGAAAAAGATATTTAAGGTAAGAACCCTAAGGACCTCATGTTATACTATGAATATAATGTGATAGTTTGATGTAAGATCTTTGATAACGGATTAATAATAAGACGACGTTTACTTTCTTTTCATTATAAAACGTATTTTATTCAATAGCTTCTACTCGTTACTAAGTACGTATGTACTTACCCGTTATATGTTTTGTTTTGAGAAGATGAACAGGTTTTTGATGGAGATGAGAACGATGAAGACATATGATGCATGATGTTTTCTTTTGTTGAAGTTTTGATTTTAAACGATGTTGTTACTTCAAATTCAATGTTGTTTTGTTTGGCTCGTTTTAGAAGCCTTTGATGTAAGACTAGATCGTTTGGTTTCTTTTGGATGTTGAAACGTTTCAGTTTCCTTCCGTTTTGGTTTTAGTGCAGCATTGATTCGTATTCTAGTTGGTCTTTGGAATTTTCTTTTCCCGAGTCGGTTTGCTTCCACATTGTGTTTATGATATATGACGTAAGGCTTATGTATAATATTAGATTTTATTTGATATTATACATGCCGGGCGTTTTTTTCCGGATAAGGATTCGGTGTCCGGAAACGGGGCGTCACACGGGTACATCATATGTGAAAAGGAAAGAGGCAGGTTGAGAAATAAGATGGTTCAAATGCTTGATCTTGACGATGGAAGATGACAAGTTAAGGAGAGAGAAGGATCATGACAGGGTCATGAGATGGATTTTTTGATGAAATCAATGAAATATTAACGTCTTTCCGAGTCAGAGGTACCTGAGCCACCCAAGCCGAAGGTGCCCAAACCAAAGGTACCTTTCCTTTATATTTAGAACAAAATTTCAGATCCGTTTTCCTTTTCTTCTTCTTATATTTTACGGTGTGTGATCAGTGGCGGACGCAGGATTCCGGGTGAGGGAGGCGATACTATGGGCTAATATAAATTTTTAGGGATAGCAAAAAAAATACACAACATACATAATAGTGTTTTTTCCGAATCCGAGAGGGAGGGCGATTGCCCCTCTAATATCAATGTACATCCGCTCATGTGTCTGATGGTGGATAAATATTTGGGTTTATTACTTAAAAGTATAGATTTTTATACTTATTAGTCTCATAAGGACATAAAGGAATCTGTTGGACTTATAAGGACATAATATATCTAAATGCACCAAAATACCCCTAATCTAATAAAATAACCTAAAAACAAGTACGGCATTGATGTTCCTGTATTACCGTTCTTGACAAGCCGGAGCTACCTTCCTTCGCCGGAGCTCATCAATCGAAGGTAGCAGCAACAGTAGCAGCTCGGCCAGCATCGTGCACTCGTGCTCTGTTCTTCAGAGTTCAGCAGCGGTTCAGTTCAGACGTTCATTCGTTCAGAGACTTCTCCGCCCAGCATTCGGCCTCTCCAAGCCTTCAATCGGTGGTTCAGCAGCAGCGTCGGCCGTCGGCCACCGATCTCCATCTCTCACAGTCACAGGTTTGCACATACTGTTATTTCGTTTGCTTAATTGTTATAATCTTTATTTTTTTTATATTGTTTTGCTATTATTCTCATTTCAAAATTCTGTTCCTGAACAATTCAGCCCCGAAAGAAACTGTGGTTGTTTGCTTTCAGATTTTACTTTGATTTCTCGTCCACATATGTTGGTGTCGAATGATCTGCCCTTACAAATACTTCATTGCATCCAGATCTGGTCTAACTCGAATGTTGTTTTCTTGATCAGCAGCGAAAGTGAAAACACTGTGTATCTGCAATGAAGTATTTGTTACAGTATATGTTCATCAAATCTGCTAATCCTTTGCACTATGCAGCAGGAGAATGTTTCATTAAAAATCATATACAAAAATAATGTCACCCTGTATTTCATCTACTTACAGCAGCAGGAGGTACATTTCTCGATCATCTTAAGCCCGCCTCATGTTTGAGAAATGTCAACTAACAAGTTGAAATACATTCTTTGCATAATAACTATGGGTGGACAAATTATATTAAATCTCTTGGTGGTGGGAGTGTAATTATAACAAGTTGTTGATGTTTATTTTTTTAGCAATGGCTTAATGGTGAATGGTATATGGATTTTTTGTCTTCATGTTTACCCTAGAATTTTGTGTAAATATTTGATGAAATTTCCATTGGATTTTCTTCATTGCATAAATCGATATAATACGACGTCACTGCATGATGTCGCTGCATAAATCGATATAATACGACGTCACTGCATGCCGTCACTGCATAAATCGATACAATAAGACGTCTGTAATGTTATTTTTGGATGATTCAAGAAATCTGAGTTTGAAGTGGTAATGTTACTTTAGTGACTAGAGGAACATGAAGTTGATGCTTTCTGAAAAGTAGGTTATTTGGGAAGAGTATGTAGTCTAGTAAGATTTAGAAGCCCAACTGGAATCTGTTTTTATTGTCTTTGTTTCCTTCTCTTTTTTGATACATTCATCCCTGTCTGAGTGTGTGATTTTTTGGGCTTTTTGTTAAGATTTCAATGTATGATTGTCCTGCTGCCTGCAACTGAGTTTTGACGGTTTCTTCTTGCTATCTATGAGGAAATCTTAGGCTCCAACAATTGGCAGCTACATAGTAAAAAAAATTAATTATAAAAAACATTGTCCAAAATATGTCACCCAATTGACGGCTAGTAATTTTTCTTTAAAAACCAGTCTACAATCTATCCTTATGCCCATAGTTTGTGGTTGTCTTTTCCATTTAATATCAAGTGCAAGAAAATCTGTTTGTCTAAGATTTCTGCTGTTGTTTTCTCTCACATTGAATTTCTCTGGAATACCTTGCCTTTCTGTTGCTTCTACGTAAGAATCTTTGATAATGTTTTACAATATATATTTTTAAGATAATGCATAGATTCTCTTTAGTTTGCCTAGACTAGATGCCTTTATAGTGTTCCCTAGCTAGCATTGTAGTTCTCCTCTTTGTTCAGAAACTGAATTGGTTTTGATAGTCTATGATGCACGGTACTTCATTTGGTAGCATCCCCCGTATCCGATACGTATTCGACATTGATACATATCAGATACTTTGGATACACAACTAGATATGAATTTGTAATTTTTAAAAGTTGGATACGGAAGTCGTGTATGCATTCGTAACTTGGATATGTGAAATGAAGAACCATGTGGATTTGTAATTATAACAAGTTGTTGATGTTTATTTTTTTAGCAATGGCTTAATGGTGAATGGTATATGGATTTTTTTGTCTTCATTCTTACCCTAGAATTTTGTGTAAATATTTGATGAAATTTCCATTGGATTTTCTTCATTGCATAAATCGATATAATACGACGTCACTGCATGATGTCACTGCATAAATCGATATAATACGACGTCACTGCATGATGTCACTGCATGCCGTCACTGCATAAATCGATATAATAATGCGCCACTGCATAAATCGATATAATAAGACGTCATTGTAAGACGTCACTGCATAAATCGATACCATAAGGCGTCACGGCATAAATTAATACATTATGATGTCACTGCATAAATCGATACAATATGATGTCACTTCATTGAGGTGTCTCTGCAATGCGGCGTCTCTGCATCGGGGGTGGTCACTGCATCGCGGTGTCTCTGCATCGCGATGTCTCTGCATCGCGGTGTCACTTCATCGCGGTGTCTCTGCATCGTGATGGTCATCACATAGGGCGTCGCGGTGCATTAGGATGGTCATTGCATCGCGGTGGTCAATGCATCGGGGTGGTTAATGCGTCGCGGTGGTCATTGAATCGCGGTGGTCAATGTATCGGGGGTGGTCATTGTATCGCGATGGTCAATACATCGGTTCAAAAAAAAAAAAAAAAAAAAAAAAAAACAACCTGAACGCCTTGCCTTAGAAGAAGAAGGAAAAGAAAAAAGAAAAAAACCCTGTACGCCTGTGAAGAGAAAAAAAATAAAAAAAATAAAAAAACATTGAACAGCGCCTCCTCCCCTTTTTTTTATTTTATTTTTTTTCTTCATTAAGGGTATTTGAGTCTATCTATCTAATTTGTGTCCTTATAAGTCCAACAGATTCCTTTTTGTCCTTATAAGTCCAATAAGTCCGTTTTGTGTATTTTTGGTCTTTGACCCTAAATATTACTAATTGTGAGTTTATCTTAATTGGTTGCAAGCAGCTAGTTCTTTCAGACATGGTAAACAAATCATTATACGACGTCCTCTTGGATGAATTAGGGGACTAATAAGAGCATTTGTATCAGTTTTTTTTTTTAATAGATTTAATGTTTTACAATTATAAAATACACTTTCCTTTATTTTATAGAATCTGACGATACCGAATATCGCACCTCCACGTGGAGTCACGAGATAGTCCTCCTGAAACGAGAATAAGTGATAGCCCAAGGGTCGAGTTACGAGTTGAGACATCGACAACCGACATGATCAGAGAACCGAGACGATGGGCCTCACAGTTGGTCCCCGCCATACGAACAAACGTCCATATGCAGGTCGGTTCCCCGACTCGGGAATACGACAATCGACTCTAAGCAGTGTAGGATAAGGGTCCCGAGCTCGACTAACGCAAGTCGATTAAGTCGGCCTCGAGGATGGCGAGTCCGCACTGGTTGAAGAGGCCCATTATCCATAGGATAACTAGGGCAGTGGGCAAAGCCCATATAAGCTAGTAAAAGCCCAAAGGGCTAATACGGTATTTTACCCAAACCGACATGGTTTAGGGTTAGGGTAATGAACTCAATATAAATATACACTTCCAGGAACTACGTGTGACTTGATTCCTGGAGCATAACAGGATACGTAGGCAACCTGAGAGAGACTCTCAGGCTCAGTCTAAAATCACCCCCAAAATCATCCTTGATTCAATCATCCCTAGATTAAAACGGCCCGGATTTATTCATAGACGAAACCCAGCATCGTCATTGGCGCTAGAAGGAGGGCCTTCAATCGGTGATGGATCAAGGAGTGATGGTGGTCAAGTTAATGGCAGAAACATGCCAGAAACGCAGTCAGATCCGAGATTATTTCCGGAGTTTCAACCGTTGGAACAAGAATTCCACCGGTAAGATTGAAGAAGAAGGAGGGGCGAACAAACCCTCCAAATTTCGTGTCGATCGGAGTCCGTTTAGATACCCGATCGTTGCCGGAAAGATGCTGCTGTATCACCAAAAACGCAGCGAGATCGGCGGCTAGTTTATGGAGTTTCAACCGTTGGAACAAGAATTCCACCGGTCAGAATGAAGAAGAATGGGGTTAAAAAAAGCCCTCAAAATTTTAGGCCGATCAGAGTTCGTTTAATTGCCCGATCGTCGCAAAGAAGTTGCTGCTGTATCAAAAACGCAGCAGAACCCTAATCAGCAGTTTCAGGTCGGCGGCCTGTTACCAGCAATTCAACCGTTGGAATGAAAATTCCTCCGGTCATATTAAACAATACAGAGAGAAGAACAATCTGTAAAAATTTCATGCCGATCGGAGTAGGTGTCGATTCCAGATCATCGCCTAAAAGTTGCAGTTACGTACAAAAAGCAGAAAAACCCTAATCTGCAGGTTCCAAGTCGGCTGAATATTCCCGACAATTGAACCGTCGGAACAAGATTTCCACCGGTCAGATTCGAGAATTATCAGGACCGAACAAGACCTCAAAATTTTAGGCCGATCGGAGTTCGTTTGATTTCTCGATCGTGGCAAAGAAGTTACTGCAGGCACCAAAAACGCAGCAGGATTCTGGACAGCAGCTGCCATTTCGGCGGCTTATTCCCGGAGATTGAGCCGTCGAAAGAACAATTCCACCGGTCACATCGAAGAAAAGTGAGGGAAGAACGATCCCTCCAAATTTCGTGCCGATCGGAATCCGTTTTGAGGTCTGATTGCCACCGGAAAGACACTGCTGTGGTGCCCGAGAAAGCAACGAATTATCTACCGTATCTAGCTATCCACGAAGCGAGTTCTCGAGCTCCAAGGATCGAGCCGAGCTCTTTAGCTCTCCAGGTTCTTACAATCTTTATTTGAAATTCTTATACACTTTGTAAGCCTTTATTATATGTGTAATGTTTTTTATCACAATTACATTGCACCACAAAGACTCGAGATATCGAGCACCGGCATTCGAGCTCTACGGACTCGTCTTGCCCTAAGTCCGAGATCGACTCGGCATCATATTTTGGAACTCTCCTAGCCGAGCGTGGCGGGATGAGCCATCTTCTTTCAGAACTCACCCTACCGAACTGGCGGGTCGAGCTATCTTATTTTGGAACTCACCCCATCGAATGGCGGTCGAGCTATCTTATTTTTGAACTCACCCTACCGAATTGGAGGGTCGAGCTATATTATTTTGGAACTCACCCTACCGAACTGGCGGGTCGAGCTATCTTATTTTTGAACTCACCCTACCGAATTGGAGGGTCGAGCTATCTTATTTTGGAATTCACCCTACCAAATTGGCGGGTCGAGCTATCTTATTTTGGAACTCACCCTACCGAATTGGAGGGTCGAGCTATCTTATTTTGGAACTCACCCAACCGAACTGGGGGGTCGAGCTATCTTATTTTGGAACTCACCCTACCGAACTGGAGGGTTGAGCTATATTATTTTGGAACTCATCCTACTGAACTGGCGGGTCGAGCTTCCTTATTTTGTAACTCACCCTACCGAACTAGTGGGTCGAGCTATATCATTTTGGAACTCACCCTACCGAACCCGGAGAGTCGAGCTATCTTATCTACTTAATCCTCGACATGTTGAAGTCTGAATAAAATAGTGAATAAAGCCAAGTCAATGACAGTGCTTATATCACTCCCAATCTGCCGATAAGCCACGATGCGAGGCAGTTGGAAGATCCCACGATGGATACCTTATTCGACCAGTTCATAAGCACCACGAATTGCGATAGTCGAATAAGGAGTTATTTAATTCGACCAGTTCATAAGCCCGACGAGGCACGACAGTCGAATCGAGCTCCGACCAAATAGCCAAGTCAAGCCCACGAGGCAATACAAAGCTAGGTCGACTCATATTCAAGTGTACCATGAGTCATGCACTCATACTACACACTTCGAGGGCAAGGAATTAAGTCCAAAGGACTACACCCTGAGCAAATATTCAACAACGAGTACGTAAATCCGCAAGTCGGACATCTCAAGATCTACCCAAATGTAAAGTTAGCCTAATGGGCGGCGAATGCAAAGCGCATAGAGACGGTTCGCAGAGTTCGGGCCAAAGGTCCAAGCTAAAAGCCGAACGAGCCCAAGAGGCTTAACGAGGCTAAAGCAAAGGACGGTTCGCATGGTCGGGCCAAATGTCCCGATCGAAAGCCGAATGAGCCTAAAAGGCTAAAAAGGTCCGGACAAAGGACGGTTCGCGATAGTCGGGCCACCTGTCCCGATCGAAAGCCGAATGAGCCCAAATGGCGAAAAAGGCCTGGACAAAGGACGGTTCGCATGATAGTCGGACCACCCGCCCCAACCGAGCCAAACGAGCCCAAAAGGCGAAAAAGGCCAAGGTCGAGAGCGATTCACACAATCGAATTAAAACGCTTCACCGGAAGTCGAATAAGTCCATGAGACAAAAGGCTAAGGCAAGCGGGCGATCACAAGTGCAATAAGAACCAGAGGTTCATAATACACGCAGGGGGCAACACGATATCGATAAAGCAAAAGCTTAACAGAGCCAAAGGCTCGACAAGCGAAGAGCTAAAAAGCATCGACACGTGAAAGAAGAGGAAATAAAATACCGCAAAAATTGAAGCAAAATAAAGCTCGGCATCGTATTTGGAGCTCACCGATGAGCGCATCTTTAATAAGTCCGAGTTCGACTCGGCATCTCATCTTAATACTATCTTATTTTGTAACTCTCTAGCCGAGCGTGGCGGGATGAGCCTCCTTATTTCAGAACTGCCCCCACGTCGGGATCAACCTATCTTATCTTGGAACTCTCTAGCCGAGCATGGCGGGACGAGCATTCTTATTTCGGGAGCTATCCCCACGGTTATTGTGACTTTTTGACTAGTATCTTACGTATCTCGAGAATCCACTCCCCAAAGAATCTACTCAACGGTCACGAGGACCCGCAAGTCGGACTCTACAAAGTGTCGACATCCAACGCCTATAAGTCCTAATGGGACGAAAAACGCAATGGCATCAAGTCCGAGTCAACAGCGACGTAATCGACTCTAAAGGAGAGGATTTACCAGGGCATCGAGGTCGGGCAAAGATGATCATTTCAATCGCGACCACTAAAGCTAAAAGTTCCATGGAACCAAAAAGCTAAGGCATCGAGTTCGAGATCATGTCCAAATCTCTCGGCGATCATGTGTCGCGAGTCATGAACGACAAAGAAACACCACGACGCCGAGATCCGAGCGGCGATCCACGCATTACCGATCTTTTTAGACAAGAATTACTAGGACATCGTAGGCGGAAATATATATCGACAAACCGAAAGGGCATCGATTTCGACAAACGAAAAGAGGCGCCCAGGGCATCTCTCTACTACGCAACAACAAAGAAAAGTCCAAAAATGCTAAGGCAAGGAAGACAATTGCGTGAATTTCCGATCGGGAAGACCCTACCAGGCTCTTAAAGCTCTCCCATTGGGTTCTTCTCACTAGGTCGAACAGACGGGTCGACAGTTCCTCGACATTGGCATGCCGACAACTGAGGAATTACTATGCCTAAGTATAGATAAGTTAAGTCCGCAAGTCGGACAATACTAAAATCGATCTGATCAAGGCTCATTTTCTAACAATGTCAAGGCCCCTTTCAATCCGACGGGACAAAAAGGTCAAGGCAAATAAGCTAAGTCCGCCAGTCGGATAATGCTCAACTATATAATAAAGTCAAGGCATTTCAACGTCCGACGGGATAGGAATGTCAAGGCTTAAATAGTAAGTCCGCATGGCAGATTTAAATTCAGAGCATTGGATAGCGGTGGCGAGATACACCTTTGACAGATCGGACGACCTCAAGAGCTCGAGATAGATCTCGGGGGCTTATGACGATACCGAATATCGCACCTCCACGTGACGTCACGAGATAGTCCTCCCAAACGAGAACAAGTGATAGCCCGAAGGCGGTCGAAGTTACGAGTTGAGACATCGACAACCGACATGATCGAGAGAGAACCGAGACGATGGGCCTCGCGGTTGGTCCCCGCCATACGAACAAACGTCCACATGCAAAGGTCGGTTCCCGACTCGGGAATACGACAATCGACTCTAAGCGATTGTAGGAGATAGGGTCCCGAGCTCGACTAACGCAAGTCGATTAAGTCGGCCTCGAGGACGAGTCCGCACCGGTGAAGAGGCCCATTATCCATAGGATAACTAGGAGGCGATGGGCAAAGCCCATATAAGCTAGTAAAAGCCCAAAGGGCTAATACGGTATTTTACCCAAACCGACATGGTTTAGGGTTAGGGTAATGAACTCTCTATAAATATACACTTCCGGGAACTACGTGTGACTTGATTCCTGGAGCATAACAGATACGTAGCAAACCCGAGAGAGAGACTCTCAGGCTCAGTCTAAAATCACCCCTAAAATCATCCTTGATTCAATCATCCCTAGATTAAAACGGCCCGGATTTATTCATAGACGAAACCCAGTATCGTCAGAATCTTATATTAAAGGTGGAAAGTATCAATTTCTCTAAAGTGTATAATGAATAGAGAAATTCCGTTTTGGAGAATAGTATTGCAAATTTTATAGATTCTCTACTAACTACTAGAATTGGCGCAGATTGTTTTTAATGAATCTGAATTATTTCAATTTCTATATCTTAATGATTTATCTTCTTTTACATTATTTCTATATTTTTTAATGATTTATAATTCTTTTACATTAAGTGCTTTGAGAGCACTTGCGGTAGATTATGTAAATCATTAAAAACTTTGTCAATAAGACATTAGCCTAGTGATAATCACTGAGGTTGTTAACCCGAAGGTTTTGGGTTCGAGTCTCAGTTGGGATAAAAATGCATGTGTGTGTTTTTTTCGTTTCCAAAAAAAAAAAAAAAAAAAAAAAAAATCATCAAAAACTCTATTTTAGAGTTATCAAAAAAAATGTTATGACCCAAATGCTAAAGCTGGCTCAAAGGAGAACACTACAAGGGATTGTAGACAAGAACTACTCATGGAGACCCAAAACCTCAGTATATGGACAATTCTTCCAATCCGGGTTGGAAAGAAGGGTGTGGTGCCTTAGCTCATGGGTGATCTGAATAATAAAATTCTTTGCGAAGTAAGGGGTGTCAACTTACACAATGACACAACGTGTTTTTTTTTTTTTTGAGGGTACACTACGTGTTGGCTCCCTTATAAATTAGAATAGTAAATCCGCATTTCGGCAGATACTTTATTTTTTTACGTAGAATACATATTTTGTTTAAGAACAAAATTTTAATTCTCTCTCTTTTTTTAATTTGTACAAAACTTCAGTAGTTAGTAAAAACTCTAAACAAAAAGCCTTTGTACTAAATCAAATGCGAAAAACAATGAAGCTTATATTCAGTGGCGGACCTATATATAGCAACCGCCCTTCCTCAATTTTAAAAAAAACCACTAATATATGTAGTATGCATCTTGTTTGCTATCCTTAATTTTTTATTTGTCTGTTTAAAAAATTTCTTGTCCCTTCTTGCCCGAGATCCTACGTCCGCCACCGCTTATATTAGTTTTATGATTAGAATGAAAAGTATTGGTTAGTTTTTTTTTTTTTTTTTTTTTTTTTTTTTTTTTTGCCCCTAACGGAGTTTGAACACTGGTGTTCATGTCAGATTATAGTCTAGCTCACCACGAGACCAATGCACCTTGTATTGGTTAGGTTTTAGTTTCCCTTATTTTTTTATTAGATATATTTTATAAATTTGATTTCACTTTAAACTCTTTTGTTTTTCACGTTTAATTAACTTCCAAGTAATAACTAAAACAATAGTATCTCTTTAATCTTTCCTTTCCTTTCCATTCTTTATTCCTTCATAAATTAATCATAATTTCCTTAAGATTTGCATGGACATTACCTTAATTAAATTAACACCCATTTATGACATTTGTGTTCGATTGATTTCTATGATTTTCATAGATTACGATTTGATTCATCATTTAATTACTACAAATTATAATACTGTGTATTATATAAATTAATGTGGTTGAAGTTGTGTAACAAAAACAGTTTCTTCTAGCTCAAGTGAAAAAACTCACTGAGCATCGATCAAACCGGGGTTTCATTACTACATTCGTACGATAAAATTAAGGTATGGAATCCACACAATCAAGTGAAACATGCTACTACTCTATACTTGGGATCCACAAGAATGCCACCTCCTCGGAAATTCGTTCAGCTTATCTCGACCTTGCTTTGGTATTATTCTTTTAAATATTTCAATTTTTTTTTCTTTTCTTTATAAATATCATGAGTAGCAGAGGCCACCCTTCTTGTATATATACACACAAGGGTGTGAATGATTTGACCTGCATTTTTTTTTTCAAGTGGGGTCGAATTCTCACTAAAGATCTGATAGCGAAAATTTTTTCGGAAATCTAATTCTCACTAAAGTACGGTAGCGAAATTTTTCTAGAAAACATAAATATCAAACACTAGAAAGGGAAAAATAATACATAAGTTTCAAACTGTAGTTAAAAAAAAAAAAAAAAAAGGATAAAAAAGACATGTAGCAGCTAGGATTTCGATCTGTTGATCACAAGGTTAATACTTAGCAGCATACCAATTGAGCTGCAGGGAGAACTATAATAAAAATGTTCAAAAATATATACATACACAGGTATTTATGAGTATACTAGTAATTTCATACCGAAATTTGAGTGGGGGTCATGCACCCACCCTCATGTATGCTGGGTCCGTCCCTGGGGTGTAGCCACACCCATACCACCGGTGGCAGCCATCCCCGGTGATTTTTTTTCAATATATATATATATATATATATATATATATATATATATATATATATATATATATATATTTCAAAAACATCCATCAGTTTTCCATGGTTTCAAACTCGGCAGTTATTTCTACACAAGCAGACAAGACTAAATGTGTTGTGGGTTGATAACATTTTGAAAACAATTCAGTAATTTTTTTTGAATATTTCAAAAACATCCATCAGTTTCTTGCATGCAGTCCAAATAGAGGGATACAAACGATATTCGCTCGGACAGTGTTCACTTAAAAATTCACAAAAGGTATTTTTAAATTTTTTTTCTTTTTTTCCAAAGATCATAAGTCGTGTTTCCTTTTATGCTGTACATCTTCATGCGATTTCACTTGGCGATGACCTTTCTCTTTAAGAAATTTATACCACTTACTAACAAGAATATTTCTACCTAAAATATGTGAAATCACAGTTTTTATCGCATTAATATTATGGTCAAAAACTTTTAGACCATCCTTTATACATAAATTAAAAATATGGCATAAACATCTAACATGAAAAAATTGACCGTTACAAAGAGGTTCACAATATCGGGATAAGTCGGGAATAGAAGTAGTGTTGTTTGAAGCATTGTCAAATGCAATAGAAAAAACTTTACCTTTTAAATCGTATTCCTAAAAAATATCAACTAATAAAGATGCAATGTTAGAAGCATTATGAGTCTCGTTAAATAAACGAAAAGTAAGTAACTTTTTTTGGACAATCCAAGTGTTGTCAATCCAGTGAGCCGACACGCCCAAATAAAAATTGTTGGCCCTCCTATCCTCCCAAATATCGGCAGATACACATATTCAGAATTTATTTTTCTTCAAAATTTCTATAATAATATTTTGTCGTTTAATAAATTTATTTTTGAAATCTCTAGTAACCGTTGCACGCGGGATACGAGTAAAAGCCGGCTGCAAAGCCCCCTGTACGTAAGTTTCGAAAATAGGATTTTCAGGAAAGCTAAAAGGGTGAAGTTTTTGTATAGTGTGTGTACTCACGTAGTACACACGACGACGCAAGACGATCCGAACCACACGATTAAGTGCAGAATGAAATCGTGTGGACAGATCGTGCACGCAGCGAGTGTGTACTTACGTAGGTACACACTACGCAAAAACTTCCCGCTAAAAGGAAGACCCATCCCCACAATAAGATCCGTGGTTAGATCTCTACAGTTATCACGAGTGTAAATAAAGAGTGGATTAGTGTTACTTCCGCCGGAGCTCGGCATGTTTAGCTGGGTTTTCTTTGTTTTTTTATTTTTTTTTTCTAGAAAGTAACCTGCCTGTGAAGGGTCCCGGGAAAGGCCGAACCATATAAAAACATTTTCATAACAAAATATGTCTCAATTAAGTTGTAGAGAAGAAATCTGCGCACTACATTCTACAAAAACCAATAGCTGGGTGAAAGCAGCAAACAAGGTTGCCTGATCTTTTTTGGGTCATTCCGAAAGACTAGCATTGAACATGATCCCCACTCCCTACTCCTGTTCCATATCCTCAGGACCATCATCCTTCTTTTCATGTTCATCTTTTTGTTCATTGTTGGGCTCTTTTTCATCATCTGTAATCATTTTGTCTTCGTTGCCATTTTTACTTTTAGCTGCAAATTCATCATCATCAATCTTGAGATCAGCAGGAAGCTGCCCGGTTCTTACTTCTTAATGCCTGTTCAAGCCTTGTCACCTCTTCAATAGTTCTGGCATTCTGAATCGCAGCCTTAATGGATGTCATCTGTTCAGGTGTAGGAGCAACAGGTTTAGAAGGCTGTTCCTCTTGCGACTTACGGGGTGCTTGTAACCTCACCGGGTACAAACGTCTTTCTGAAACCTTTTTAGCTTCTTCTTCAGCTTCTTGAGAAGCAAATATCCTTGAGGCCTCCATGCGGTCCTTTTGTTTAACTTTCCTGAAGTCCAGTAAACGCAGACGCTTCAGCTTGTGAATGACATACAGACGATAATTGGGCTTCTTCGTGATATTGTTATCAAGCAAGCTAAGAAACTGCAGCTTAGGAAGCGACGCAAGAGGATCGATCTCAATTGCAAGTTAGTCAATCTATTGTTTGTGAGAATCAAGGTATGCAACTTTGGTAGAAACTCTCCAATCTGGGGATTGATTCAAGTAATCCTGTTATTGTTAATCAATAAAGTACCGAGCCTGTTAAGAAGGGGAAAGTCCTCCAACTTAACTCTCTCATTGTCTGACAAATCAATGGTATCAAATTGGTCCTCTGTAGCACCCAAATTCTCAATCATAGCAATCTTATTACCTCGAAGATCGAGCTCTCGCTCTCGAATAGCATTGAAAAAATGAGGGCTTTTCTCAATCAAATCTCTTGTTAGTCGAACCATTCTTCTTTTGCATCAAAAAGGAAAGAAAGGGTTTTACTTGGGTTTGTAGACGCGACGAAATTTCAAGGGTTTTACTTGGGTTTGATTATCAAGTTTGTTTTTAACACTTAAACAAATTTGATAATCAAAGAAATCTATACTATAATATAAAGATGAGCTGTTTTAACCCAATTACCCGTAATTTTAATCCAAACCCATAAAATGACCCGGTTTATACCCGCTAGGAAAAAAAAAAGGAAAAAAGAACAGCTGTAAAATATGAGCATAATCTATACTGTTAATATATCAGTATTGTTAAAACAGAAAAAGAATCAAAAAATCACGGAAGCAATATCAGAATCACGGAAGCAATTTCATCCAAATTTAACATCATTCAAATTTTGATCTTCTTAACGAATAATATTCTACTCCCTCCGTCCCACTTTGTTTGGGACTTTTGGGAACTCATAAAAAATAAGGAGACATCATTTAATGTCTTGTCTACTCATTAAAAACATAGCTCAATTACAATTACATCCTTTTGTGTTCTTCTACAATTTTCAATAAATTGTTATATGAGGTCATTTTAGACATTTAAAAGATAAATTTAATTCTAAACATTAGAAGTGAGACTAATTTTGGGACATCCCAAAAAGGAATAAGTCTCAAACAAAGTGAGACGGAGGGAGTATAATCGACCGTGGTGCCTTTTACCTCTGAGAAGAAAAAAAAGGAAGGGCGATGAAATCTGGGTTAAGTGATCGATCGATCGATCTGTTTTCCCAATCAGGTAACCCGTAATTATACTATAACCTTTTTTAATTTATACTGTAACCTTTCTATGGATTCTTTATTGCCGATTTCTCTGCCCATCTCCATTCTGCTTATGCTTTATTGTAGATTAATTTGGGTTTCGTTTGTGGATGAATATTTTATTGAAGATTTTGGTTTCATTCGTTGATGAATATTTTATGATTTCTTACAGGTTTGAACTTTGAAGAGGCATTTCATGTTTTTGTATGAAGGTTGCCTCTTCTTACGACAAGTTCCTTATCGCTTCATGTTGTCATTGTTTATTGCATTTTCATTACGATTACGTGTTGTTGTTGCGTGATTTTAAGGATTTCAGAGACAAAAACTTACGGAGACAAAATGGTAATTTGCTGCCGAATAAAGGTACGGAAAGAATCGGAGATATGCTACTTATGAATTTCTTAATCCTTTTGTCTTTTAGTTTCTTTATTATTATTTCTCCAACATATTGAATCAAGATTTGGGTAAATGTTAGATTTTCTGTTACTCTATTGCTGTTTCTCAGATTGTTGTATGAACTCATGATTTTCATTGTAACCTCCACTTTCTATCTAACCTTAAACGTGCGTTCGGATTTTTTATTCGATTTTATGATGGATATTAAACTCAGTTTCAATAAATTGAACTTTACCGAGGTCATACGCATTAATATTGCTTTAGTTGTAATACGTGCTAAAACGGTATCGGGTGGATACATACTAAGTTCTACTCCCTCCGTTCCATAATAACTGATGCAGTTGCCAAAATTATTTGTTCCATTTTATATGAGGCAGTTATATTTCCAATGCAGTATTTATTGTATTTTTCCTTGCTTTACCCTTATTTATTACAACATGAGAGATAAAAAACAAGGCTACATTAATTATACTCAAGGGCTTTTTAGCCATTTCATTCTTAAAGTTAATGCATTAATTTACCTCCTTAATATGCGTAATTTTGGCAACTGCCTCAGATAAATTGGAACGGAGGGAGTACTTTGAGCTATAATTTGAAGAAACTCGGAAGAAACATGTTTCATCTTCTAATGCTACCATTTTGAAGATTTTCAACAAGATCAAATCCAGAATACCAATATCTATATCATCTATATCTTATATGTATATGCTTGAGAAATTTGAGTGATAGTAAACAAAAAAAATCAAACACAACACGCTGTTTAATTATCCCACATTGCATCTTATACATAGAGTAAACCTTTATCTTCATACAATAATTGGACCCTTGGCACTACTTTTAATCACTACCTTCTTGCTATATGTGGACGATATTCCTATACCAATGATCTACATTCTCTGTTAGTGCGCAATGCAACACAGTCTTTGTTGAATTATTCTTTCTTACATTTTTGTATGAAGATACACAAAGTTGTCATTGCTCTTATAAAGAACAAACTAAAATTTATTGACTTCAACCTACTTTGTTTAATTTACACATTATTATTCACCTCACTTTTCTGAGATTTAAGGTTGGCATGGATCTTTAACCAAAAAGTCTCGGTAAGCAAAAAGTCTTAGCCCCAATTTCAAAATTATCTCAGTCTGTTTATATGAGCGAAATACATGTCGATATATCTTTTCTTCTATCCTGTTCACCAACGCATTTTAATTAGCTATGGCAAACAGTCCGGTGCTGTTGCAATTTAGTTTGAATCAGTCTTTGTTTTCTGTTAATAATGTCCTATTTTTTAGGATAAATGGCTAAGTAGACTTAGTCTTATTTCTGTTTTTAAGTGCTGCACTATCTCCTATTTTAGTGCTAGATTTGTTATTCCCATTTTCACTTGTAAATCATGGCTATATATAGCCCTAGATGCAATCAATAAAAGTATATTCCTCCATTATTAGCTTTGATAAACTTACATTTGGTATCAGAGCCTTGGGGAAAAACACTTAAACACGAGAGTTTTGTGTGAGAATCTGGAAGGATGTCAGGAGATAAGTTTATGCAACCATCCATCCCAAAATTTGATGGCCATTACGATCACTGGGCAATGACCATGGAGAATTTTCTAAGAAGCAAGGAGATGTGGAGTCTGGTGGAAGATGGGATTCCATCTAATGCTGTTGGGACAGGAGCAGGAAGTGAGGCACAATGAAAATTGGTGGAGGAGGCCAAATTGAAGGATCTGAAGGTCAAGAATTTCCTATTTCAAGCTATTGACAGGGAAATTCTGGAGACGATTTTGGATAAAGGAACATCCAAACTCATTTGGGAGTCAATGAAACGAAAATATCAGGGCTCCACAAAGTTCAAGAGGGCACAACTTCAGGCCCTAAGAAAGAGATTTGAGCTCCTTCAGATGAATGAAGGAGAAAAGGTGACATGACTTTCTTGGAAGGAGTCTTTGTGTGTGGTCAACAAAATGAAAGCTAATGGTGATTCCATGAATCAAAATCTGATGGTGAGCAAAGTTCTCGAGATCATTGCAATCCAAATTCAATTATGTGGTTTGTTCCATAGAAGAGTGTAATGATCCGAGTGTTTTGACTATTGATGAGCTCCATGGGAGTTCTTGGTGCATGAAGCGAGAGAATGCAAGGCCGGGGACAATTAAGAGAAGAGCATGCCCTAAAAGCCCTCGGATGATAGAAGTGGCGGAGAGGTAGGGAAGAGGAGCATCTAGAGGAGAGGAAGAGGAAGAAATACAGGCAACAAAGAAGCGGTTGAATGCTATAAGTGTCACAAAGCTGGGACACTTTATATATGAGTGCCTGAATGGGACAAAAGGCTAATTTTGCGAGAAATTGAAGAAGAAGAAGAAGAGTCATTCATCGATGGCTTATGATGAACAATTGGTGCTGATGGCCCAGGAGAAATTTGGCAATGAAGAGATGTGGTTTTTAGACTCTGGGTGCAGCAATCATATGACTGGCAACAAGAACTGGTTTTCAGAAATCAGTGAACAAGGGCTAAGCAGGACAATAAAATTGGGAAATGGCACAAAGATGCAGGTTGCAGCAAAAGGAAACATCAGGATTCATTTGAATGGCATGATTCAGGTAATCTCTGATGTGTACTATGTCCCTGATCTGAAGAGCAACCTATTTAGCATAGGACAGCTACAAGAGAAAGGATTGGCCATTTTGTTCTCTAATGGTACATGTAAGGTGTTCCATGATGATAAAGGAGTAATAATGCACACCAACATGAGCAAAAACAGGATGTTTTGGTTGACAACTACTATGGCACCTAAGACCAAAACATCCATGTGTTTGAAATCAGAAGGAGAAATAGATCAAACAACACACATGTGGCACTGCAGATTTGGACATCTCAATTACAAGAGTCTGAGGACACTTGCCTCTAAGAAGATGGTGGAAGGACTGCCTGTCCTAGAAGCACCAGAGAGAATATGCACAACTTGTCTGGTGGGAAAGCAACATAGAGAGGCCATATCAAAGAAGAGTTTATGGAGAGCATCAAAGCAATTACAATTGATACATTCTGATATCTGTGGACCTATCAAACCAACCTCTAGCAGTGGAAAAGGGTACTTCTTGAGTTTTATTGATGATTTTTCCAGAAAAACCTGGGTATATCTGTTACATGAAAAATCAGAAGCATTTGTTACTTTCAAAAACTTTAAGAATCAGGTTGAAAAGGAAATAGGTGCTGCGTGATAACCAATTTTTAAAGAATGCATTGAGGTGGTGAGTTTAATTCAGATGAGTTTGATAAGTTTTGTGTGTCACAAGGGATTACTAGACAATTGACAGCAGCCTACACCCCTCAGCAAAATGGTGTGGCTGAGAGGAAGAATAGGACAATTATGGATGCTGTTAGATCCATGTTAAATGAAAGACAGGTCCCTAAAATCTTTTGGCCAGAAGCAGTTAGATGGCGTGTCCATATCCAGAATAGATGTACAACTACAGCCCTTGAAAATATTACACCTGAGGAGGCATGGAGTGGTAAGACACCTATAGTGAATTACTTTCGAATTTTTGGATGTATAGCACATGTTCATGTGCGAGATCAAAAAAGAGCAAACTCGATGATAAAAGCAAGAGGTGTGTATTTACGGGGGTTAGTGATGAGTCCAAAGCTTGGAGACTATATGATCCTAGTTCCAAAAGATCATAATTATCAAAGATGTTGTGTTTGAAAGAGGAGAAAGCTGGGGACTGGGGTAGGACACTCTTGAAATACAACAAGATTTGCTAGAGTGGCAGGAAGAAGAATCTACATTTGAAGATGAACCGGAAGGTGTGGAACCGAGAGAATGCAGAACCATCACCCCACATTCTCCCTCCATCGAACTGAGAGAATGCTGAACCATCACCCCCACACTCCCTTCCACTGGATCAGTCAAATAGTAAGATCTCCTACAACTCAAACAAATTCGAGTTCAAAGGAGGCGAGAAGAGAAAGGAGAGCTCCAAGTGGTTGAAAGATTTTGATCTGAGGGATGAAGAAGATTCGAGAAGATACACTTCATGCCATGATGGTTACTGAAAAGGATCCCATAATATTTGAAGAGGCCATCAAAGATGACAAGTGGAGAAAAGCAATAGGATCGAAATAGATGCTATTGAAAGAAATAACACATGGGAGCTCACCTCATTGCCTAAAGGTGAGAAAACTATTGGAGTTAAGTGGGTGTTCAAGACAAAATTGAATGAAAAGGGAAATGTGGAGAAATTCAAGGCGAGGCTAGTGGCAAAGGGCTATGCCCAGAGACAAAGGATGACTATATCTGAAGTTTTGCACTGTTGCAAAGACTTGACACAATTAGAGTGATACTTTGCAAATTGCACAATATGGATGGAATGTGTTTCAACTTGATGTAAAGAGTGCATTTCTCAATGGGGAGCTAAAGGAAACAGTGTTTGTAGATCAACCAGAAGGCTTTGTGAAACAGGGGGAAGAAGAGAAGGTCTACAGGTTGAAAAATGCATTATATGGTCTGAAACAAGCTCCTAGAGCTTGGTATAGCAGGATTGAGGCATACTTTGCACAAGAAAATTTTGTGAAGTGTCCTCATGAACACACACTATTCACAAAAATAGAGGGAAGTAATGTGTTAATTGTGAGTTTATATGTGGATGATTTAATATTTACAGGAACTGATCCACATATGTGTGCTAATTTCAAGAAATCAATGATGAGAGAATTTGAAATGTCAGATTTGGGAAAGATGAAGTATTTTCTGGGAATAGAAGTCAAGCAAAGCAGTCATGGAATTTTTCTGTGCCAACAAAAGTATGCAAATGAAGTGCTGGCAAGGTTTGGCATGTCAGATAGCAATGCAGTGAGGAATCCTATTGTTCTAGGTACTAAACTTTCAAAAGATGAAGGAGGAAATCCAGTAGATGAGACTTTGTTTAAACAGCTAGTAGGAAGTCTCATGTATTTGATAGTAACAAGACCAGACTTGATGTATTGTGTGAGTTTGCTAAGCAGGTTTGTGTCCAGACCAACCATAGTACATTGGACAGCAGCTAAAAGAATGCTAAGATATCTGAAAGGCACTACTGTTAAGGGTGATTTTGTACGTTTTATAAGGATATATTTTATATCAATTCTCTCCATATTCGTATGTTTCTCATAGAAATCGAGCTTTATATTGAAATATTGAGCAAATGGTGTTTTTAATAGTTGAATTGCAAAACGTAACGAATTATGTGCTTAAATTGTGATTTTATATTATTTTGGAGTTATGTTACGCTTTGGTATGTTTTACTATCTCTTAGATACATGTTTTCGAGCTAAAAGAGGATTAGAAGAGGTTGCATTCGGATTTTCTGATGAAGAGAAGAGATAGGGATGAGAAGAAAAGGATAAAGATGAAGAATTCAAATTTTCTAGCATCTTTGGATGGCGCCCAAGTCCGTCCACTATGGACGGGCGTCCATTCCGCAGATCAAGGCCCAAGAGGTTTTTACATACGAGAGAGTTTGGACGTGGTATGAACGAGCGTCTGCTCTAGCGTTCGAGAATGTTGGACAGCGCCGAGAGAGAAGAGAGACGAGCGTCAGCGCCGACGACTTCAAGAAAGACTTGACCGACTATAAATACTGACCGCGATTTCAACCCTAGTACATACATTATTCGATCTCATTGATACACCATCATAAGAGGCAAACCTAGCGCCCCAAATTTCTTTGGTGAGGCTGGGTGGCAAGTTAGATTAGGTTTTTATTTTGCTTTTTTCTGTTTCTTTCTTTGCGATGTACTCCATGCTTGAAATTCGCAATTGTTCGAAACAGATTTGAATCCTTTTCATTCAGGTTTTATCTACTTTTATTTAAGTTTGTTTTATGATTTTATCTCAAAGTTGTATCTTTTCCTATGCGATTATTTGTTATGCAACGTATATCGGAAGATGGTTGCTTATCGATGTTTGATTTTGATGGAAGTCATGTTAGACTTAGATCACCATAGGAAAGATTGGATTTTTAACCTTGACATAACGGAAGTTGATAGGTTGATTATCTAGGTTGCTAGATTTGAATAAATCTTACACCTTGTTTTGATTGATAGGCGAATTATCTACGGAGTAGGATTCATACTTTTGATTAGGTGAACCACATCTTTAGTTAATCATCACAAGATAACCTTAGATAGAGATAGAGGGTTTGAAGGATTGGATGATTTTGTTTGTTCATTGTTAATCTCCATGTTCATCTTCTTGTTTATTTCCTTTTATAGTTAGTAGTTTAGATTTAGTTTTTATCGCTTTTATCCTTCCGGCTTTGGATTAACAATCCTCTGTCAGCTTTATTTTCCGTTCTAGTTTAGGTTTAGGTTTAGTTAATAAAGAAGAATTAATTAGATTAGATTCAACATCCCAATTCCCACGAGGATCGATACCGTGCATTTATCCAACTTTACTAGCAACTGCCCGGTATTCGGCCGGTTAGGAGGTAGTTTTGCATGGTAGTATAGGTTTTATAAATTTTCTTTTGTTTTAATGATGCAAAATCTCCCCAACAACTACAGACCTTGGCATTCTGTACAAAAGAGGTGAAGACAAGTTCAAACTCATAGGTTTTACTGACAGTGATTATGCAGGGGATTTGTCAGACAGAATGAGCACTTCTGGTTATGTGTTTTTTCTTGGATCTAGTGTTGTGTCATGGTGTTCTAAGAAGCAACCAGTGGTTGCCTTATCTACTACAGAGGCAGAGTACATTGCAGCAGCTGTATGTGCTTGCCAGTGTGTTTGGCTTAAGAGGATTCTGGAAACACTTGGAGTTGAGACAGCAGCAAATACATTGATCATGTGTGATAACAACTCAACTATAAAGCTATCTAAGAATCCTGTGTTTCATGGAAAAAGCAAGCACATTGATGTTAGATTCCATTTTCTAAGGAATCTTGTGAATGATGGAATTGTGGACCTGAATTACTGCAATACTCAAGAGCAAGTGGCTGACATTATGACAAAACCACTAAAGCTGGATCAATTTGAAAAATTGCGTGGAAAGCTGGGGTTGATTAAAGCTGATGGAGTAAACTAAAGAAGATCTTCAGTTTAAAGGAGGGAATGTTGCAATTTAGTTTGAATCAGTCTTTGTTTTCTGTTAATAATGTCCTATTTTTTAGGATAAATGGCTAAGTAGACTTAGTCTTATTTACATTTTTAAGTCTTTGCACTATCTCCTATTTTAGTGCTAGATTTGTTATTCCCATTTTCACTTGTAAATCATGGCTATATATAGCCCTAGATGCAATCAATAAAAGTATATTCCTCCATTATTAGCTTTGATAAACTTACAGGTGCTAGGTTATGTGCAAGGAATCCTATTTTAACTTGCAAGATATCCTGCAAGATTTCTTATTCTAACTTTTGAAAGGTGTTTAGACAATTTTAGATCTGAAATGATATTTACCTTCTGCCTACATGTTTGATGGTTTTTTATAATTACATTGTGCCTACATGTTTGATAGCGCATTTTTTTTCCGGTCTAATTTCGTTTTCAGTTGAATCAAGATAGGTTTTTTTTTTTTTTTTCAATGGAGCATGTATGTATTTTGAGGTATGTTTTGTTGAGTATGGCTAATAAGCCACATCTACAATTCCATTTTTGCAGCTTGCAGCTTTTGTTGGGGCCGTTTTATCTTTAATGGAATAGAGAGGATGTAATAAGAGCTGTGAAGGCCGCCAGGACAACTTTTTAGTTTTGATGCACGGCTACGTCATCATCTTCATACGTAAGAATATAAAAATTGAAATGTTTGCATCATATTTCTCTGTTTTTTATTTCAACTTCAAAAAGGATCATACGTTGATGTGAACCTCTATAAAAAGTGTTCACATGTGAAGTTCATCCGATGCTCTACCCGTGGAAAATGTTGTCCCAATCTTTGAATTTTCTCTTATTCATCTATATCTATTTATCTTCTTGGCTTTTTATACATGTCAGGTTACAATGCAACGAGGTAGCACTATGATGTTATAAGACTCTGCCTCCAAAGTTAAGGAAGAGGGTTGGGGTATTACGAGAGCTGTTATGGTTTTGAACTTGATCATAGTACCTGATTTTTTTTATTTTTTTTTGAGTGAGGTGGTGAGGTTGGCAACATTATCATAATAGCCTCATCAAATCGAAGCTCATGTTATGGGTGACAGGGATGAGGAAAGCGCTGATGGTGTTGTCGATGTATCAATTAAAGGAGAAGGTAAAACTATGCGGAAAAATAAGATTAAATATTAAGGATCTTTTAACATGAAGAAGTGAGTTGTTTATTGATAGCGGTCTTCTTGAAGTGTGTATCTTTCCTGCTTACATTGTCCATCATCTTCTCTCACATAGGCTGATCCTTGCTTCTTTGTTTTTTGTTTACTGGATGCAGGTCAGTGGGGACACTTTTACCCGACTGTAGTCTGAGGATCGATTGATGACCTATGGCTCTTTTGTGAGCAATATAGGATTCTGATAATAGAGGTTGGTTTAATAGCCATAACCCTGTGAATGGAGTTCGGTACTCCAGTTCTGTTCATGCTCTTGTAGAACCACCTGAGCGTCTTAGGCCAAGTGAGAGTAATTGGATCTACACGGAAAAGAGTAAAATGAATAGGAAAGTTTATCTTTCAGAGCAAAGCTTGAGTGGTCTAGGGGTAATTCACTAAGAAGTAGAGAGTTAATCAGACCTTAGATTCTCCTACCACTTAGTATTGCATGATTTCGTTCAAAATCAGAAAATAGGGGTGATTCCCTGAGACTTTCTTGCCAAACAAACGGAGTCTGGATTCATTCGAAACAGAAGGGTATTGAATTCGACCGAGTCAAACTCTTTGGAATGTTTTCCAAATCTCTGTTGCAGAGAATTGTGGCATTGTCAGATTCTGACTTTAGATAACACACCCATGTTGATTCCAACTGGTGCAGCGTTATCCTTCACAAACACTAATATATGTATATATTCACTACTGTACTAAAATTGATATCCAGTCTACAAAAGACTTATCCATATTCTGGTCAAATCCACATATTGTAGAAATATATGACTTCCAGTGACCGAGAGGTTTGCTTTTTATCCACAAAGGACATAAGCCTTGACAGTCATCCTGTCATAAGTTCATAAGGCAATACCCTTCTGTTTCGAATGAATCTAGACTCCGTTTGTTTGGCAAGAAAGTCTCAGGGAATCACCCCTATTTTCTGATTTTGAACGAAATCATGCAATACTAAGTGGTAGGAGAATCTAAGGTCTGATTAACTCTCTACTTCTTAGGGATTTACCCCTGGACCACTCAAGCTTTGCTCTGAAAGATAAACTTTCCTATTCATTCTACTCTTTTCCGTGTAGATCCAATTACTCCCACTTGGCCTAAGACGCTCAGGTGGTTCTACAAGAGCATGAACAAAACTGGAGTACCGAACTCCATTCACAGGGTTATGGCTATTAAACCAACCTCAATTATCAGAATCCTATATTGCTCACAAAAGAGCCATAGGTCATCAATCGATCCTCGACTACGATCGGCTTTTTGATGCTAAATGACATAACAGTTCAATCATTCAATGACATCAGCCTATCTTGAAGGGAAAATTGTATGTTTCATCAAGAACTCGCTATGGTGTCGGTGCAAAATCGTTCGCATTTCACCGAAATAATGATGTAGTTGGAGATAAAAGATCACTCAAATCTTGACCGGTTGAAATTTCAAGTATTATTTAGGCTTCTTCAATGTGTATCATGTACGTTGTCTCATATGGTAGTTGTATGTAATGTATTTTGAACAATGGTTTTAATAAAGCTATAGAAGAGAATGGGATGTTGATATTTTCTGCATATCTCACTTATTTGATATGGTTCTTAGTGTTCTTATTAGTCATATGAATTGGATACCCAAAGGTTGGTGGAGGAGTTGGCTGGCGTTTAACTCTCATAAAGTAATATGATCAGATACAAAATGATATAAGCTACAAAAGACCCGGCAATTACAACTATGGATTTAGAGATTGTATAATGAAGAATTAACAAACCCACTTATTGGTGGTGGTCTCATACAAGAGTCGAAAAAAATGAAGAAGCGACGTACAATTAATGGTGATTTTGAAGTGTCTTGACCTGACAGTTATTTAGCCAAGTTCTTTTTATCTGGCCAAATCTATGTTTTGAAGCTGATTCATGAATTGTGTTCAGTCCAAGATAATTATAGGTCTAAAGTTATTCTTCACCCCTCAAAAATAAATTATTATTTACTGGATCAAATTGCATTCAATTGTTAAAGTTTAACAAATGTTTGGTCAAAATTGTTTTACGTTAAATAAAAGATATATATTTTATCCCTACATCCTCTTGATTATGAAAAAAGATATATATATTTCATTGCTATATTGAAATAACCTTTTCTTTTGGTATAACATTCGTTTGATTTTATTTCATTACGATACCCATAAGCGTTTGAGATAACATTTTAATTTAATTTTCCTAAACTTATGTGGAACTCAAATAAATTCAAGTATAATAATTCCTTATAAACATTAAATGGAAACTATACTTTCAATAAGTTAATTTACATTACCCCGTGCATTATGCACGGGTTATTGACTAGTGAAATTAGAAAGGGAATGAAGAGGGCCGAGTTCCACGAGGCATTACGTAAGGTATGCAAATAAATATTAATGGTATTAATCATCTTAATATATTAAATAGCCTAATATTACATTTTATTTTAACATAAACACATTCAAATTAATTAAAAACTCGTCGATAACTGCTGATGCAGGAACATGAGGAGAATATGGAGTGGTTGAGGAGGTATGAAATTAGAAAGGGAATGAAGAGGGCCGAGTTCCACGAGGCACTACGTAAGGTATGCAAAATAAATAAATATTATTAGTTATTACGTACGTTTCATATATTTTAACATGTATGTGTTCAAAGCATATACACATCGCATTGCAGCTGCAGGAGCAGCAGAAGAAGCAGGAGGAGTGGGAGAGGTATGAAATTAGAAAGGAACCGAGGAAGGCCGAGTACTACGAGGCATTACGTAAGGTATGCAAAATAAATAAATACTAGTGGCTGCAACGTGCTTTGCACGTTTTGGCCCTCGGTTTTTTCCGATGATACGTGTAGTACAGTAGAAACACAAAACGTCGTTTAATAGTGTAATACATGCATTGGAAATAGTAATATAAACTGGTACAAACTACGAGTGGACTTTTCCCTTTGGTACGCCTCTGTTCGTTCCAATGGTGCATTTTCCAAAGGCCTTCTGCCAGGTGATTGTATCAAATGCAACCAAGGGGGGACTGACTAAAAGTCCTACAAAGATTTCCGATTTCATACATTATAGAAGAGATAGAAACAAGATCTTTGTTAAGGCGGACCTCCAAGACTCTTCTTTATGGTGTCCAAAAGCTCGGTGTAATATAAAAGTAGCTGAGTCAAAGTTGCTCTTAAGATCTCCATACCACACAAAAAGTTACTGAAGGATGTGATCAGAACGTTGCGCATTACCGCTATCGCACCTTTCCATCTACTTGCAATTCAACCCTTCCCTCTCCTTCACTTATTCTCTTTACAATAGTAGTGGTATCACCAGTCCCCTTTTCGATTCATTCTTCTTTTGCGTGACCCTTATCTCTGTTATTATTTTCTGGGTTCTCAACCACGCATGTGTGTCGTGTAGGACCTTTGTCGTAGCCTTGAATTTGAAATTTACAATATTGTTAGTAGGTAAGCAAATCGTATCATATTGCGTACAATGGAACAAAGAAGAGTCTATGCTACCTGCCTATTCTTCACATCCATCTTGTTCCCGCAAAGTACAACATGGATATTTTCAACAAAATAAGAACCCTATTCCAAAATTCAGAAACGAACATGTAATAGCTTAAGAGCATGAAAATAAAGACAAAAACATGAACAAAACAGAGAGTGAAACAAATGTTACTTGCTTCAGACTTGATATGCCATATCCACCATATGAAGATGAAAGGAGAAACTGAACAAGCAACCATTTCTCTTTATCCAAGGCAATAGCCAAAGGCTCCAAGTACCTGCAAAATCAAGAAGATGTCTATTTACAGAGGGACCAAACTCCACACCTTTTCCGACTATAAGTTCCAAGTATCTGCAAAATTATTGGATGGCTAAAGTTGATGATTGTGGAGAAGGTGTGAATCTATAGGGGTGATGTATTATTCTTGAAAGAAATAGATTGTTTTGGCAATAGAGGCATATGGAGTAGTCAAAAATCCATATGATTGTCCAAAGAATAAAAACACTTATTCGATTATAATCTCAAGTTTTAAATGCAACCAAAGACAACACCCTTATCTATATCAAATTTCAAGAAAAGAAAAATAAAAAGACAAAATTCTTAGGAATATAAGACTTCAAAAACGAAGTGACTGAATAAGCTTACGACCGTAGTTGAATACGACACCGTTTATTTGATTTCTCCTATTGAGTAAGCAATACCGTAATCACAATCGAATTTGGCGTGAGAGAGGAGTGGGAGGATGTAGTAGATGCAGTGTTCTTGCATCAAACGGACAATGCTTGGGAAGGTGAAGTTTAACCTGAGGCTTTCCATTTGCATTCTTGGCAAGCTCCTTCTACTTTTCTTTAACTTTGAATAACTTGATCATTTTTTTTCTACAGGAAGAGAAAAATAAAATTACCAGCTAGAATAAAAACATGAAAAATTAAAATCCAAGGGATGGAGAACTGTTCACTACTCCATTCAACATTCTCCCCACCCACAACCCGACAAGCAACCTGAAAATTCATTATTAACATGTAAGGCAGGAACATCTATAGCAGTTGAAAACCCAATCATATACACAACAACAGAACACACAACATGAAACCAACAACATGAATACATAATAAACAGAGAAACATCAATAACGAAGCATGTAAAAAGAACCCTTTTTTTACTGAAGTTCAAGATGTCAGAAATCAATACTCTGCCAAATAATCAACTAACTGCTGGAAATACATACATGCATAACTCCTATTCAAATCCCTTAAAATCAACCGTAAACTAAAAACAAATCATGTACCCCAGATGATGAGAGCCTACCCAAACCGAATAGCAAAAAGCGTCCTGCACAAACGAACAATCAAAAGACATGAAAGGGAAAAGAAAAACCCACAAACAACCCATCGACCAGCAGAGAGAAATCTCAGTGAGAAGGAATGAAGTGCAATTTGCTCTTTCTCTTCACAAAGATCGCACACCAAAACCAAAAACAATATAGAGAACAAATCCTCTGCGAGAGATAGAGACCGATTAAGAGAAAAATCCACAATCGTAATCCGAACATATCAATACACATAAGAATAAAGAAACCATCAGGAAAGACATACCCGAAGATCTGTCATAGAGAGAGAAGAAGCAACAATGGCGAGCACAATCGGGACAGAGAAGAAGACGAAGAGCAAATTGCAAATCCATACCTTCTTAACCCTAAAGATTCAAAGCGAACATGATCGGTCTCCGCCTCTCTCTTCTTCTCTCTCAAAGCAGTCCATCTCCACAGATCGTATGTAGAGAGAAAAGGACACATGCAGTTATTATCAAAAATTAATTGAATCGATAATGCTTGTTGAAGCGGTGGTGCGGTGCTGGAGCTATGTTTGAGGTAACACGTGTGCTGAGAAAAGGACGCGTGTGAAGAAAGGGAAAGAAAAAAGAAAAGAAAAAAAAAGAAGAAAAATATTTTATTTTCTAGTAGTTTTTGTAGCACCGTACCAAATCATACGACTTCGTTTTACTTAACCAAAAAATTCTGAAGATCGAAATGCACCTTCGTGCATAAAAAGTCAAACCAGAGTTTCAGTGAACCAATAGAAACTACATAATAACATAATTAAAATTTCCATTTTTGATTTATTTATTTTTTATTTGCACCACATTAATAAGCTGAAAACACATTCCTTTTCCGACGTATCTAGCTTGAAGGCATGTGCATCGCCACGGTTCGTGCCAACATTCATACGGTTTCCGGTCTTCAAGATGACTTCATCAAATGTATATCTGTTTGCCGACGCGTCATTTGCATAAATTGTCGATGTCATCGCTGCATAAATTGTTGAAGTCACTGCATAAATTGTCGATGTCACAATGCATAAATTGTTGAAGTCCTTCGCATAAATTGTCGATGTCCGCGATAAATTGTCGATGTCGCTGCGATAAACGCGTGTCTCTGCATCGGGTGTCTCGTCGAGGTGGTCGGTGTGATGCATCGCGGTGTCACTTCATCGCGTGTGTCTCAGATCGCGTGTCTCTCGCATTGCGGTGTCACTTATCGCGTGTCACTTCATCACGTTGTCTTTGCAACGCGTGTCTTTACATCGCGTGTATCGATTGCGGTGTCATTTCATCGTGGTGTCTCAGGTAACGCGGTTTCTCCGCATTGCGGTGTCTCTCGTGATCGTCAAATGTTATAACATCGCGATGTCTCTACATTGCGGTGTCACTTCATCACGGTGTCTCGCCTCGCGTGTCTCTTCTTCGTGATGTCTCTCGATCGCCAAATGTTATAACATCGTGATGTCTCTCGCGATCGAGGTGGTCACCGCATCGCGGTGTCTCGCATCTGGGTTGGTCATCAGACGTGGTGTCTCTGCGTGATCGGAGGTGGTCATCAGATCGAGGTGATCAATGGATCCGGCATGGTCAATGCATAGTGGTGTCACTTCATTGAGGCGTCTCTGCATCACGGGTGGTCACTACGTCGTTGTATCACTTCATCGAGGTGTCTCTGCAATGCGGTGTCTCGCGCATCGCGATGTCACTTCATTGCGGTGTTTCGCAGATCACGGTGTCGCTTCATCGCTGCGGTCTCTACATTGCAGTGTCACTTCATCGCGGTGTCTCTGCATCGCGATGGTCATCGCATCGGGCGTCGCGGTGGTCAATGCATCAGGATGGTCATTGCATCGAGGTGGTCAATGCATCGGGATGGTCAATACGTCGCGGTGGTCATTGAATCGCGGTGGTCAATGGATCGGGGGTGGTCATTGTATCGCGATGGTCAATACATCGGTTAAAAAAAAAAAATGAAAAAACTGAACGCTTGAGAAAGAAAGAAAAGAAAAAAAGAAAAAGAAAAACCTCCGAACGCATGAGAAAAAAAAAAAACAAAAAAACAAAATCTGGAAACGCCTCCCTTTTTCTTTTATTTTTATTTTTCTTTATTAAGATATTCAGTCTATCTATCTAATTTGTGTCCCTATATGTTCAACAGATTTTTCATTCTTTATGTTCAATAAATTCGTTTATACAGATTTTTTGGTGCTTTTACTTCTAAATAATATTAGTTATCAAGTGTGTTTTATATATTTTAACATATACGCTGCGTTCAAAACTTATACACATCGGATCGCTCCTGCAGGAGGAGCAGAAGGAGCGGGAGGAGGGGAGGAGTACAAGAAGAAGATGAGGGATATGGAGGAGATCAAAGAGGCATGGCATAAGGTATGCTTCTGTATAGGTTTTTTTTTTTTTTTTTTTTTGCAAGTCCTTTTGAGGTTGTTTTATATGACATATGATCCGGTTTTCGAAACAATATATATATATAATTTTATTTCTTTCCTTTTGTTTGAAAAAAGAAGCATACAGAGAGAGAATGGTCTTATAAGCCAAAGATCAAGTACAAGTTACAGAGGATGATGATCTGCATAAAGAAGAAATGGAAGAAGCGTTTCGAAATCTTAATTATTTAAATCATCAATTATTCTCAAATTTAGTAGAACAAAATCTAGTTGATCAAGTAAATTGAATCTATTTAGTGATTTATACCATTGTTTATCGCATTTTGTTTATGCATTGTCGTGTTTCCCTTGATATGACCTATTTTTATACTCATGATTATGACGTGTTTACATCAGCTACATGAATGCTCTATTTTACGGTCTCTTCAATCAGAGAGCCTTATCTTCCATACAAAAACAACATTCAAACTTTAAAATTACATCATTCTTAAAACCTCTTCTCCCAAGTTCTTGAGTGACATAAAGCTTGGATCAAACCGCAACGCTTCACATTCCGCGAAATATTGTTCTTCCGTGAACCCGATTCTTTCCACACAACTCCTAACAAGCTCGCGAGTGTCAACGTCCCATGTACTCCCATCCGGATGACGAAAGAACATTGTATTGTTCCCTAATAGTATCAAGATTTCGCCATCATCAAAAACCCGTACAAAATGCACAATATCAAAGTAGTTTCCCAACGAACCCAAAGGACCCTCGCCTATCTCGCACACTTTAGTCCATGATTCAGTTACTCCGTACTCTTTCATCACCCATACTTGAGCGTCGAATTCTTGGGTGTTGTCACAAACACATAGGCAGCCATTGTAGACATTCAATGTAGCTTTGAGATATTCAACATTCAATGGAGGAGAAGAAAAGGATTCTATTGTCTCATTTTCAAGATCAAAACAATATAAGAAGTTGGGTCCGTATTCGGATAGCCAATGAAGATTGCCTTGTATGAAAATAGCATGTCCTTTGAAGAACCATTGAATGTTTTCAATCTCAATACTTCTCCAAGATCCAGTTCCCAATGTATAAACATGGCATTGGGATTTGGCTTTTACCAAACCGTCTGTTAGAGCACACAAAGATAAGTACGTTGTTCACATAAGATCAAGTATCGAATCAGCTCGGCTCGATTACACCCCCACTAAGTTAAAAATTGTTATCTAGTCAAGTTTTATCTCTATCTACTTGTTAGTGTCTAGATCCTCTAAAGTAATCAGTATCAAGTGATCTTTCCGGTGAACCGAAGCTCGAATCCAAAGAATTTTGCTATTACCCAAGACACATGGAGTAAGATCCAGCGTCAAACGCTATACTTCCGTTACGTGTCATAAAAATTCAACAAATAATGGACCAAACATATGAATACGAAAGAAGATACGAGCCACTTTTAAAAAAAAAAAGTTTTATAGGATAATGTAATTTTTTTTCTTTACCATCATTTAACAGCTCTTGGCAAACCCGAACCACTTTGTATTCGCCTTTCTTCGAGCTCAACCCGAACCCATAACTCGCCACAATCCTATTCGACGATTCAGCTATTTCCGGCGCTTCAAATCTAATGAATTCCCCTGTAATCGGATTCCATATATGAACAACATGTCTTGGAAGCGATTTTTCGCAGATGCAAACGAACCCATTGATTATCCCAACAATGTTCATTTCAGAATCCGATTTCGTTTTCGGAAACTCCAATTTGATTCCTGCAACTCTTTGAAGATGATGACGATGATTGGGATCATTCTCAAACTCAATAAGGCTGAAATAGCTGGAATCAGCTGGGCTTGAGGAAAGATTATTTATGAGAAAATAAGTAGGTGTTCTTGAGAATTGGAGAGCGATGAATTCTGGGTCTGAAATTGTATTGTTCCATGTTTTGCAACTACAGCGACCATGGATTATTTCAATCGGTGGTAATCTTGAGAGAATATCATTGAGAATTGATTGCGGTAAATCAAGCAACCGACATGATTGAGCCTTCATTTTGCTCTGTTTTTGTGGTTGGGGATTGTCAATGGTTTTGTTTTGCAGCTGTTTTGGCTGGGGATTTATAGTAAAGATCTGAGCTGCTGATGAGTAGCTCGAAATTCGGTTTGTGAAATGTTTACCCGAACAGTTTATCATGATTAAAAAGCTGAATTCGAGCAGTTTAAAGATTTGAAATATTCACGAGTTTTATTGAACAATAACTCAATAAGTTCTCGAGCACTTTAAAGTTTTATGGTGCTTAACGAGCATAGTAAAAATTCGAGCACCTTAAAGTCAAAAAACATTTTGTTTGAGCTAGAGGTCAAGTTCGGGCTTGTAAGTGCTCAATTTTTTTTTAGAATAATCGAGTCGAACGCGAACATAACTAAACATCAATCAAACCCATTTTAAGCAGTTTTTTTTCCTGTTCAAACAAACTTTAGCCGAGTTTAAATATCATTGTTTTAAGTGATTGCTTAACTCGATAAGTGAATGTTTGATTTAGGTTGGATCGAATCGTTTACGGCCCTAATTAATTATATATTATTAAAACCAGAATCTTGTTGAAGACTTTTTTCTTTTGATTTTATATAAAGAAAAAAATAAAATAAATCATTGGATATTTTCTTTGGTGTGGCAGAGAAGCTTTGACCAAGTGATATTCAAAGTCAATGTACATTTCACTAATGTAGAAATTAAGTACTTTCTCTTGTTTTTTATATGTCTTAGGGAAAAAAATCATACAGATTAAAAAACTAATTAATATGTCTACAATATAGTATAAAATGATTAAGTTGTCATTTGATTTTTTAAATTTATTCATGAGTGATAGTGAGCCAAATTGGCTTTTAGAGTTTTTTGTATTTTAAAAGTATTCTTTTATTGAAAATGTAAATAATTTATTAATAAATGAGGAAAAATAATAATAAATAAATCATTGAAAATGAAAAATAATGATAAATAAAAATAGAAACAAACTCAAACATAACAGATAAAAAAATGAAATGAGTATATATTAAAAAAGAAATGAAGTAAAATATATATATATATATATATATATATATATATATATATATATATATATGCTAACCGAACCGCAGCGGTTTAGTCAATCACGCCGATTGGACGGTTAAAAGGCAGTTAGGATTTTAATTTGGAACCGAAAAACCGGACCGGAACCGGCCCAACGGCTAAATTTATTTATTTATATTTTTTTCTCCTCCTCCTCCCAAACACTTCAAAAAATTCCTATAAATACTACTCCCCCCATCCATTTCAAAAATCCTACACCAATCTCCTCTCAATTTTTACATCTTCTACTCATTTCTTTGATTATCAAGTTTGTTTAGGTGTTAAAAACAAACTTGATAATCAAACCCAAGTAAAACCCTTGAAATTTCGTCGCGTCTACAAACCCAAGTAAAACCCTTTCTTTCCTTTTTGATGCAAAAGAAGAATGGTTCGACTAACAAGAGATTTGATTGAGAAAAGCCCTCATTTTTTCAATGTTATTCGAGAGCGAGAGCTCGATCTTCGAGGTTATAAGATTGCTATGATTGAGAATTTGGGTGCTACAGAGGACCAATTTGATACCATTGATTTGTCAGACAATGAGATAGTTAAGTTGGAGGACTTTCCCCTTCTTAACAGGCTCGGTACTTTTTTGATTAACAATAACAGGATTACTCGAATCAATCCCCAGATTGGAGAGTTTCTACCAAAGTTGCATACCTTGATTCTCACAGACAATAGATTGACTAACTTGCAATTGAGATCGATCCTCTTGCGTCGCTTCCTAAGCTGCAGTTTCTTAGCTTGCTTGATAACAATATCACGAAGAAGCCCAATTATCGTCTGTATGTCATTCACAAGCTGAAGCGTCTGCGTTTACTGGACTTCAGGAAAGTTAAACAAAAGGACCGCATGGAGGCCTCAAGGATATTTGCTTCTCAAGAAGCTGAAGAAGAAGATAAAAAGGTTTCTGTAAAGATGTTTGTACCCGGTGAGGTTACAAGCACCCCAGAAGTCGCAAAAGAGGAACAGCCTTCTAAACCTGTTGCTCCTACACCTGAACAGATGACATCCATTAAGGCTGCGATTCAGAATGCTAGAACTATTGAAGAGGTGACAAGGCTTGAAGCCTTGAACAGGCATTAAGAGGTAAGAACCGGGCAGCTTCCTGCTGATCTCAAGATTGATGATGATGAATTTGCAGCTAAAAGTAAAAATGGCAACGAAGACAAAATGATTACAGATGATGAAAAAGAGCCCAACAATGAACAAAAAGATGAACATGAAAAGAAGGATGATGGTCCTGAGGATATGGAACAGGAGTAGGGAGTGGGGATCATGTTCAATGCTAGTCTTTCGGAATGACCCAAAAAAGATCAGGCAACCTTGTTTGCTGCTTTCACCCAGCTATTGGTTTTTGTAGAATGTAGTGCGCAGATTTCTTCTCTACAACTTAATTGAGACATATTTTGTTATGAAAATGTTTTTATATGGTTCGGCCTTTCCCAGGACCCTTCACAGGCAGGTTACTTTCTAGAAAAAAAAAATAAAAAAACAAAGAAAACCCAGCTAAACATGCCGAGCTCCAGCGGAAGTAACACTAATCCACTCTTTATTTACACTCGTGATAACTGTAGAGATCTAACCACGGATCTTATTGTGGGGATGGGTCTTCCTTTTAGCTTTCCTGAAAATCCTATTTTCGAAACTTACGTACAAGGGGCTTTGCAGCCGGCTTTTACTCGTATCCCGCGTGCAGCGGTTGCTAGGGATTTCAAAAATAAATTTATTAAACGACAAAATATTATTATATAAATTTTGAAGAAAAATAAATTCTGAATATGTATATGCCGATATTTGGGAGGATAGAGAGCCAACAATTTTATTTGGGCGTGTCGGCTCACCTGGATTGACAACACTTGGATTGTCCAAAATGGTTACTTGCTTTTCGCTTATTTAACGAGACTCATAATGCTTCTAACATTGCATCTTTATTAGTTGATATTTTTGAGGAATACGATTTAAAAGGTAAAGTTTTTCTATTGCGTTTGACAACGCTTCAAACAACAACGCTTCTATTCCCCGACTTATCCCGATATTGCGAACCTCTTTGTAACGGTCAATTTTTTCATGTTAGATGTTTATGCCATATTTTTAATTTATATGTAAAGGATGGTCTAAAAGTTTTTGACCATAATATTAATGCGATAAAAACTGCGATTTCACATATTTTAGGTAGAAATATTCTTGTTAATAAGTGGTATAAATTTCTTAAAGAGAAAGGTCATCGCCAAGTCAAACTGCCGCAAGATGTACCGCATAGGTGGAACACGACTTATGATCTTTGGAAGAAAAAAAAACAAAATTAAAAATACCTTTTGTGAATTTTTAAGTGAACACTGTCCGAGCGAATATCGTTTGCATCCCTCTATTTGGACTGCATGCAAGAAACTGATGGATGTTTTTGAAATATTCAAAAAAATTACTGAATTGTTTTCAAAATGTTATCAACCCACAACACATTTAGTCTTGTCTGCTTGTGTAGAAATAACTGCCGAGTTTGAAACTATGGAACATGACGCTACATTATTTCAATGTTTAGGGCCAATGAAGGAGAAATGGAATAAATACATGTTGTATATTCCTGACACTTATCTCATTTCTTCTATGCTCGACCCTCGTATAAGACTAGTAGGTGTGTCTAACATGTTAGGTGCTTACTATGATGCTTTGTCTGTTACTCATAATGTGCCCCGGTAGATTTTACGGTTGAATTAGTTAGACTAGAAAATTTATTAAACGCTTTGTATGTTGAATATGAGCGTATGTATGGATTGAGAAACAACGTTGTTCCCAATCCATCCGCAAGTGCTTCTACTAACCCTACAGGTGTCCTACGGGGACTTCAAAAAGTTCTGGATAAAATGAATTCGAAACGACAGAAGGGAGCGACATCGTCATCCGATCAACGTACAGAGATATCCAAATTTTTAAACACAACATTTGAAGGCTATGAAACCGAATCCTATGATTTCGAATTCGACTTATTGAAGTGGTGGAAGAGACATGCTAAAGAATTTCCAGTGCTAGCAATGATGGCGGTCGAGTTTTTAAGTTGCCCTGTTTCGACCGCCATCGTTGAACGAACTTTCAGCTTGGCAGGATATGTGCTTACCAATAAAAGATGTTCGCTTCATCCCACCACTTTAGAGAAGCAAATGCTTTGTCAAGATTGGGTACGAGTAGAGAAGAGGGTGCAAGACATTGAGTTAGAAGATGAGGAGTCACAGTTCAAAGGCGGTGACACTGAAACTTTAGGAAGAACAAGCGCCAAAAATACCGACATCGATTAAAGGTACACAATTTATATCTTACTTATATATTTGTTACAATTCATAGAACAACTATAAAAGATTAAAAACTATAAGAAACTATTAAAAACTATATAAAAAAACCAGATAAAAGACCAAAGACTACAAACAAAACCATAAAAAACCCGATAGAAACTATAAAACCTATTAAAAATAACTATAAAACCTACTACTATAAACAAAAACAAAAAACTATAGAAAACTATTAAAAAATCCATATACAAACCTAAAAAATTATATGAAACTATAAAATACAAACACATAAGAATACTATAAAAAAACTACGTACAATAAACAAACATTTAAAAAAAGACTAGAAAGAATACAAAAAACAATAAAAACCTATAAAAAACTATAACAACACTACACAAAACTAATAAAAAAAATTATAAAAGACTTTAAAAAAAACAATAATAAAAATAACTATAAAAACCTTTACAACAAACTATAAAAGACTAAAAAATAAACAATAAGAACTACGTTCGTTTTGATTTTTATATGTATTATACCTATACATGATTACATATAAAAGATACGTAGAGCAACCGAATTACGAAGACATGCGTTGAAAAATAACATAATTTTTCAAAATAAGAAAACAACACAATATATCTCACGTAATATTTAATAAAACAACATTTAAAATCAACATATACTTAAAACCGACTCAAAAAACTTATAAAAAAAACTATAAAAGACTTAAAAAAACAATAATAAAAATTACTATAAAAACCTTTACAACAAACTATAAAAGACTAAAAAATAAACAATAAAATCTACGTCGCTTTAAATTTTTATATGTGTTAGGCATCATAAACACGATTACATATAAAAGATAATTAAATTATCGATATAAGCGTTGAAAAATTAACATAATTTTTCAAAATAACATTATTTACATATAAATAAAATAACACAATATTAATATTATATTTAAAACCGAATAAAACTATTTATAAAAATATATATTACATTCGTTTTAGTAATTATAGTGAAAAGAATATTAATTTGTTATTGTAGTGAAAATAATAAGTATTATATGAAAATGAAAAAAATTATGAAATTTAAAACCGCGACCGAACAGTGATTCAACTCTAACAAACGGGTGAATCGTGAACCCGGCACTAACAAAGAACCGCCGGTTTCTCCAAATCGCCCAAACCGGCCGTAATCAAACCGCGGTTTTCGGTTCCGGTCCGGTCCGATTGCACCATTTGGCCAGGTCTAGATGCAACGTCCTGCATGATACAAAAATACGAGATATGTAGTCCTGTTAGTTAAGTTGGTGGTTGATAGTGATCTATGAAATGAGAATCCGAAAATTTGGATCTTCTTACACGATTGTGGACCCTTAGTAAGGAAAGTAGCTGTGATATAACCCATTCTATGTGATTTAGAGGCTTTGAGGCATAAATATTTTTAGGCCGTCATGCAGAATTAGAGACACCAAACTCTTTTAGAGCGCCATGAGCAAGAGTGTTTAATATAAGATAAGAAAGATTGTTAATTAATCACAATGAACTACTCAAACCATCATAAATTGTGTTATATAATTTATGATCCCCTTTTGACCAAAATAAAATATTTTTTTCTTACTTTGTTCTGAAAAAAGAAGTGACAGAAACAGAATGGTCTTATAAGCGGACGATGACGATCTGCCATCTGCGTAAAGGAGAAATGGAAGAAGCATTTGGGAATCTTTATTATTCAAATCATAAATTATTTACAAATGTAGTAGAATACAAAATCTCGTTGATTCAATAAATTGAATTTAATGCTTGTTTTGAACCATTGTTTATCGCATCTTGTTTATATGCTTTGTCGTGTTTCATTTGATGTAACCTCTTTTCGTACTCATGATTATGGCGTGTTTACATCAGCTAAATGAATTATCTAATTTACGGTCTCTTCAATCATAGAGCCTTATCTTCTATACAAAAACAACATTCAATCTTTAAAATTACATCACTTTTAAAACCTCTTCTCCTAAGCTTTTGAGTGACATAAAGATGGGATCGAATACCGTGAACCCGATTCTCACTGCAAGACTCCTAACAAGCTCGTCAGAGTCAACATCCCAAGTACTCCCATCCGGATGACGAAAGAACATTGCAATGTTCCCTAAAAGTATCAAGATTTTGCCATCATCAAAAACCCGTACAATATGCACACTATTAAAGTGGTTTCCTAACAAACCCAAAGTACCCTCGGTTATCTCGCACATTTTAGTCCATGATTCCATTACTCCGTACTCTTTCATCACCCATACTTTTGCCTCGAATTCTTCGGTGTAGTCGCAAACACATAGGTAGCCATTGTAGAGATTCAATGTAGCTCTAAGATATCCAACATTCAATGGAGGAGAAGGAAAGGGTTCCATTGTCTCGTTTTCGAGATCAAAACAATATAACAAGTTGGGTCCGTCTTCGAATAGCTAATGAAGATTGCCTTCAACAAAAATAGCATGTTCTTTGCAGAACTATTGAATATTTTCAATCCCAATTCTTCTCCAAGATCCGGTTCCCAATGTATAAACATGGCATTCGGATTTGGCTTTTACCAAACCATCTGTTAGAGCACACAATCCTCAAGAAATAAGTACGTTGTTCAATAAACATAAGATAAAGTTGTAGCAAAAATTAGGGTCGTGAGGGAACCAAGTAAAACGCTTTGATTCAGTTCAGTTTTTTTTTTTTCTTTCTTTACCGTCATTTAGCAGCTCTTGGCAAACCCGAACCACTTTGTATTCGCCTTTCTTCGAGCTCAACCCGAACCCATAACTCACTTCAGTCCTATTTGACGGTCCAGTTATTTCTGGCGCTTGGAATCTAATGATTTCTCCTGTAATCGGATTCCATATATAAACAACATGTCTTGAAGCGAGTTTTCGTGAGATGCAAACGAACCCATTGATTATCCCCACCATGTTCATTTCAGAATCCGATTTCGTTTCCGGAAGCTCCAACTTGATCCCTGCAATTTTTTGAAGATGATGACGATGATCAGGATCATCTTCAAATTCAATAAGGCTGAAAGAGCTGGAAATGGAATCAACTGGGCTTAAGGAAAAATTGTTAATGAGAAAATAAGTTGGTGTTCTTGAGAATTGGAGAGCGATGAATTCAGGACCTCTGATTTAAGCGACTAAAGTCCCTTCCACTCTGATCAACCTTTGTTGGTTAAAGTGCTTAAATTTACACAAGGTGTATCACTCTAGTGATGAGCTAAACTATAACTTGACATTGGAGACTAATGTTCGAACCTCGTTAGGGGGAAAAAAAAAAATTGCTCAAAATTTTGCTAGACATAAGAGAGCCAAACTCAAACATAATTCAATCTTCATCTAACCGATGTCAAGCAATTTTTTCCTACTCGACCGAACTTTAACCGAGTTCAAACATCACCATTTTAAATGATTGTTTGACTCGATATGTGAATACTTGATATAGATCGAATAGTTTACACCTCTGAATATTATTATATTGTTAAAACCAAAATCTTGTTGAGACACACATTTTTTAGGCCGTCGCATAATCAGACACACCAAAGCCCTTTCAGAGTGATAAGGGGTAGGTTAATCTTGTTCAAAATCTTGTATACACATTGCAAGTTAATAAAACCATGATATGATAATACGAATAAAAAAAATCAACCATGAAATTGATATGTTATTTGAAGTATAAAAGATGTTTACTATGCTCGTTAATTTCACCGTTCTTAAAGAGCTCATAGTTGAACCCAATAAATTATTTACGAGATATTTCAAAATCTCGGTTTTGTTCGATTAAGTTAAAGTTAGATTTTCTAGTGGCTACAATGCGTTTAAAAACGTAGATCACATTAAACTTCTATGTAAGACTAAGATCTTTCCTGAAATTTAGATCGATTTTGGATATAGTTGAGTCAGTGGTGGTTTCGGTCCTTCTGGATTTTCGGAATTAGCATGACCTACCAAAACACATGTAAAAGGTCAAATAAATGAACTTGGAAAACTTCACACAAGCGCCCATGGCCTAATGGATAAGGCGTCTGACTTCTAATCAGGCGATTGTGGGTTCGAGTCCCACTGGGCGTGCATTTTTTTCCCACGAATACCCTTTGAAAGATGGTTTATTTTTTCTTTTTCCTCAACCTATTTTCCTGTTTAATCCACTCTGAATGTGTTTCTGATACTGCTGCAATTTTTTTTTTGAAAGGAACGGCTACAATTTAATTCAGCCGTGAATAAGAATAGCAAGACTAAATATATTCATGTCTAAACAAACCCCAACATTTACAAACACCCGAATCACGTCTATTATGAAATCATGGCACATCAGAGAGTTGGATGATTGCGATACTCATATTTATAACTATCTAATAACTACTACACCAAAAGTATACGAAGGACTGCAGCTAATTTGCTATGAGTGTGCCAAATTCGCCACCACAAAGAAGCCTGCCCGACAAACAAGAACAACGGTTGTTCGAGTCGGAGAAATACATGAACGTGCATGTGAGCCCGGATCTCTGCTTTGTGATGAAATACAAGCAGGGAGGCCTGTGATGATGAAGAAAGCGGCTGCGTTTGAGTCTAAACGACGCTGTTTTGATCGCGAACTTAAATAATAATAAAACATCACAGAAAACGGCGCCGCTTTTGCGTCGAAGAAACGACGCCGCTTTCACTTCACAAACACCTCACAGCGTTGGCGCGCATACGTGACGACATCCCAATTCCGTGTGGGGGTATAGATTTCGATTATTTTAGAGCTCCAACTTGCTTTAATGCATTATTTCTCGCTTCATATTCCGTATGAGTCACAATACAATGCAATAGAAAGGGCTATTGATACGCCTGACCTCACGCGTATCAATTAAATGTTTACTAATCAGCTCAACGTCGCTAACACGACCGTAATAACCCATAAACTCAAACACCTTGAGCCTTGAGGCTATGGTTTTTTTCGGAGGGGTGAGGAGCAAGTGCGTCTTTCAACATTACAGATGATTTTTCTCAAAGAATCTAAATCGCAGGTTGTTCTTGTACTAGTCTGCTTAGGATCAGCAACTCAACAAAATTAGAGTATGCTAAGTAAGCTAATGCAATGGGACAAAAAAAGCTTGTCTACTTGTAACATAGTATGGGGTTATCATTGGTCCGGAATCGTTGATTTTTCACTAATTTAGTGTAAGAATCATTCAAGGTTGCTTACTGCAAAGGATCCGGACTCATTTTAAAATCCACGAAGAAACACGTGTGTACTCCCGCTATTCTAAAACACATGGTTCATTTTAAAACACATGGTAAAACATCAGTGAATGATCGCCGCGTCAATTCCACCGGCAAGGATCCGGATTTTCGAGTCTTTCGACACTCGAGTTCGGCTTGATTATTGTCGACAAAATTTCGAACAAACTTGAACTTGAGCTCAAAAAACTTGAAAAATGTAAATGTACGAATTTGACTCGTTAAAATTACATAAGAATATGAAAATTTGATATATTATAATACTGTTTGATAAAGTTTGTGTATTTATATATTCTTTTGTAAAACCTAATAAGAATCCATACAATATAATATAATAATACTCGATAAATCTCTCTGACACTTCAAATCAAGTTGTATAAGTGTTTGATGATACATTAGAGTTCCCTCGATGTGATTACAACAGTATAGATGATCTGAGTGTTGCTCCAAAGGTCTTGGAGAGTTTAAGCACGTCCGTTTGATTATGAACGACCTGCCAAAAGAAGTTAGAATATAACGTGTTGTTTTTGCCCTTGTGAAATCCTTGCAACGGCTAAATTAGTATTTGAGATTGAGTTTATAAGCTTCAACAAAATATAGAATATACGTGACAATTATATAAGTTTGATGTATTTATAGACGTTGCCTTGACATTATGAAGATGACATGAAGATTGTCACAATGAGCGATAATAGGGAAACAAGCCATGTACACCCGTGAATGGATTCAATGAAGATGTAACAACGATCAAGACGCTTCATCTATACAACGTTAAAAAACTATGTATAATACGTCAGTAATAAAGATAAAGATATTCAACGTGCTTTTACCCACACACCCTCATGTTTCCAAAAATAGGTTGTGACCGTGTTGATAATTTTGACCAAGTAGGATACAATTAACCTTCTCCAAGAGACCCATACCTCTAAGGTAAACAACAGAACAAACCAGAAAGAACTGCAGAATTTAGAGCAAATTTAGACAACCATTGATTCAATGGCGGCAGCTCATGCTTTAGCTTCTCTTCATCTCTACCAAAGTCGTTGCTTTCCTTCCCGATCGAAATCTAAAACCAAAACCCATCAATTTGTTACCTTTAAATCCATTTCTTCTTCAGCTTTCTCCTGCTCATCCAACTCAATTACCTGCAAAAACACCACCCGCAGAAACTACAGATTACCTTTTGTTTATGCTTCTCTTTCTGATCAAGAACCTGCCTTTCAGGTAAATCTTTGTTTATTGTATGTATATGCATTCGTTTCGAGGAATTTTCAATAAATTTTTCTTGCATAATTTTGTGTTTGATTCGATTGTTTTAGTTATTTGTTTTCGGAGCAGAGATAGAAGTAAAAAAGTTGTCTTGAATTGATCAAACATAGATAAATTTGTGAAAATTCAGTTACTTTGCTTTTGCAGAAAATTTACTTCGACTATTTTGGAACTTCTTCCTTTTTCTTGTTGGGGTAGAACGATATCTTCCTAGAAATTTATGTAGTCTGAACTAATTTACTAGCTAGTAAACTTGTTGGGACTTTACACTTTTTGTTGATGTTATAGAGGGCTGAAATCAGCTTTTTGCTTCATGATGTTTCAAGCCAAATTTGTATTTTCTAAAGTTGCCTTTTTTTTTTTTTTTTTTTCCCCAAGGTGTGCTCTCTTTTTTGTTCCCTTTATTTTTGGTATTCCTGACCTTATACATGTTAAGTACAAATGAGAAAAGAGGTGTGATAAGTGATGGGATAAAGTAGCGATACAAGGTAAAATTAGAGGTAGCAGGACACTTAGAAGGAAAGACGAAGGCCGTTTGAAAACAAAGGAGAAGGAAAAACTAGGTGGAGATTCGTTAATATATGAAGAGGAAGAGCGGTAGAAAGATGAAATGAATCTGTAATGGAACACAATAGGAGGACAATACTGAGTGTTGTTGAGAAAGACATTGATCTAGTTAAGGTTGCCTTTGCCTTTGCCTTTGCCTTTGCCTCGCGTAGTTGAAGCATTTTTCAGGTGTCTCTTCTTGCCTCGGTGCTTCATACGCCTCGTTTTATCTCTGATCATTATCATACACAAAAGTCAGACTCCTTTATCTGCCTTTTTGTTTCAAATTCTATCAATCATGTCCTGCATTTAGCGTTGCAAATAGATCTGTTCTCAGAGATAACCATAGTTTCTTTGAGTAAACTTTGGTGTTTACAGATGCACAAATACTTCTGTTTAGGAGTGTGTCCGTCTTTGATATGTATCCGACATTTAATACACACCAGATACCTAGGATATACACCCCTAAGGCAAATTCAGTAACTTTCTTAAAGCGTGATACATGATCTGATTATGCACATTCATAACTCGAATACGTGAATAAATAACCTTGTTGGAAATTTACACATCTCATGCGTACCTGTTTCTTATGTTTCTGAAAATCCTGCACCCATGTATCTTGTATCCACGTGTCCATACCCGCAACCCAATCCGTTGGGTGGTCATATGCATCAAGCTTCTACTTGTGTTTAGCACTACTAGAATTTCACATGGTAGTAGCTTCTTCAAGATTTTTGTATCATCTAAAAGGCCTTTTCTTCTCCTATATACTTTGTCACGCCACGGTTTCTGTTTTATGTAGCCATCTTTATGTATTCATGCTTGAATATGAAGTTTCTTCGTAATGTAGGTAAATGATGGAGACGAAACATTACAAACAAAAACCGTTAAACCCCCAGCCAGCTTGAAGTTACTTCTATCAGCTTACAAGGAAGCCGTTTTGCAAGGAGATGAAAAGACACTATTAGACATCGAAGCCATGGCAACCATGATCGAAAAAGAGAAAAATCAGTTGGTTGAGAAGATATCGGTTTTATCATCAGAAAGTAGTTCCGGAAGGTTAAATATCTTCGATTACAAGCTGATTTTGATAATTTCAGAAAAAGGACAGAAAAAGAGAGATTAACAATAAAGACTGATGCACAGATTGAGGTAATTGAGAGTTTATTGCCAATGATAGATAATTTTGAACGCGCCAAACAGCAAATTAAAGTAGAAACTGAGCAAGAAAAGAAAATCGATGCAAGTTATCAAGGGATTTACAGACAATTTGTGGAAATTTTGAGAAGTTTGCGTGTTTCGGTTGTGCCAACCATTGGAAAGCCATTTGATCCTGCTGTAAGTTATCTTCCTTTCCTTTTTCTTAATCAAATATGTTTTGCTCATTTTCCTTTACACCTTTTAGCTTTGTGTTTGAGGTTCAACTTTCTTAAAACTGTTGTATCATAAAACCTCTCAACACCGCGCATTTTCAAGGCATTTAACTATCGATTAACATGATTAACAAGCTAAATGGATAGCATAATGAGTTTAAATGGTGTATCAAACTTTTTATTTTTTTAATTTCTGAAATATTTGAATTTTGGTGTTTGATATAGTTACATGAAGCAATTGCTCGTGAAGAATCACAAGAATTCAAGGAAGGGATCATAATTGAAGAGTTTCGTCGCGGTTTTTGCTGGAAGGCGCCTTCTGCGGCCAGCTATGGTCAAGGTCTCATCCGGTCGAGTAAAGGAAACCGGCTGAGCAACAACCAACCGCCGCCGGAAGAATCGAAGGCAGATCGTTTGGTAGGTAGCATTCAGGGGAAAACCAAAATCTACAGGAGAAGCCTTAATTTGACTTGGACATGTAATATACACAACGAAATATCATAATGAATATGACATAATTGTATTTTTTTCAAACATGATATATTCTTCAAAAAGCTTTTTTAACCTACAAATTTGTTGAAATATTTTGGTGGTGTTTTTATTAGTTGGAATGCTCCAACTTTCATTAACCTGTTGCTGCATGTTTCCTTTACAATCCATATATTCTTCAAGAAAGCTTTCATGTCCTGTTCTTGAAAGGACTTTACAGTGTGCCAATATGCCATTTAGCAGTCATTTATATTTTCTTTTCTTTTCTTTTTTGACGATTGGCAATCATTAATTTATCTGTCAAAAAAACTATATATAATAAAAATGAAATCTGATTGTCTCTATATAACACGACTTTATTCTTTGCCGCCCTTGTTCCGATCCTTGTTTTATCATTGTAAATAATTTTATTTATTTATTTCACAAGTATTCATCATAAATAAATTTAAAGCTAGTATATGAACCATTCTATAAATTGGTTCTCAATTCCCATATACATTACACACTACGTTAACTATTTCTTGACTCAAGTCACCTAACTCAAAATAAGTTGAAAGCAAATATTAATGGCCATGCTTGCACGTCTCCTCCTACTTTTTCTCATTGCCTCTTGTAAGTCTCTTTTTTTTTTTTTTTTTTTACCAGAAATTTTATTAAAAAGCGGTTGTAATATTGTTATAACATATGATATGTATTATAACCACGCATTTCTATTCTTTTTCATATAGTAGAAGCGTGCATTTTAAAAGATAGTAAAAATGTACGGTAATAATGCATGTCACTTGGTATGACCTTATTATAAATCTGAAAAGTCGAACCTCATATCATGTGATGTGCGACTCGAACCACTATACTATGGTGTCCGAAAGTGAATTTGTTGTGATGCCAGTAAATACGTCTTATTTTTTCATTCGACACACTTGGCAAACATTTTTTTTTTTGGTTGCAGATTCCGCGTATGCTACCGAAGGTTCCACAATAATGCTTATGAATAGCGTTACGTTGCTTGAGAATGACTCCGAACCAAATCAGGACGACGACGACGAGGGCGATAGCTCTTGTAACTATGGTTGTGAGTCTGATTTCACTTGCAAAGGACCTTGCCTTTGTAATTTTGGATATGGTGGGGGTTGCAATCCCATTTGATTGATTGATTCAAAGGGAAAGTTCCGCATAAGGACTCTGTATTGTATCAGACTGTCAAGACCATGTGTCATGTGTATAAAAAGATTAAAAGACTGTTTAATTTTTGTTACACGTGACGACAATCTAACTGCATGATGCAATACAATACAAGGAGTTGCATATGAATTCCCAATGATGAGAAAATTTTCAGCTCAGCTTTATAAGGGTGATTTTGTAATTTCCATGTATTTCTTTTACCTTTTTCTTCCTGCCTTCTAAACTTTTTTCCTTTTTCAAAAGATGAGAAAAAGGAAACAAATAATTGTCAAATGTTTCTTCTATTATGTAATCTCTTCTACCATGTTTTAATAGTTTGGGAATTTCAATTAAAAGTTTTTTTTTTTTTTAATTTTTAAAATCCATACGTGTTGTCTAGTGATTTCATAGAAACGTAAGTTTAATAAAGATATTAAATGAACATAGCCGTTCATGAACAAATTTGTATTCGACTTGTTAGTGTTAGTAATTGTACATTTGTTTAGCTTAATGAACAAAGCTTGAACAAGATTATATATAAGTCGTTTCCTATACGAACGAACATGAGTTTCACTCGCGAACGTTCTATTATGTTCGTGAAGCAGCTTATATAAATAAACCAATGTTAAAGGTCTCGCTTATTAAAATTAGAAATTAATAATAATAAAAATAAACCAATGTACAAAAAAAATTAAATAAATAAATCAATGTACATGAGACCCATTCATCTAATAGATTCTATAAAGTATACAATGTTTAAATAGTTTTTCTAATACTTTGTTTGTACGATGATGGTTAAATATTGTTTTGTAATTTGTTACATATGCATTTAGATATAATTTTTATACCTTAATAAACCGATCTCAAACTAGATGACCAAAATACATTTAACAAAACAAACTCGAACACAATCTTGAAAAACTTGTATTTTTAGCGACCCGAGCTTAAACATGATTTTTTTTCCGTTTATTAAACCTACGACCACAAACAAGTTGATGGCCTGAACAAATCTAGTTTGAACATAATTTTTTGGTCGTTTATTAAACGAACGATCGCGAACAAACTCACTACCTGAACGAAATAAACTTAAATAATAGATATTCAATTCGACTTGATTCGTTTTACAGGTGTATTCAACAATGGATGTTGCTACTTGTATGAAGTGCAGATGACAAATTTAGGGACATCACATCATGCACTGTAGGTTGTTAATTAGACAACCTTGGAATCATTCTTTGTTCCTTTAAAATACAAGAAAAAAGTGTTCTAAGAATTACTACTACCTCTTAAAAAAAAGAAGTTACAAACAAGTAGGGATGGAAAAAATAACCAATAGCCCGGACCAAACCAAAACTCAACCCGAAACAAACCAAAGAAAACCAAACCAGTTGAAACCAAATTATTCATTTCGTTTCAAACCAGCCCGAATTGAATTGCTTTTGTTATGGTTATTTCCATATATCTCCAAATCAACTTTAATTTAACTAACCCAATCTAATTACCTTTTTAAAAATTATCATTTCATTGTAACGTATATACGTCTTGATTATTACTATTGGCCCTAAACACACTTCATTATATTTTAAAATCAAATATCATTACTTGCCAGACATTTCGAACATTGATTTGTTTTTAGATTTCTTCTTTATCTTAAATTGATAAACGACTCATTCCTAAATGCATCATCTATACGTGTCACTTGTAAAGGAAACAAAACGTGTTTTGCCTTTTTTTTTTATTATTATTTATATTTATTATTGTAAGAATGTCAGTAATTTAAAGGAGAAAAATGAAATGAAATTCATCCAATCAGTACAAGTAGCAATGTGTTCTCGATCCCAAAAGTTAGAAAATAGGTTAGAAAGATCCTCAACCTAACCCACCCTGTCAAAAACGGATTTAAATGATCCGAGCCGAGCAGACACGAACAAATTGGATCACATGTTCATGTCATGTATCAGAAGTCAGAGATCATACTTTACAGACGTCCTAAAATAAAATGTCATGTTGCATTTGCATGTTCAATTTTTAAATCTCAAACTTACCTTCTGTCAAGTTTCACTTAATTAGTAAAATTGCTAGTAGAAAACATCGTAGAAAGGTCGTACGAAATGAAACGAAGCATATATTTTCATTTCTACTATCTTTCACATATAGTTCGAGTGTTCTCTTTCACATAGTAAGTGTATATATATGATGGGAAAAAAAGTAAGAATAAGGGAATATGATGCATAACACATGGTACAATTTTCTTACGATTGTTGTATTATAGAACCTCTCAACACCACCGCACATTTTCAAGGCATTGAACTAAGGACGGAGCCAGGATTTTGACTTACGGTGCGCTAATTGACTATGTCAAGTTCGTCGGGTGGGCTGGATTAAAAATATTTTATGGATCAAACTGGACTACCTAAATATTTTAGTGTAATATTTTTTTGTCCGGTGGGCTTAGCCCCCAAAACTATACATGGCTACGTTCTTGCATTGAACTTGTTAATGTGTCCCACATTGGGCACTTACTATTGTATCACCCATCATATTAAGAGATGAACTTTCCTCACCTCACAACCTAGGTTTTGGGGATGAGTCCCCTCCTTTTATATGGGTTTGAGCCTAGATTTTCTACATGGTATCAGAGCCACCCATTTATTGTGCAAGTGTTGGGCCTCTTGTTGGCCTTAAGAGTGCCTCTTTATAGACCCACACTTGAGGGGGCGTGTTAATGTGTCACATATTGGGCACTTGCTATTGTATCACCCACCATATTAAGAGATGAACTTTCCTCACCTCACAACCTAGGTTTTGGGGATGAGGCTCCTACTCTTATATGGGTTTGGGTCTAGATTTTCTACATGGTATCAGAGCCACCCCTTTATTGTGCAAGTGTTGGGCCTCTTGTTGGCCTTAAGAGTGCCTCTTTATAGACCCACACTTGAGATGGCGTGTTAATGTGTCCCACATTGGGCACTTGCTATTGTATCACCCACCATATTAAGAGATGGATTTTCCCACACTTGAGAGGGCGTGTTAATGTGTCCCACATTGGGCACTTGCTATTGTATCACCCACCATATTAAGAGATGGATTTTCCTCACCTCACAATCTAGGTTTTGGGGATGAGGCCCCTCCTCTTATATGGGTTTGAGACTAGATTTTCTATAGAACTACTGTCCCTTAACATGATTATCAAGCTGAATGGCTACCATAATGAGTTTAAAATCATTTAAATCAAACATTTCTTTCTTTCTTTTTCATGAGATTTTTGAATTTTGGTATTTGATATAGTTACATGAAGCCATTGCTCGTAAAGAATCACAAGAATTCACGGAAGGGATCATAATTGAAGAGTTTCGTCGTGGATTTTTGTTGGAAGGCCTCCTTCTGCAGCCAGCAATGGTCAAGGTCTCATCTGGGTTGGGTAAAAGGGAAACCAGCTAATAAACCGGCTGAGCAACAACCAACCGCCGCTGGAATCGAAGGCAGATCATTTTTGGTAGGTAGCATTCAAGGAAAATCCAATATCTACAATAGAAGCCTTAATTTGACTTCTGTCACAACGAAATACCATAACGAATATGACATGATTGTTGTTCCTCAAACACGGCTTTTTAAAAATATATATATTCTTACCTATAAATTTGTTGAAATATTTTGGTGGTGTTTTTATTAGTCCTCAAACACGACTTTTTATTCTTGTTCTGATTTCGAAAGGACTTTACAAATTACAATGTGCCAATATGCCATTTGGTAGTCATTTATTTATATATATTGACGATTGGCAATCATTAATTTATCTGTCAAAAAAAAAATATATATATATAATGCAGAACTGGGATTTTATTTCCTTTTTTGTGATCAAGAATGATGTGTCTTTAAGATCCTAAGGGCAGTCTTGTTGTTATCTTTCCTCAATTCTTTGTGCAAGGCCAACTGTTTTATAATGTTTTAATCATTTAATAAGTAAAGGATAAATAAACTTCTTTGATGGGCCTGGTAGCAACCACAGAAGGCAGAAAATATAGTTATGTGTATATGGTAATTTCGTCTCGAAAAAGAAAATATGATTCATAAAAGCAAAATATGATTCATTTTTCATTATGTTCAACTAGTACCTTATTAGTTGGAAAAAAAAAATACTACTAATTTAGTTCAAATACGTTTATCAAAAGATGCCATATATATCGTAAATATTCTTTTTTGAGGGATCGAAGTATTTTATTACTCAACATCCGCAAACATGCGTCCAGAACGTTTTCAGGAGGCAAACTGCGCGCCCCAAGAAGTCTCAGAATCTAAAAATAATGCATGTCGCGCTAGAAGATATACATGTACATTGCCAATCCGGCGGACAAACGAAAAGGAAACAGAAGCAAAGCTAGACAGTCCCGAAATAGACAGCCCTGGGCGGTAATGTCCTCCATAGGCTGACGAAGCCGCTACACCCATGCCAAATTTTAACACATAAAAAGCAACATAGCAAATGTCTACAAAAGGAAAGCAGCTAATAATGGCAAGTTCCCAAAAACAAGCAAGTAGCAAGTCGGATCAAGTCAGGCTCAGTCAAGCATTTATTCAAACAGTTGAAAGGCAAGATAATATTAACAATAAAATTCAAGTGCAATTCAAGATAAAGATTGCCACAAGAGTTTGAGCAAAATCAAATAGCTATGGAGGGAGAGATAAGGCGGCAGGAGCAACTACACAGCTACTATTTGACCACATCTGAGCAGAGTGAGTGGTTGAAGTGACTAGGACTCGTAGGATTATCTCATTAACGTATGTAGTGATAATATAGTTTAAAGAGTTTATCTCGGTTTAAATATTTATCTATAATTTAAAGTATTATCAAGAACAAAGCCTATGGCTATAATCATAAGTGCCGCCGGCAAGCAATTCATAGAAAAATAATATAGAAAAACTCGGTTCATACCCTTATATTTCTGCTTTTCTACATCAAGCAATCACTTTCCACCTCCAATCGGAGCACATTCAATCGTTGTGCTCCACAAAGGCGGGTGATGCAGGTAAATAGCCTGAAGCTCCATATATTCGCCGACCTCCTCCATCAAAGCGGTAAGTCATCGAGTGCATAATCGCCTCGTCGAATCTCGAAAAACAAGCCCAACTCCCGCCTATCTTCTCGATGCTGTTTGCATCCACGTTATACTTCACTACCCACGAGGTGGCGAGCCCACGAATCCGGCAAAGTGTGCGACATATCGTAAATATTCAACCAAGGTTTATGAGAACCACGCCACACAATTTAATTATAATCTACCACGGATGAAATCTGATTCTCTATATAATACGACTTTATTCCTCGTTGCAAAAAAATACGACTTTATTCCTTGCCGCCCTTGTTCGTTGTTTTTATCATCGTAAATAATTTTATTACTAGAAGGGCGTACCGTGCGTTGCACGGTGGGCCCTGTCTTTTTCAAAATTTACGAGTCTGTAATATAGGCCGATTTATTTCTGATTTACAGTATGAGTGGAAGACCTTTCAGTGAAAGTATAACCTTCTTTGCATCAACATCTGGAATCTCCTTAGGAATGTCATCGTAACCCTACCAAAACAGAAATTTTGAAAATAATTAAGCAACAAGGGCCGTCAAATTTGGTTCAACCAAATGTGGAAAAAGCATGAGAAAGATTACCTCAGGTTTCTTGTCCTCTGGGTCAGGAATGAACTCCGTATCATCCCAATCTTCAGGCTGTCATTAATATTTGGTCACGTCAGTCTAGCCGAATCACAAACAAAATGCAAAGGGTATCCACACTCAAAATTTTAAAGATCAAAACTTGGAAGAAAAACTACCTTCTTGGCCTCTGGATCTTTAATTTTCTTTGGTGGGAGAATATCCCAATCAGAGTATAACTACCAGTCTGCTTCTCAACATTATCAATCAAAATGCTGTAGGTAGCATCAGGATGCAGAATAAAAGTATAAATGTGTGTAAGTTGATCAGTCTCACAAGGAACATCTTTCTTAATCAAATGGTTAGTCTCGTTGTAGTTGAGAATAGCATGAACTTTATTGGTAGTGTAGCCACAAATATCCGCGCCAAACATAACACTGCAACACATCAGCACAAATGAGTAAGTTAAGGGGACAATCAACATGAAAATATAGATGCTCAAATGAAAACGTCAATGCATTAATTACGGAAGGTGTGTCGCCAACAAATTTCTTTTTGATCGACATCAAGATCGAGCAACTTCATGTATCCACCACCACGTCAAGCACATTCATGCTTAATGTAGAATTGGAAGAATAAGGTTTTGTCCTTGTTGTTGAATCAGGGAACTCAGTTGAAATGGCATAAAACACGTAATCTTATTTGGTTTGAATACCGTAACATAGCATTAACATACAATCAATATCAAAAACTCTAAGCAGAATACAAGTATCTTATGAAGGTATGATACATCAACGCGATAAAAGGAATAAAAAGGCTTCACCTTTATCGTTAGGATCTTCATGCCATTTGCCACCGTGTAGTTCCACTCTCCGTGATATTCTCATCCTTTTTCCAGTCGGACTTTACCCACCGATTCTCCCATCCATCTGAATATTGCAAAAAATGGATGGTCTCATTAGAATCATGAATTGAAGATTTCAAACATATAGACATGGGGACCGAAATGTTCCATTTTACTAAGAAAATGGATTTTATGAGCCCACGGCACCAACCAGACTCCACAACGTACAAAAACACAAATAGAAGCAAAAGCACGTAAATCAAGTATGAAGTATCTTCACAGTTAGACTTTGGTTTCTCATCTAGTCCACCAGCAAAAAAATGAAATAATACAGCAATAGGCAACAAAACAAAAAAGTTATGCCTAAGACTATACGGTTCTTGCACTTAAAAGATAAGGTGTAGTACTATTACTCTCCCCCTACTCGCTAGATAGGTATACAAATCTAAGAAGCAGATAAAAAAAATTCGAATTGAGTTTCAATATGCATACAGGTGCAACAAAAGCTATAACGAATGTTCAAGCTTTATTTATACTATATAATCATGTGAAACAGGCTATGTTCTTAGCAACAAGGAGATTAAACACTACACACTTCAAAATAGCTACACAACAAACGATGTTATGCTCAAGCAGATCACACCCTCAAATTTCTCACAATGAACCACCTAAATTCTCACAAAATTCCAAAAGTCAATTACAAAAAGAGGGAGAAGAAAGGTAATAATCACCATCAAAACGCTCTTCGATAGACAGAGCGACGGGTCTGATACTCAATCAATCGTAATGAATACTGCAATAACTAGTGCAGATACTCAATCAATCGCAATGAATTTCAGAAAAACACCACCTATTTCTCCAAATAGCAGGCAAACAAAAACAGAAGCCATATACACACAATATACAACAAAATCTTGCAGTGAGAAGAAGTTCAGAAGAAGAAGAGAAAGAGACCGATGATACCTGTCGGAGAATGGAACGCCGGAAGACGAAGGTGCAAGCAGACGATCACAACACGATAGCAGCAGAAATGAGAAATGAAACCCATGTAAACCCCCACCCACATCTTCTACTTTCAGTGTATAAACCAAAATGTTGCCTCAGAGGATGTTATAAACAAAAATTTTACAGGAAAAATTGATCAAAGAGCTATTGAAAGAACATGAGAAAGCCCAAATCAAAATATCATGAATGTGGAACCATATATGAAAGATACCATTTAGTTTTCATACATCATTTATAAAACCATTCATCACAGATTTTGAACTTGGGAGTTTCAGAGCATAAGAAAACCAATGGAGGGTGAGGTACAAGGTTCAATGCCATGGTTTATAGAGTTGAGATGAAATGTAACATGATTTGTACATCCATTTCCTTCTTTCTTTTAGAGGATGATGCGTAAACTACGTAGATCAAACAAAAATATTAAGGCCAACATATCATTAAAGTGAAAACCAAAGGATAAAAAGAGATGAATAATATGAATTAACGAAACTAATTAATAAAGATAGATTTATTTCACAGCCACCATCATCATATTTGACGCCACCGGCACCGGCACCGTCACCGGCACCGTCACCATTTATACTGACATCATCTGATTCTGACAATTTTAGAAGAATAAAAAAGTTATGAAATTTGGTCGCTTGATTAAAGCCTCAATTTACCCAGAAAAAAAAAATTCAACAAAGACGAGGGGCGAAGAAAGGAGATTCATCAAATCAACAACAAACCTGCGAAGATAATTTGCACGGTAGAATGGTAGACGAGGTCGTCATCATCCGCTACCAAATTCATATGCATCACCCCCCTGAGACATCATCCACTATCAAATTCACATGCATCCGCTACCAAATTCATATGCATCACCCGCCGTAAAATTCAAAATGCAACAAATCGAAAATAGATAGAGTTGAAATTCATAGATTTTGGGAAGAACCGAAGAAGTGAAAAACATTTATGAAAATTAACAGGATATTAACCAAGTCATGAGGAATAGAATCAAACCTTCACAAAACCTCGTTGTTAGTTCCATTCCTTGCCTTTCCGGCGACCATCTTCGAAATCGGAGTGGAAAAAGCAGACGTAAGGGAGGCGGTGGAGTGCATCAAGGTGGCGGTGAAGTGTGTGGAAATTTGGATAGGAATTAAGGGTGGAAGAAGATGGGCAGACGCGTGTTTTACCCATATTAGAATGGGACACGTCGTCGTTTAGCATCTTTCAAAAAAAAAAAAAAAAGAACTAAATGACAAAATTGTCGTTCCATTTGCGTAAATAACTAAGTATACTCATATTTACGATTTATTGCACTCTCATCTTGAATAAATTTTTAGTATACGAACCATTCTATAAATTGGTTATCAATTCCCATATATATATATATATATATATTACACTAAAACTATTGCTTGAGACTCAAGTCACCCAACTCAAAATAAGTTCAAAGCAAATTAATGGCCATGCTTGCACGTCTCCTTCTACTTTTTCTCATTGCCATTTGTAAGTCAAGTTTTACGTTTCTATTCTCTATCATATATCATAGGATGTTCGACTCGAACCACTACACTATGATGTCCGAAAGTGTTTTGTTGTGATGTCAGTAAATATGTCTTATATTTTTATACGACACAAATTTATTTATTTTTTTGAGTGGAAAGAAGAGCTTGCTCGGTCATAGAGCTCAGAAGCCATCTCATGAACAGTGAGTCTGTCTGTTGCCACGCTTCGAATGCCGGATTGGGAGCTCCGGTGAGAGTCTGTCCTGGTGGTGGGGAAAAGGACCCCAACAAGTAGTTTTCAAGCCGATGACCCCGAACAACTGGGAGAATTGTGTATTTCCAGAGGAGATAGTTATACATAGTCATTTTCACATTGCATGTTTGAGAAAGATGACCGGTGAATGGTGGTCTTGGCGGAGAAGGAGAAGGTCGCAGCAAATGCGAGGACATGGGTGGTAGCTCAAACCGTTGTCCAAAGTTTGGTAGAGATTTAAACTGTGGTTCCAAAATTAGTCATCGGCGGAATAAAGCATACATGGAGCTTCCTCCGGTGAAAGGAAAGTTTGAACCGAAGGTTATGTGAGGATGTGAAAGAGGTGAGGAACTGGCCACCGCCATTAATTGTGATAACACTGTGAATGGGTGGTGATGAGATGGGTATAGTAACACCTGAGCTGGGAATAGTAACACCAGAAGGCGGTGCTCCGGTGGCGTCGGCCATGGAATTAGCTCTGCTACCAAGAAAGAATCTGACAAAAGATATGATGTTAATTCAATATTCAGAACATACAGATTTGGTGTGCATATACACACACAACATAACAAACTTGTATCCTATGGATATAGAGGAGGCACTTGGCATTATCTAGACCTTACACATGTGAAGAATAGTGTTCGACCAGGGCCGGCCCTGGAATATTTTAGGCCTTCGGCTATGTCGTCGAATTAGGCCTTTTATACTGAGTGTGACAGGTGTCGCCGAAAAGAAACGGGGTTCGACCTGAAACCTAAACGAACCTATGCGAATGACACACCATTTCGTATAAGGGATTTTTCATTGGGAAACACCATTTCGGGTTTGCATGTTCATTGGGACACATCCTTTGAAGACGAACTGGTTTGTTCTTTCGTGAAGAGGTACAATATCTTTTCGTTGTCTATATATAGAGAGACATCAGCATTCGGTGAAAAACACGAATAGAAGCATCATCAGTACAAACATAATGTGTCTCTAAAGTAGTACTCCATTGAATCCTGAGAGAGGTCTTAAAACATCTCTTTAAAGAAACGTTTTATACGTGCCTTGGAGATCATTGATTCTGTTTGTTTTATCACATTTTTCTAACATATTTCCGTGACTTAATCCAAAAAAAAAAAAAAAAAGTATACATATGTGATGTGTGTCTATAGTTTAGACATTGTAATTTTGGGCCTTTATCAAGTGAAGTAAAAAAAAAATATAGGTCAATTAAAAATTCTTTTGGCCTTTATTAACACATTCTATTACGTTAGATTGGATTAGATCTATATTTTTTTTTTTTTTTTAAATTGCATGAACATGTAAATTCAGGCGCCAAATTATTGGGCCTTAAGCCGCCGCTTCCTCGGCTTATAGCTAGGGCCGGCCCTGTGTTCGACTATAATGCCCTTGTAACATATAGTGTATCACATGTTCATGTCATGTCACAAGTCAGATATCATACTTAACATCAGGGCCGGCCCAACCCAGCAAGCCAGTGCGGTGCTTAGGCCCAATGCCACCGAGAGCGCAGCATATATATATACGCTCGCTTAAAAAAAAAAAAAAAAAAAAAAAAAAACTATAAAAGGCCCAATGTTTCAGAAAAAAAGCCCAATAAAAAGGCCAAATTATTTTTAAAAAAAAAACCCAATAAAAAGGCCCCATAAAATTTCATAATACAAAAAAATAAAAAATTTCATAATACAAAAAAATAAAAATTAAATAGCCAAAAATCCTATCCCAAATATCAAAAAAAAAAAAAAAAAAAAAAAAAAAAAAATCCTATCCAAATCAAAGAACCTGCGGCTCTGCCTCTGCCTCCTGCTCAATTGCTCATCTTCTGACTTGCGACTGGGCTCTTGCGTTGCGGCGGCACCTCCCATTAGGCGGCCATTACTCCAACTCCAACACCAACTCTCCAAGACTCCAACTCTCCAAGTCTCCAAGCCAAGGTATGTTTCCTTTCCTTGTTACCAAATACCAATTCAATCAAAGGATTTTTTTTTTTTTTTTTTTTTTTTTTTTTGTTGACTTGTTGTTGTTGTAGTTGTATATACTTACTTAATACTTGATAAATTAGTTGTCAATTTCAATAATTAGTTGTTAAATGAACTTTTTGTTTTGAGGATATGGTGAAGCAGAAGCTTTTTTGTCTTTGTATATTGACAAAAATGTGGAATTGTGGTGGAAATTAGAAAAATTGGGTCATTGGACTTGGTTTGTGTACTTGTGTGTAGTTGTGTTTATTGGCTATTTTACTTGTGTGTAGGAATTAGAAAAATGCCTAAGTGGGAATCCGGGAATGTTAAAATAAAGAGGAAAAAGGCGATTGAACTAGAAAAGAAGAAACATTATGGAGCCATGGAAAAGTTTGTCAAAAAAACAAGGATGAATGATACTTACGATGAAGGGGAAGGGGCAAATGTGAATAATGATGATGATGATGCCTTTAATGAACAAGAAGAAATGGACAATAATGACATAGAAGAAGAATGTGTCAATGATGAAAGTCATGAAACTCCTTTAGATCAAGATGAAGAGCAGGAACAAATGTTTCAAAATTTTGATTCGGATCCAAACACTTGGAAGTTTCCTAATCAAGATCTTGTTGACTTTCTTGTGATAAAAGGTCCCGTAAGAGTTCAAATGGATGATAGTGAATATCCTAAGGATAGCAAAAACAAAACCGGCGTTTTTAAATGGGCATTATACTCGTGTGATGAAGAATGAGAGAAACATGATAGAAGATGGCTTGTCTATTCAAAATCCATTGATAGAGTATTTTGCTTTTGTTGTAAACTTTTCAAGGGTACAACAAATTGTGATTCCTCTTACCAATTGGATAGTGTTGGTACGAATGATTGGCATAATCTTGCATCGAGGCTTAGAGCTCATGAAGCAAGCCCGGGGCACCTCAAATGTATGAATTCTTGGTATGAGTTGGAAAAGAGATTGAAGCATGGAAGAACAATTGACCAAAAAGCTCATGAACTAGTTTCGAAAGAAAAAGAGCGTTTGAAGCAAGTTATGTTGCGACTTGTTACCAAATTTGAAGAATATAGAGAGAACGGGTTCGATAAAGCTTTGGCAAAAGCAAAAGAACTTGCTATTGAAGTGGGTATTGAGCCGGTGTTCCCAACAAAAAGAATCGTTCATAGAAAAAAACAATTTGATGAGAGCTCAAGTGAACAAGTCATGTTTTCTCCTGAAGAGAGTTTTAGGGTGGAATACTTCATTTCTATTGTTGACCAAGCTCTTGCCTCACTTAAAGCTAGATTTGAAGCTTTTCATGAGTATGAAAAAATGTTTGGCTTCTTGTTTGATTTGGATGAAAGCTGCAAAGATGAAGAAAGTTTGAAGAATTCTTGTAAGTATCTTGCAAAAATGTTGACAAAAGGTGCACGTGAGGATATTGATTGGGAAGAGTTGTATTATGAGTTACAACTTCTTATACATGTTTGCCCAAAGATGTGGATGAACCTCTCGAAATTTTGAATTTTTGAAGACATGTCCTACAAGTTATGAAAACACACAAGTTGTTTACGGATATTGTTGACTATTACGTAATGATTGCATCCAGTGAACGGAGTTTTTGAAGTTGAAGCTAATAAAGACCCATCTTGAAAGCACGATGACTTAAGAACGCTTGAATGGGTTGGCCATAATATCGATTGAGCGGAAATCGGTTGATGAAAATGACGATTATACTTTGATTAGTGATTTCGCTTCCAAATGTGCTTCAAGAGCGTTGTTGAATTGTTGAATACTTGAATTAATATTTAGTAATATGTATATATATATATATATATATATATATATATATATATATATATATATATATATATATATATGTATGTTTTAGGTATGAAAATGATGAAATGAATTTGAATACTAGAAAAAAATCATTTTTCGGTCGAATTTTTTTAAGTGTTAATAGGCCCTATTTTTTTTCTCCGCCTAAGGCCTCTCAAAACGTAGGACCGGCCCTGCTTAACATGTCCAAGATAAAGCCCACATGCTGGCGCCATTGGAGGTGCAGCAGACACGTTTTTCGCTTCCAAAATACGCTCAACTGCATTAACGTCGATGATGATCAACATTTTTATTATCATTATTGATCACTTGATAATGTGCATTGCATGACATATTAAAAAAGAAAGTAGGCTAAAAATGAAGCATGAAAATGTATAATACCATCTGAAACTGTTATATCGCCTGTCCCAACCGCTTTCAGAGCTCCAACCAGCAATCTAACCTGTTCCAAATGGAGTTCCAATGAGATACCTGGCCTATATGTACATACACACACACACTTGCAATTACTGAAAAGATAGTGCATGTAGAAGGCAAAAAACTTGGAAAGCTTGGGGTAATTGTGTAAGACAACCATGGAAACAAAAGGAAAGGATTTTAAACAGTTAATGGCAAATAATGGAAAGAACGTGCCCGCGTGCAGTGACTACAAAGCAACGGTGGCGTGGTCTTAAGCCAAATAGTGCACTAGGCTGCATATTGAGACAATCCGTCTTCTCGTGGAGCTTAGTTTCTGACTCGGTTGAGCTCACACGTGATTGGTTGTCCAAATAGTCACATTGTGCCGTATTCTCTTGGATAGAAGGAAATTAAAGGAAAGTTGTGATGCAACTTCAGTAACATTCAGGTGATTTTGCCTGTAAACCATTAAGTTGCAGCATGTGCAAGAAGATGTTAAAGAATTGCTTCGAATCAAAGATTAGTAACGTAAAATATTCGGATGAAAAAGGGCAAACCTGACAAGCAGCAGCTCTGAAAGAGCTAAAATCGTGATGTCCAGAGAGAATTTTGCACGCATGCTGAAATGATATTCACACGTGAGCCAAACCATAATAATTTACATAAAATATAATATATGGTGGGTCGGGTGGGTATTTTAACCGGTAGAGAATACATATCCCCACTACAAGAAAATTGGCTTTTAATGACAAAAACTTAATGACGGGTTGTAAATCCCATCATTAAAGGTAGTTATAATGACGAGACCAAAATTATTTTGCTGGTTGATGAGGAAATATTTATTCCCGTCATTAGTGGATCATGTTTCCCGTCATTAGTTGTCCAATAAAAAGATTCCCCTATTATCCATACAATAATTTTTTGGGGAAAATGTTAAAAAGGACAAATTTTCTATCAAAATACATATTTAATCCAGTGACATTCAATTTTATGCCATTAAGGACAAATATTTATATCACTGGGCCATTATACCTTTCTTTAAAAAAAAAAAAGATCATGTTTTCTTCAATTCCTCTTCCGTTGCTCTGCAACCTCTCAGTCTTATCCCAATTGCGCTTCCGGTGTCTAAAATTGAAGCGCCGCTTCTCCCCGCAAGTTCGGTGCCTCCCCAAAATTCAAGAAATCTCTTCACATTCAATCTATACTCGAAATAAAATGGGAGAAATGCAAAGAGGGCACAACAAAATCGAACACCATCCATTCACGGAAAAAATTGAGAAATCCGTTCAGATGCCGGTCCCGTTCAAGAAAATCGATGCCGCCTTGATTACCTCGTTCCAAAGCAGATTATGGTTGGACTGATGTTCTTTGCCTTGTAGCCGTGGTCGTGACTCCACCACCGGCGGCGACAAGAGAGGAAGTGGAAGAAGAAGAAGAAGAACAGGACAAACCAACAGCAAGAATGGAAGAACAAAACTAAGTTGATGAACTCAAATTATTGATCCAGTAACGATGTAGAAGAATAAGGTGATTTAAATTCGCAAAAAGCTTGAATTTGGTAAGAAAAATGGGAAAAGCGATTGTGAATCGCGCGATAATAGGGCAATTCTATGCAATGTTGTAATTGTTAAAAAAATAAAAACAAGGGTATAATGGTCCAGGGACAACATAATTTGTCCTTAATGACATAAATACAATGTCACTGGACTAAATCCCTAATACTACACCTAAATTGTCCTTTTAAACATTTTCCCCTAATTTTTTAAGGGGAATATAAACCCACCCATTCAACCCAGTCATATTTTTCAGACATTTCCAATTCCTAACCCTAGAGTATTCCAAAATCACCCAAATCGACTACCCGCTCCTCCATCCTACTTCCCCCAAATCGAGTAAGGAATTCTTGTAAATCACCATGGCTGTTCGTTCTTTCCTAGCTGTTAGGACGAAATGTTTGTCCAGCAATAAGCGCCTTATGGATGAATTATTGATCTATCTTGGTTCCTTAAATGATAAAGAACCAGACTCAAGTTAAATCGGTTTAAATCTGCAACGGTAGCTTCTTCTTGCCAGAAATTGACTTCGTCAGAGGTCTATTGCACCCTAGGCGATTCTGGCACTGCAACGGCAGCCATGGCGGATTTGGTGGCTCCTTCTTTTCATAGAATGCTGATATTGCAGCTCCTACTTTCCGCAAGGTGAAGGAGACAGAGTTTCCACCTAGGATGCTTTAGATGGAGCGTGAGGACCATCCTACCTCTGGTAAGAAATTGTCGACACCACAGGTAACCCCTTTGCTTGTTCATTCCAATTATGATAGTGGTATATCTTTTTCATCCCTGAAACCTACGGAGTTGAAGTGGTAAATGACAAAACTGAAAAATCTATTGAAACTAATGGAATGAAAGACAATAGGGAAAACACATTCTTTGATAGCAGAGTGACAATTCATGACACTAAAGTATGTATGCATACTCCCAAATTTCATCCATTAAAGATTCAAAAACAACGTGAACTGCATCAAAACCTCTGTTACAATTTCCACAACATTAAAAATCTAAAATTCAGATTCGCAAGCATTTGCATTAGCAAGAAAGAAAGAAAGAAAGCGGCACTTACAGTTCGACTGGAGCAAAAGATTGAAACTGGTTGGCCAATGAATTTCTCAAACGCATCCTAAATTAATATGAAAATCGTAAATAAATGAAGAAAATTTCTGAAAGGAATATAATGCTCAACAAAAAAACTATCAGATTCAGCATTACCTGAAGAACGCCAACAACAGTTCGAACATTAGATTGCTGTTGAGCGCCAGCAAAACGAGTACCAATATATTCAACCGCAACCAAGTACCGCTGAACTCTTGGGTTTGGATTCATTTTCATTTCAGCACAAATTGATTCCTTTTCCTGCTTTAATTCGATGCCAACTTCTAATTCGTCCTCATCAAACTCCTCCTCATTGACTTTAACGATCTTTTGTGGCCAAGACAGATCGGGCGCACTGAGGGAGTAAGTATGGCGCCCTGAGCCTCCCAAAATCTATGAATTTGGCTAGTGAAATTTTAACTCAATAGTATATATATACATATACATATATATTGCCTTTTTAAAAATGATTAAGGTGATTAGTCCAATAGTAGCGATTAAGTATAACTTTACAAGAACTGGGGTTTGACTCTTCTTTAGAGCAACAATATAATTTTTTTTTTTGGTTAACCCATTTTTAGAAAGGCTAAAATAATATCCTACTTGCGGCGCAAATTTTAGTTAACCCATTTTTTGGCTAGCTAAAATAATATCTCTGCGCCGGCTTAAATGCAGGCGGGGGCGCCCAGCGCAGATGAACAGTCTTCAAGTTGTTGATCAAGAGCGTGCTTTGAATTTCCCAAGATAGTCATCGGCAATTGAGCTCTCCACTGCTGGAATAAGCTGAACTTATGCTTATACTAATTGAAAGAACCGATCTTTTTGTATTAACTTCAGTTCAAAAAGCAAAATGCAACATTTTTGGTGTTTTGGTGTTTTAACATATTCATTTCAAGCAAAATGCAACATTTTTTCCCCTGCTTTTCAAGCAAAACGATATGGTTTCGCATTTTTCACCCTAGGGTAGCTTGCACCACAATAGAATGATGGTGCATTAGACAGGATTCATCCTCGGTTTTAACTCCAGGGTATATTTGATATAGAGAAAAACAAAGAAAAGAATAAAGGTGATAATAGATATGAGAAAAAAGAAAAACTAAAAAAAGAAAAGAAATGATTAAAAAAAATAAGAAAATATGGATTTTCTTATTAAAAAGAAGAGAAAAAAAATCTCAAACTTTTCTCAATGATGGAGAGAGAATAGAAATCTAAGAAAAAAAATGCATTTTTGAAAAAACATGAGAAGTTGAGAAAAGAAACGTTACATAATTGAGAAAAGAATATGAAATTTTCTTTTCTCAAGTTTTTTCTCAGTAACAAACATGTCCTCAGTAGAAAGAAAAAAAAAGGAATTGCTAGAGTTTATTTACTTTAAACTAGTGGTCGATAACACCGTGCGAGGCACGGTATGCCCAGTACAAAGCATCATCTAAAGTTGCATGATCATGGTTTTTAATTATTTCTTCCGTGCTATTTTTTGCCAACGCAATGACAAAAAGAAAGCTGGTATAACGCCATGTTGAGTGTCTTGAAAGGGTAATATATAAAGCTAAGACTAAGGAGCAAGTATTGTGCAAACACGATTATAAATATAATGAAGCAATAAAGTTGGCACCAATAGCAAGATATGTTGTAATACCTGTAGATCAATCATTTCCAATGCATGGACAATGGATGAACAACTTCAATATCATTCGGCAAATATGTTGGACGAACTCAAAATCTTGCTAACACAAAGACATCAATAGCAACCTATAATCCGAACGTGCAGACTTGTATTTGGGTTTTTCAATCATTTATACTAAATACGGGGAAGCAAAACATGAAAATTAATAACTACACAAATGATTAGAAACAAACCAGAGACATACACTAAGAACCTGAGTAGATAATGGAACAGTCATGGTACAAAAGTTTGAGTAGTTTCCAGGGTCTTATATCAGGCATACATTTATTCAGAGGATAAGCTACTCCTTAGCATACAAAGGTACTAAACATCGAGGATTATTTCACCCCGTAAACGTGCATGTTTATGTATTTTATAAGCATTAGACATTTCTTATCTAATGCCCATAATACACAAACATTAGATTTAGCAAAAGACAGTACTATTATACAAAAGGTTCATTATTAGGTTCAAAAGCATAACATCATCATAACTTAACACTCCTTCTCTTTATTCTTTCTTTTCTTGATTGGGCTTTCAAGTCCAGAACCTGCCACTACTTTTTTCCATCAGCATTTGTAGTGCATGGATTAACCTCAGCTGCACCCTCAAGTGGCTTTTCAACAGTATCAACATTTAGCTGAGAAGAAACATTTTGCACAGCTGCTTTCACCAAAGTTTCAGTAGATACCTGAGATTCTTTGTGGCTAAAGAGTGGCCTTTTTTACTTTTGATGAAAGGCTGGAAGTTGATTCATCACGGGAAAACATATCACTTATTTCCTCCAGGATTTTTTTGGTTGTTGGACTGAATAGCTGATCACCAGCCGTGTCTTGGACATTTACTTTGTTTTTGGTTGGGTTACCCTCATAGACGATGAGGGAATCAACAGTTTTATCAGCATCATCTGAGACAACAGCTTGCAGATACATTTTTAAAACTGTATGTGCTCGCACATTATTACCACGGAATGCTTTCTCGTAACACTTGATGAAGCAAATCACATGTTTCTTGTATACAACTGCTTCAATTTCCTTAATGAAAGATATATTCTGTAAAATATGAAGAAAGATAGCATCATTAATAATAAGCTAAACAACAATGATAATTAATTCAAAAAAATAGCAGACTGTTTTAAAAGGATAAGGAAATGTTGCACTCTTTAATCTGATTACAAACTTATTAATGTTAGGTAGTTCATCTAATTTTCTGTTAAATGTTCACCTTTTCATCTGATGCTTTCAGGTGAGCAGCTGTATAGCCTATCAACTTTTCAGCTTCATGGGAGAATAAAGTCACACATATAATGCCAGAAGCATCACTTAAATATAATTCAACACGGCACCTGCGAACATAAAATGCTGAAAATCAATAATCCACTATAATATGAGTAGAGTACAATTCAAGGGAGTGTTGCTACAGCTGCTACTTCAGGTATATACATGGCTAAAGCATTTCAACATTTTCAGTTTCTACATGAAAAGCTAAGAGCCTAAAATTATTATTTATTAGGGCTTGGACACGAAACCGAATCACTATGCCTCTAGATCACTGGACAGAATTTCCACATCAAGTAAATGGAACCACAAAAAAAAATAGAAAAGGATAATAATAACAATAATAATAATAATAATAATAATAATAATAATAATAATAATAATAATAATAATAACAACAATAACATCAACAATAATAATAATAATTTATGTGACAATTTATGTCTCTTTGTAGCTTGAATTGTTGGTTCAAGAGTTACTCTGTTATGTCTAAAGTCTTTTTTATGTTTTGTTTTTCTCTCTCTCCATTTTCGAAGATTTGTCGCTCTATTACTTGCTTTTTCGTGTTCGGTTTTTGTAACCAGATTAGATGTAATATCTTGCTTAAACATTGGTGTCAAGCTTCTAAAACAACCATGAACAGCTAAAAGTTTCTTGATAAAGAAACAAAAGACGACTGCAAAAGACCGGCTAATACGAAAGTACGACAAAGTACTTCACCAAAACAAAAGAACTTCTTACTTAATGTAATACTAAAGTAGAGGCAGTAAGCGAAGAACATTGCAGCAGTACCTGAAGAGCTGCCATTGCACATGTACAGAGCACGAAAAACCAGCAAGAACATCACGTCGTAACACACCAGATGAGCACCTTAGTCTAATACCAAGAAAAGACCATCAGAAACACTCTAAAACCAACCAAAAAGACAATCAAAAGCCAATGCAACAGACTTGAAAAAAGAAAACACATAATGGTCTATATGTTGTAAAGCATCTTTCTTCTTCTTACCATTTTAAAAAAAGAAACAAACAATCAACCTTAGTTGGTATAATTTACAAAAGCTAAAAGAAGAATAAACTATATTTGGTGAAATTGCATCAAAAAATAAACACATAATACAAGAGCACTAACTGCAAACCAAACAAAACTGTTTTAAAGAGACAATCTTCATACCACATAATCTTCCCTCATAGGCAGAAATCTAACATGAACTATTCCTATAAATATATTTATCATAGCCATACTGAATCAGTTAAGGCTATGAAGAACTCTAATAATGAAGGAAGATGTTATTCACCTACGATTATGGACTATTAGACAACAACATAGCAGCTGCATTCTAAGCAAGAAAGTGTACTATCTACTTTATTCCATTTAAACAGCAAGAAAAATGAATCAATCAAACAAGGGACTAAACATGTATCTATTTTTTTACATGGAAGCACCACTTCTTATGGTTCTTATTTTATAAATCAAAGAAGATCCCAAAGAAAAGAACTGAGAAAGCAACATTATGCACCCAACAAGAAATAGAAATAGCAAAACTCATCATTAAGATAACTGTACGTCAATGGACAACACCTCTATTAAGATGGAAAAGAATAAAACAAAACTGACAGCAATAAGCACAGAAGAATTAAGAAAGGAATAAAGATGATTTATCCTATCAAATCTTTTTTGGAGGTCAGGAACGTGGAACAAAGTCATCAGGTTAGAAACATTGATCTGCCAAATGTATGGTGCAACTAAGACACAGTTCAGTAAGAACACATGGCCACTTGTGTCAGCCATATGTGCTCAGTTGCATTAGAAGAAAAAGGTTTTCCTATGTACACAATGAAGGAAGATGGAAGACAACAACATATATCTATATACATGTCTGTGTGGTTTTACTTCTGGAAACAAGATGTACTAAATAGGGATAACATTTAATAGAACCAAGAACATTTACTGCAGTGGAAACAGTTGGAGCAATTCAGGTGTCTAACAAAGAATAAATAATTGCAGCAACAACAGTACAACTACAAGAAAAGGAAGAATAAAGCAATTGTTTTTACTGAGCCAAGTTCTACCAAACAAGATAATCATTTAATAAAGCAAGCATGAGAATCATTTAATGCATTAACAATATTTAATGAAGCAAGAAAGAGGGAGGAAAGAACAACAGATTTTTTTAACCTGCGGAGAGAAAGAGCAAACCCAATTTTTTTACTGAGTGAAATGGAGTAATGGCACACTTCAATATAAAGAGTGAGGAAGGACAACCATTTGTCTAGATATAAAGCACATACCCGGTTTATAAACCTTGGAATTTGATATTCCAGCCCATTGCATACATGAACCAGCGGTCAATTAGATGAAAGAAGCCACCTTTTCGATCAGATACCAACAATCAAAGGTCAAAGAAGAAAATCTATCAGAAAGTACACTTTACTTGAAAAACCTTTTGATAAAGCAGGTATTTCATCAATTTAACCAACGGGAAAAAGGAATAATCACTTACATCATTGGATTTCATGAGCCCTACACCCTGCCTGAATTCCAATCCAAAACCCCATTTTTCATCCTTGATTTGACCTAATTCGGCTGAAAACGTGTATGTATCGCTGAATCCTCTGGACAAAACGCAATAACATCACGTCAGCTCCTATAACCCTCGTTCCCCCTTCAAAATCCAAGCAACCATATAGGTTTATTGATTGAAGGTGATAAGAGACGAAAAAAAATGGGGAAAGTGGTTCTGAAGGAAAAATTGTCTCTCATACGCATTATCAAAATGAAAATAGGAAAAAAAAAAAAAAAAAAAAAAAAAAGCACCGCCTTTTTTTCCCACAAACAGCTGACATTGTGTGTGTGTATATCTGTATGTATATGTCTATGTATATAGACACTCTCTCTCACTCTATATATAGATATATTTATATATGTATATATGGAAGGAATAGAAAATATAAAAAAAAACCGAAGAAACTGGAACCAAACCAATCCAAACCGAACCGGACAAAACGATTTTAGCTAGTTATGATTCGGTTTTGGTCCGTAAATTTTAAACCCAAAAAAACGCTTTGCCTTTAAAAGTGGTAAAACTCGGAAAACCGGGCCATGTACACCCCTATCAGTATCCCGGACACGTGGTAGCAAAAATATTTCTCTTAAAACTATCAACCCGCGTGACAATGTGAAAACAGGAAAAAAAAAATTCAAATATTCCATCCAACTTAACATGTTTTCATTGTTAACTTAGATTTTAAATTAAAATTGTCCTAAAACTGAAGGGGGAAAAAAAAAAAAAAAAAAAAAAACACAAACACGAGGTCCTAAAATTGTCATTTTAAAAGATAAGAGTCAATTTTGACACCATGGTAAAACATGAGGTCCTAAAACTGTTAAAAGCCCTAACATATATTACAACATTTCATTCTTAACCTCTCTCACACGATAAAAGTTTATTATGTGAAAATAACTAAAAATGAAAGACTCTAATATATATGTTACTTGATACAACATTCTTACAACCGATCTATCATAAAATGTATTGCTGAGTATCCTTGTAATTTATCTCTCATAATGTCACTTAAAAACATGAAAGTGAAAAAATATATCCCCATGTCATGTTGTAATATACGCGGCCGGCCTTGGGCTAAGGCAATTCAGGTCTTTGCCTTGAGCTTGAGCTCTCGATTTTTATGGGCCTCCAAATTTCCTTCTGCATGTTTATTATGTATTGTTTACCGGTAGATTCAGCTCCAGCCAAAATTGGGCCGGCCCCGGTAATATGAAACTGATAAATTTGTAACGACATTCTGTGATTACCAATTAGAGTGAAAGAAAAAACAATGATAAATTATAATAGTTCCATGTACTCTTTTATTATCGTACATAATGTGAAACTTCTTGTATGGCATCATAGCAATGTGAGTATGTAATCTTTCTCGATTTGTGTGTGTCATCCTTACGAAGGGGTCGTGCTAATCTTCTCTGTATCGTTTCAATTTATCACAATAATGTAATCTTTTATCACAATAATGTATATTTTTTTCCTTCTATAATAGCATGATCACGAGAAAACGCATTCTTTGTTCACCTGAAAACACATCTTCTTACAGCCATCACGTGAAAACACAATCTGTGATTATCACAATTAGCGTGAAAGGATAAACAATAATATATATATATACATATATACACTCAATATAAATAAAGTTGCTTTAAAAAAAAAAAATACATATATACACTCATGCACACTATCACGTGAAAACGCATACTTTCTTCACGTGAAAACACATTCAAAATAATAATAATAATAATAATAATAATTTATAACTGGTTATATGTACTGCACTATAAAATCCCTCGGATTTCACAATTTTCATATCAAGTTTCCTCTTTCTTCTTCTTCTCTAAGTTCAATAGCCATTCCTTGTTTTACAAAGAAAAAACCCTTCTCTTTCTTTCTCTTTCTCTACATTCTAAAGAAAAAAACACACATTCATAGAGTTGTTCGTTTCGAAATATCAAAAGACTTATTAATTTTTTTGTATTCCCTTTTATTTTTGTACTCTTTTATCTAACAGGAAAATGACAAAGTATTATGTATAACATAAATTTTGTGTAAGTTTGTCATTTGCATAACCATGCATCAATGGCTGAAGAAAACACTGACGCGGCATCCCAAATTATGCAGCATTATAAAGATTCAAAAATCTTAAATTCAAAACTAAAAATCGGTGCTCAATCAGACCCTCATCAAGTAGCGGATCCAAATATTATTTTTTTTCCTTTTAAACGATGCCGTTGAAGGGGTCTTCCAGGAGGGCTGCATTTTCTCTGAGTGCTTCACGAGGAGCATTTAATTCCTCAAGACCGCTTTATAAGTGGTTGTGGATCGTGCGATCTCAAACTCTGATGGAAGACCGATGTCAATCAACAGTCTTTCCCCGCCAAATATCCCTCTGGGATAAACACAGATCCACCCATGTTCATGTATTTAATGTGATGTTAATTGCAGGTGTTCTAAAGAAGAAAAGTGAAACAGAGGAGGGATTTCTTCAAGTTTTCAAATAGAAGCTAGCAGCTTGACATCTCCTATGTGGATCTAATTTTAGCTCAATATGCTGTTGAGTGCCTTATTTGTAATGTGCTTTGAATAGCTCCGGCTCAGGAAAGAAACAACTTTGAGTTGGATTTGAGCTATTTTGCTCTTGAATATGTTACCCCTACAGCTAAAATAACTTTAAACAACTGCAAGAACTAATGTATGGCTATCTGCTCTTGTAAAGCTATGTTCTTTAACAATAGTTACGCATTCTGTTATGCATTTCATCAAATAGGTAGCCTGCAATGCTCAACGGAGAAAGTTAGTTTGCGTTGGAGATGGAAAGTTAGTGGCTTGAGAGGATTTCAAGGCCCCAGCACACCGGAAACTCCCGTCAAGGAAACTGATAATGATTTTCTGAGGAAGGAAGAAAACAGCGAAGAAGACACGATGACAGGCTATTATTGTCACTACATCTTCACTTGTCACAGCATCAAATATTTAGATTTTTAGCACTTCGAATCTATCTTGTGACTGCATCTTTAGTTGTCACTATATTGGGACGAATTTATAAAGAAAATTTTGATTATTAAGTCAGAAAAATATCAAATTGGATATTAAAATATTAGGACGAAAAATTATTAATTGTGGTGAATATGCATTGACAATGTTGAAAACAATTGTCATTGCCATGTAAAATTGTCACTTCATCTGCAATTGTCACTCTATTTTCAATTGTCCATTCATCTTCGAGTGTCAATGCATATTCAATCGTCGTTGCATATTTCTTATGAAAAGATGCCATATTTATCGTACATATTCAGCCAAGGTTTATGAGAACCAGTCACATAATTTAATTATAATCTAACACAGATGAAATCTGATTGTCTCTATATAATACGACTTTATTCCTCGTTGCAAAAAAAATACGACTTTATTCCTTGCCGCCCTTGTTCGTTGTTTTTATCATCGCAAATAATTTTTATTTATTTATTGCACACTCATCTTGAATAAATTACACTACAACTATTGCTTGAGACTCAATCGAATCGGATCAGGACGAGGGCGATAGCTCTTGTAACTATGGTTGAGTCTGATTTCACTTGCAAAGGACCTTGCCTTTGTGATTTTGGATATGGTGGGGGTTGCCTTCCCATTGATTTATTGATTCAAAGGGAAAGTTTCGCTTAAGGACAATCAGACAGTCAGACCGTGTCATTTGTTAAAAAAATATTTAATTTTTGTCACACATAATGACAATCGAACGGTATGATGCGATAACAAAGAGCTGCATATGAATTTCCAAGGATGAGAAAATTTTCAGCTCAGCTTTATAAATGGTATTTTGTAATTTACATGTATTTTTTTTCCGGCCTCCAAACTTTTCTTTTTTCAAAAGATGAGAAAAGGGAAACAAATAATTGCCAAAGGTTTCTTCTATTGTGTAAGGTGTGTTATACCCGTATTATTGTATGAAAAATAAAATAGACAAGCAGAAAGAAGAACAATTTGTTTATTAATCTGAAAGGATAAATTACAAGTACAGTAATGAAAAAGAAAAGAACAACTAAACAAGAATAGGATATAAGGACTGATGCGAGATGAACTCTGTCCTTAAAGCAAATTTGCTCCGGCTTGTATCAACGGATTATGCAATTATCTCCCAGGATTACTCAGTTTACCTGTTCAAGAGGGAGGTACTTCCATTCCTGAACAACTTCGAACTCTGACAATGCTTCAGAAAACTCTTCAACTATTTGTTATGCATAAAGAATGATGATTGTGTTGTAATTCTGTGTTTATTTCCATTGCAGTAGAGGACCTTTATATAGGGAAGAAAACATCAGGTAACTCCATCAGCCTTGAAGGAGGTGTATTGATGCCCATCAGTTGAAGGAGTTCCACTAAGCCCTTTAACTCCATCAGTTGAGGTAATGAAAGCACTCCACTAACTCAGCAATATAGTCAGCAGTTAGCAGATGTAGAGACCTAGCCTTTGAGTCGAACCGAACCAGAACTCAGCTCGAGTAGCTCATCAAAATGTGTTGAATAATTATGTGACAAGTCCAAAATCCAATGTATCTTTGTCCAAAAAATTAGTAATGCCTTAGGCCCACGAAGGCCCAATCCCCAAGCCCAAGCCCAAGGTCAACGGTCTCGGGCATGGGCGGTAGAGGCGCGTGCACGCGTGTGGCAATTTTAGCAGAATATCGTCTAACTAAAACCATTTTGAACTCTTTCCCTTTCCTTGGAGCTTATACCAATGACTAAACTCCTCCCCCTTAAATATTGAGAAAATATTAGCACAATTCCCAATGTGGGATTAAGGAAGTTGAACTCTTCAACTTCCAAGTATCAACACTTCAACTTTTTCAACCAACCAACTTCAAGCCTTAATTTCTCATTCACCCGATATCCGAATTGATTGATTCAAAGATTGTATTCATCTACGTCATACGTAGATTTCAAAGTCATCATAAACTATTGATAAATTAGACAAGTGTGTAATCGAAACCGGCTCATAAAGTGGTTGTAAAAAATGATTAAAAAATCATTTTCTCTTTTTCCCACAATTTCTCCAACAATCCCCCACATTAATGGAAATTAATGCAAATGCAGACCCTGAAGAGATTTCTGACAGAAAAATATTGCATCAGGAGAGGTAGCTTCTGGCTTTGAACCTGCCTTAGTGAAATAATATCGGATCTACTCGGCTATTCAGTGAACTATGTCTTAAACTGTTAAGCTTTTATTGTAAAACCAGACAATAACACTCACACAATATTTCCCTTAGCACCGTATTCGGTGTTGGATGTAGTGCCCGAAAGACAATTGTTTCTTGTCCTTACGGGCAAGTAGAAGATTGTTGGAAGTAGCGCCTGAAAGATAATTTATGTAATTGTTTTTATAATTAATAAATGACAGATTTATTCTCATCTTATTATGTGCTTCGTGCTCATAATTAATACACTAATGAAAACCACAAGTTGTATTCTATGTAGACATATAACTTAATGTGTGTCATACGCGAGGATTAAGTTTATATTTTCCTCTTGGCATTTATGTTTTCATGTTGTGATGTTTTTTTCTTCATATCTTGCAGAATGTTGAGACCCAAAAAAAATTTTGCAGAATGCTCAAGTATAAATCACTTCTCAAAGAAAAGACACTATTATTTGTGATAAAAAGATTAAATGGAAAATTAGGGATAAGGACACAATCTGAAATATTTTTAAGTAACAGGACAACTACATATTTTTTATAGGAAGAAGGACAACTGCATAATTTTTATAGCGAGAAGGACAAACAGTGAATCCCGAAAATCAGTGAATCTCCCTAGTGAATCCCGAAATCAGTGAATTTCGATAGTGAATTTCGACAGTGAATCCCGAAAAATAGTGAATTTCGACGATGAATTTTGAAAAATAGTGAATTTTACAAATGAATTTTCACAATGAATTTAAGCAGTGAATTTCGAACACAAGTGAATTTCGATGGTGAATAAATAGTTTTGTCCTTTATGCAAAAGTTTTAAAATCGCCCTTCTACTCAATTGATGAAATATTTCATCCTTCTCCTCATTCCCCATGATTAAAAAAAAAAGAAGCGGAAGGAGGCCGGACACAAATTCAAAGGTCTTTGTCAGAAACAAGATTATGTGAATGAAATAATTCAAGGTAATCCAACACACAGTAAAGAAATGCTACGAATGGAGAAAGATGTTTTCTTAACTTTGTGTGAGCATTTTCGGAGTAAAGGTTGGCTTCAAAATAGTCGTTATCTTTCGGTGGAAGAAAAAATGGCGATTTTTCTAATGACATTAGGACAGGGACATTCAACTCGTGTTTTGAAGAGACGGTTCAATCATTCTACTCATACTATCCATAAATATTTTCATGAGGTGTTGCATGCTGTTTTAAAGTTCTCAAGAGAGATGATTGTCCCTAATTATACACCGGGTACAAGTCAGAGTGTCCAACAACGACGGTTACGAGAATATTTCATGGTATCATTGTATATTTTATTTTTTTTCTTATAATATTGAATGCAAGCATGCAATTATTCGTAATATTGGAATTATTATTGTTGTTGATATAATTGAAGTGGATTATTTGATTCATATATCACATAATTTATCTTTCTAACAAAATGTTACTTCATAAGGGTGCAATAGGAGCACTTGATGGAACTCTCATTGGTGCGGTTGTACCTTCAAATAATAAAACTCCTTATAGGGGACGAGGCAAAGGTGAATGTTTTCAAAATATTTTAGCGATATGTGACTTCAACATGATATTTACATTTATATGGGTTGGTTGGGAAGGTGTAGCACCATGATTCCCGTGTTTTAACAGAAACATCGCGTGCCCCAACAAATAATTTTCCAGTTCCTCTCCCAGGTATATGATCGATAACAATATTTTATGTTTTTTTGTTTGTATTGTGTTTTTGTAGATAAGTATTACTTGTGCGATGCAGCTTATCCTCACACCAAAGGGTTTATGTCACCTTATCGTAACGTACGTTCTTGGCTATCTAATTTTCGAACGGCTCAACCAAGAACAAAAGAAGAGCTATTCAACCAGCATCATGCAAGGTTAAGAAATATCATCGAACGTGCTTTTTGTGTCCTAAAGTCACGTTTTCCAATTCTTAAAAGAATGCCTCCCTATCCGTTTTCAACTCAACGAAGTATCGTAATAGCATGTGCCGCGATACATAATTATCTTCGCATGAAAAATAGCAATGATATGTGGTTTCAACAATTTGCTGATGATGATGAAATAATGGAAAACGCTCGACACATGAATGATGATTCAATTGATCGTGATCTAGGCAGAGGTTCGCAAAATAATGACCAAGTGTTTATGATAAATTTACGTGAAGAAATTGCAACTCATATATTTAATGTTAGAGCATCGCAGTTAATGCGATTTTTTGTTGTGATTTTCTTATGATTATTTGACATGTTATGAATTATTAATTACATTATGTTTATTTAAATACATGTGCACGTGTTGAGAATTTGGTAAATTGACATTTGTTTTGAAAAAATAATAATTTTTTTTGCTGCGTGAGGCGGGAATGGGGTAGCCTGAAAGGAACATATTTTTTTCAAGACAAAAAACCACGAGGAGTAAGGTGGGGTGGGATAAGGAGGGGTGGGGTGGGGTCGGAGGGGTGGGGTGGGGTTAGAGGGGTGGGGTGGTGGTGGGGTGGGTGTGGGGGTGAGTGTGAGGCGGGGATGGGCGGGGTGGGGGTGTGGTAATGAAAAAATTCTAAGGGTAAAATTGTCAACTTAATAATTTTCAGATATCATATGTTATTAAACGATCTTATCATTTTCAGAATTCGATTCAGACATTCATAAAAATGTTTTCAGCACTTAACAAATTCAGTTACTTATAACATTCAGACTTCAGAATTCAGATTTCAGACTTCAGATTTAACAAACGGCCCCTAAGTCTCTCCAAAATTTTAAGTTTGTGGGAAAATAGATAATTAATATTTTATATACTTCATAATACAACGAGAGATAGAAGGAAATAAAAAACTATTTTCTTGCTAACCGTAATTATTAGACACATCACATCACATCACCGAAAAATTTCATGTTATAGCAAAGGGATGCATTGTGTTCATTTTCTACTTTTTTTCCTAAGTATGTAATTCTAATATGTGAAAAATGATATGATAAGATGAATATGATGTACAGGGCCGGCCCTGGCATTTTTTGGGCCTAAAGCCAAGTCGCCGAATTAGGTCTTTTAGTTCGAAGTTACATACTTATTGATAGGCTGGCCCCATGATATGGCCCGCCGACCCGCATGTCGACCCGGAGGGACTCCCCGGGGATAGATGAACGGGGGCCACAGAGCCATCATGCGGCGGAGCCCTAATGCCAAACGCATTCCGATCAAGGGTGATGGATCCGCCAGGACTCTATCCGCCCGCACAACTAGAGAGCAAGGACCGACAACACAACGAGTCAGCTGAGCACACATCGCGGGCCTGAGGCTCCGCATCGCCATCAATCTATCGCCGCTAGCCACCGCCAATTTGCTTGTACTGTGTCCTTAATTGTAATTACATTGAACTTAGTCGGTTCTTCCCTTATAAATAGGGCTCCATGTACACATTATAAACTAAGTGAAATATATGAAAAGCAAGGCTAAGCTCTGCTCAATTTTATACTCTACTTCCTTGTATTGCTCCACCACATTCATCATCACATAATCTCGTTGATCCACCGTGAGCCTCCACCTTTACACCTTCATCACAGCCAGATATCCACCACAAAACCACCGCTGACTACTTGTGATAATTTCAGCATTATCACTTATCGATTTGAATTAGGCCAAGCAATTATTTTTTTTGGACCCTTATCGATTTGAGTAAAAAAAAAATTGGGCTTATATTAGGTTGGATCGGATTAGATCTACATGGATTTTTTTTTATTTATTTTAGCGAAACGTGTAATGTTGGGACGCCGGCGCCGTTGAGCCTAAGACCACCGCCCCCTCCGCCTTCAAGGTGGGCCGGCCCTGATGATGCATACATTCGGCAAACTCCATCTGCAGCGGTTGTATCATAAACATATTCCCGCTTCATCACATGTCTCATAAGAAAAAAAGTGCATCCATTAGACATTTTCAGCAAATCATTCAACAAACAAACACAATCAACGATGACGAAGTGAGTCAATATACTCATTACAAGAGGAGGGAGGAGCATGCTGATATGGTTCTATATTTATCGTTGACATGTGGACTTTCGACTCAGATCTTTTAGGGGCTCAGCAGCATCACGGCAAGTGCCCTTTCTACCAAAGAGTACTCAAAGTGTTCGATATACACGTAGGATTTTGGGTGACGGGGGCGAAAATTCTAAAGATTTTTTGCAATAAAAAAAATACTATAAAGTAGTTTTTTTTTTTTTTTTTTTTTTTGTTTTGTTTTTGTTTTGTCTCCTGTGATCGAAAAAAACACAACTATACGTCACAAAAAAGCACGACTATATATCGTAAGATCCGAACACATTAACGGTTGATTTAAAATACTACAAACATTGTTTTTGAAAAAAACCAATATTTCGAAACCGATTAATATTTTTTTTAAGTGTATCACTTTGATAATAACCATGTACTCTTATTTATAAGATAAAAGTTTTATGTCAAGTTATCAGATTATTATAGATGACAGGGGCGGATATAACTTTTATGGGGGGCAAAAACAATACATAATATATATAGTAATGTATTTCCTGGATCCGACTTGAATATGTAGAGGCATTACCATCTAATCAAGAGATAAATACCAGAAAATCATCCAGAAATAGAGGGCAACCCTCATATCTAAAAGATTATGTCTGTCACAACATAATCAATGTCACATCTCCACATCACTTGGCAAAGGTAGACAGCCTGCACCATTTATCAAATTCTTACAAGTCTTATGTTGTTAGCAATTTGTGTTCTCACAGAACCAAAAACTTATAGTGAAGCAGTCAAGCATCCAGGATGGAGGGAAGCTATGGACAAAGAAATTAAAGCATTACAACAGACAAAGACTTGGGAGATTGTTCCATTACCTAAAGACAAACATCCTATAGGATGCAAATGGGTGTATAGGATCAAGAGAAACTCTGATGGCTCAATAGAAAGATACAAAGCCAGACTTGTGGCAAAGGGATACACTCAGAAATTAGGGCTAGACTATTTGGATACTTTCTCTCCTGTTGCCAAACTAACAACAGTCAGAACTCTACTTGCAATTGCAGCAACAAAGGGCTGGAATCTTCATCAATTGGATGTTAATAATGCCTTTTTACATGGTGACCTCACAAAAGAAGTGTACATGGAGATACCACAAGGCTTCAAATCTGAACCAGGACATGCTTGCAAATTAATCAAGTCTCAGATGGCACGAAACAGGCAAGTAGACAGTGGAACATCAAATTAACACAAGCCTTGCTTGAGAGGGGGTTTAGGCAATCCAAGCAAGACTACAGTCTGTTTGTGAAAGGATCAGATGACAATTACATAGCTATCCTAGTCTATGTTGATGATGTTTTGGTAACAAGTCCTAATATGGAAGAGATCAAGCAACTAAAAGGATTCTTGAATGACAGATTTGGCATTAAGGATTTGGGTGAACTTAAATATTTTTTGGGCCTGGAAGTAGCAAGATCAAAACAAGGCATTGCACTCTCTCAAAGGAAATACTGTTTGGAATTACTAGAAGAATATGGCTACTCAGATTGTAAACCTAGTCAAGTACCTATGGATGCTGCTACAAATTTGCACACCAGAGATTCTGCACAACTAAAATCAAATAGTTACTATAGAAGCTTGGTTGGAAAGCTGTTGTACTTAGGCCTAACAAGACCAGATATCACTTATGCTACACAACAACTCAGTCAATTCCTAGACAAACCAACTGAATTACAGCTGCAAGCAGCCTACAAACTTCTAAGATATTTGAAGAAGGCCCCTGGACAAGGCATATTCTTTCCATCAGAAGGCAATTTAGAGCTCAAGTGTTTTGTGGATTCAGATTGGGCTAGGTGCAATGATACAAGAAGGTGCATCATGAGTTTCTCTGTGTTTTTTGGAGGCTCACTCATAAGCTGGAGGACAAAAAAAGCAGACTACAGCATCTAGAAGTTCATCAGAAGCAGAATATAGGGCCATGGCAATGGCATCATGTGAGCTACAATGGCTCACATACCTATTGTTAGAATTTAATATCAAGCAAGATAAACCTATTCCACTGCTTTGTGACAAAGAAAAGTGCTTTTACACATAGTGGAGAATCCAAAGATTTCATGAGAGAACTAAACACATCGAAATAGATTGCCATGTGATCGAGATGAGATATCAACAAGGACTTCTAAAGCCTTTACCTGTTTCAACAAAGTTGCGACTTGCATTTATTCACTAAACCATTGGACAACATCGATTTGGACTACGATAAATTCTTATCCCTTAATTAATATCTATCAACCTAAGAATCCAGTTTGAGAGGGTGTTGAAGTTTATAGAGGATCGAGATATACACAAAGAAACCTGGATCTTCAAGTTCACACAGCATTCATCGAACACTTATACGCACGTAATCGGTTAGAAGGCGTTAGTTAGTTTGAGTTTGTTGTAACCGTTCCTAGTTGCATTACTATAATTTGCTACACTCTATATAAGTAGCTAAGTCATCAATTGTAAAATCATTAGAAGTTTAATCAATAATATCAAAGTTCTTTGCTCTCTCTGTTTTCTTCTTTTCTGTTATTAGGATCAAGCGCTTACCGTTGTACTAAAACCAATTGGTGTTAGTAAAGGCGCTACTATATTTCCTTATATCACTTTTAACACGTCCCTCAAGTGTGGGCCTATAATAAAGCCTCGCCAACATGGCACACAAAGGCATATAAAGGGCACACAAGGCCAACAAAGAGGCCCAACACTTGCACAATATAATTGGGGAAACAATGTTGGAAGCAAGGATTGATCACATGACCTCCTGCTCCGATACCATATTAGGATCAAACGCTTACCGTTGTACTAAAACTAATTGGTGTTAGTAAATGCGCTACTATATTTCCTTATATCACTTTTAACACGAGTGCCCCCCTTGGGGTGGATCCGCCCCTGGAAATACTTGTTAATCAAGCTGGGTTTTTTTTTTTTTTTTTTGGCATATTCATGTTGTTGAATATTGCACATTGGATGATATGTTTAAGATTGGCATGGTACTACGGATTGTGTCTCGAGTGATGTACCGACTGACCCATACTTAGATTGGACTTAAGTTTTTTCGAGTGATGTATCGACTGACCCATACTTAGATTGGACTTAAGTTTTTTCGAGTGAGTCGTTACATCAAGGCTCAACAAACGGGACGTCATTGATGTGAACATGAAAAACATGTAGGTGAAAATTAAACTATGAAAATCAAACACACTTATATATAACATTAAAAGATACATAAGCAAAACACACTTATAACATTAAAAGATACATAAGCAAAACACACAACCATAAAATAAGAAAGGTACGTGAAACATTTGGAAAGTGAAAATTACAAAACAAAGAGAAAGTTGAATAGCCGTAAGAACGACTATTGTACTAGAAATTTTATTTATTAAAACACATACATTTCAAGCAAGAGAGTGTGATCAGTTAGTACGCCTTCCATCCGTTTGAATGTTGTTGGCCATTCTTCAATCCCTATAAAGGAATATTTTTTTTATTATAAAAAGATAACGGACAAAATTGCAAATCTAGTAATTTAATTACAGTAAACTCTCGATAAATACATACCTTTGGGACCGACCAAAATTATTACTTTAACGAGTTTATTTGTTTATCGATAAATTAATATTTATTACTTTACAAAGAAATAATTAATATTATGCATCTCGTCTGTAAAATGAAGAGACAAATATTTCTCGTTTAGGCTATAGAAATGTTGTGGAGGTAGAACATCTTTTGAACTATCCTAATGAGAATGATGCTGTGATGGAATCACCTACTGATGATGAAATTATTCAAGCTATGATGAAAACGTCTAATGATGATGAGAATGATCCTGAACCGGACGATAGTTTGGCTTTACCCAATGTTTCATCGAAAGAAGTCTTTCAAACAACTATCACCTTACAGAACCACTTGCTACAAAATGAACAAAATATTCCTGAAGTTGTGTATGCTCTACAAAAAGTTAAAGGTAGGATCGAATTTGGTTTAGCCACTAAGAAGAAACAAGTTACTCTAGATGCATATTTTCAGAAAATATGAAGTGAAATGTGAAATTTCGAAAATATGTAAGTTTAATATATAAATTTCTAACTGGAATTATGCGTTTATTATTTTATTAGGCTTTACTGTATTCAATTTATTTTTATTACATAATGCATTTAGCAAAATTATTACTTTAGTACACATTCCCAAGTCGGAACCGGAAGAAATTATTATATTAGTGAGGATGATATTCATTTATCGAGAGTTTACTGTAAGTGTTTTATTGATGTTTAGGCTCCGACCGTAATTTTAATCATTCAACTAGCATTTTTATTTACAATCTTAGTATTCCTTCTCCGGGGGAGGCTGACATGCTTTTAAATCGTAGAATTAAGCCATTTGTCATGAAAATTGCAAAATTACTCATTTGACTTGCACAAAAATATTGACTTAATCGCTTAATTAGCGGCAAAAATGGTTTTGTTAGCATCATGTGGAGTCATTTTCTTGCAAGAATTTGATTTGCTCAAAATTCATCAGTCTCCACCGATGACTGAGGACAAAAAAAAAAAAAAAAAACGAAACGTAAATAAGATTAAAACGCTATTAAAAGTTTATTACCTATTAGGCAGGTTCATAGGTGATGCGAATAGATGAATCGCCTTCCCTAGCAATTTCATTAAATACAGTACTCTTACAAAGGATGAATTTGTAGGCGTCAACGCCCGATGAAACACCAACAACTTGAACTCTAACACTGACACGAGGATTATCCATGTTACGAATACTTATGTAAACACAACCACCCCACAGATCTGGTGGAATATATGCCATTAGTGGATTATATGGATCTGATTTGAAGGTGCACAAATCGCCTGCACCATGAGTTAGTTAAGTCATATGTAAAAGAATATATAATACTCCTGTGACATAGCAAATATCTTAATTTTATTGATATCAGCAATTGGAGCTGAAGCAGTTAAAATGTTACAACAGCGATATCATTTAATACTCTTTTTCCAAACATACCCCTAGTCTAACATTTATTGTTCTATGTTTATTTCATATATATTCCAAAACAAACATTAATTGAGTTTCTTAATCTGCATGAATAGTAAAATGTAGACATTTTTTATAGGACAGAGGTATTACTTAATTTGCACTACACTTACTAATTTGCGGATTCCCAGGTATTGCTGTATAAAATTGTATGCCCTCATCTTCTGCATGTATAGGAAGCAATATATAGCAAATAATAGCATGTATAGGAAGAATGAAAGAGTTGTTTATACTTAAGTTGTAGTACATGCATGCACTTACCAATTACTGAATCCTCCGGTGCTGTATAAATTTGTTGGCCATCATCTTCTGCATAGGAAGCAATAGCAAATAATAGCACAATCATGAAGAATAAAAGAGTTAACTACTACACAATATGATATATTTCACATTTAAGATATGATAATAAACACAATTTCAATAAAACCGAGACAAACAAAATATATATATCATACAACTTTCTATCACACTTAATGAAAAACTGAGATAAGTTATATTAATCAATCCCATTTTTAAAGTGTTATTTAATCAATATGATTTTTCTGTCACAGTTATTTAAAACGCGAAATAAATTATATCAATCAATCTCATTTTTAAATTGTGATTAAAATGATATGTTATTTCATCATAGTTATTAAAAAACGAGATAAATTATATCAATCAATCTCACATCTAAAACAGTGATTGAATTGATATGATATTTTTGTCAAAGTTATTGAAAAAGCGAGATAAATTATACCAATCAATCACACTTTTAAACTGTGACTGAATTGATATGATATTATTGTCACGATTATTGAAAAGCGAGACATACCAATTAATCTCATTTTTAAACAGTGACTGAATTCATATGACATTTTTGTCACAATTATAGAAGAAGTGAGACAAATTATATCCACTAATACAAAAAGAGACAGATCACACTTATAGAAAGATAAGGATCACACTTTTAAAAGAACTGAGACAAGGAAAATGTATATATCACACTCAATTTTTTTTATCACAGCTAGTAGGTGTGAAAAAAAAAGAATGATCACACTTTTTAGGTGTGATTGAAATTATAATCGATCTTGGTTTTAAGTGTGATAACAACTACTGAAATAGATCACAGTTTTTAAATGTGTTGAAATTATAATAGATCTTGGTTTTTAAGCTTGATAACAACTATAATAGATCACGGTTTTTAAGTGTAATAACAACTAAAATAGATAATAGTTTTTAAATGTGTTGAATTATAACAGATCTCGGTTTTAAACTAAAATAGATCACAGTTTTTTATTATCACGGTTTTTAGGAAATTGAGACAAAAACATCAATCAATCACAGTTTTTAACTGTGATTAAAATAATATGATATTTTATAAAGTGATCTTAGTTTAGTGTGGTCGAAAATTAGAAGAAAGAAGTCATTGGCCTAGTGGGAATTAGTGTGGCTTGTTAATCCGGAGTATTGGGGTTCGAGTACCACTGGGTACGAAAAATATGTGTGCTTATATAGTTTTCGAAAAAAACACTTTTATAGGTGTGATTAAAATTATAATAGATCGTGGTTTTTATTTGTGATAACAACTAAAATAGATCATAGCTTTTAAATGTGTTGAAATTGTTATAGATCTCGGTTTTTAAGTGTGATAACAACTATAAAAGATCACGGTTTTTAAGTGTGATAACAATTATAATAGATCACAGTTTTTAAATGTGATGAAATTATAATAGATTATGGTTTTTAAGTGCGATAACAACTATAATAGATCATTGTTTTTACGTGTGATAACAACTATAATAGATCACAGTTTTTAAACGTGGTAACTATTATAATAGACCACAGTTTTTAATTATGATTGGATTAACGTATTTTATGTCACACCTCAATATGCCACACTTTGGAAGCCGTGACTGATGTGAAAATATCACTCTTAAAAACCGTGATCTTTATGTTTTTTTGTAGTAGTATTGTTTATACTTAATTTGTAGTACACTTACCACTTTCTGAATTCTCCGTTGCTGTATAGTATTGTTGGCTGTCATCATCTGCATAGGAAGCAATTGCAAATAATAGCACAATCATGAAGAATGAAAGAGTTGTTTATACTAAATTTGTAGTACACTTGCCAGTGTCTGAATCCTCCAATGCTGTAGAAATACTTTGGCCCTCATCATTTGGATAGGAAGCAATTGCAAATAGGAGCACAATCATGAAGAATGCATATTTTAGCATCACTTCCATCTCTTTCTCTCTCTACTTCTTCAATAATTTAGATGATGTTTTTTTTTCCTTCCTTTTGGTTAGATGATTAGAAAATGGAATGACATCCCTACTTTTATAGTGTTTATTGGACGGACGATAAGGAAAGGTATATTTGTACGCAGAATTTGTTCATAAAAAGTGTGCATAAAAAATGAACTAATCCATTCAATAATTTTAATGAGAAAAGAAAAAAGAAAATACATTAATGTCAACCCTTTGTTTCTGTTTATGTGTGTTTATGTGACTTTTTGTGTGAATAAAATATGCGCCTAAATCACGAAATATATTTTCTATTGGTTTAAATAAAAACTACGTAGCTTTTTATGATTGTCTTATAATAAATTTGGTGAAAGATATATATATATATATATAGTTTTATGTTTGTCTTATAATAAATTTGGTGAAAGATATATATATATATATATATATATATATATATATATATATATATATATATATATATATATATATATATATATATATGTGTGTGTGTGTGTGTGTGTGTGTTTTCTTCAATACTTGACATACACCAGACTGATATCAATTATGCTGTCAATCAGTTGAGCCAATATATGCATGCTTCCAGGAAGTTCACTAGTTTGCTCTCAAAAGACTTCTTAGATACATCAAAGGCACCTTGAGTCATGGCCAGCATTTCCAACCTTAAGTGCAGCAGCTTTGGCCTACAATCCAGCTTTTTTCATTCTAGAACTAAACACATTAAAATAAATGTGCACTTTGTAATAGATCAAGTCCTCAAGAATCAACTACAAAGTTGCCTATGTTCCTTCATGTGATCAAGTTGCAAATTGCTTGACAAAGGCCTTGCCCAACACTCAGTTGCAGGTCAACAAACACAAACTGAATGTTGTAGATGCCACATTCAGTTTGAATGGGGATGTTAAAGCCATATAAGAGTGCCATGTGTCAGTACAAATGTTATACAAGTGTCCTACCCTACACCTGTGATATTCCCATATCTAGTAGTAGATTTGGTAGTACAATACAGTTAGAATAATTCTTTGCAAATCCTTGTATAAGAACCAAGTATGCTGCTATATTGTTTTTGCGTAATATGAATGATATTGTGTGTTCCAATGTTTGCATAACTTTCTAAATTTTAGTAGAAAAAATTGTTAGTACAAAACGTTGTATGTTAGAAAGTAAAGGGTTATATTGACTTTTACATTAATATGTGTCCTGTAGTGATATTATCCTTTGTATAGGACACTTGGCAGTCTTATCTGTATCTGTTAGATTCTCCTAGAGAGTTGTGTAGATCTTTTCTATATCATGTAACCGTGGGAACATCTGCTTCATTATTCTGGAATACACAAAAGTATTTGTTTCAACTTGGTATCAGAGCCTTCATGGCTAACGCCACCGCCGCCACCGGTAGTTCAACTCCGGTGAGCTTAGTTTCGCAAGCATACCTCTTCTTCGTTATTCCAGTGTCCATGATCCAACCGGGATCTCTATCCGCCCGTTGTCAACTCCGACTATTCCGCAATTCATCGGAGAAGGATCCTCGCCTTCACTCCACCACGCTTCGCCTCACTACTTGCATGCGCCCTTCATTTGCCGGCTATAGTCTTTCTCAGTCTGATGGTATGTTTCCCGGTTACACTAGAGCTCCTATATCTTCCTTACCATCTTTTTTGACCTCTACACCTACACCCTACGGTTCTTATACTCGACCAGTCACTCCGTTTGGTGGAACTCTCACCCAAACTTGTAATGTTAAGCTTGATCGATCGAACTATCTGCTTTGGAAATCCACTGTTTTACCGATCATACGTGGTCACAGACTTGATGGACATCTTTTTGGAACCACACCATGTCCACCCCAGATCCTAAATCCTGGTTCTATCTATGGATCTGCTGTCAATCCGGCCTATGATGACTGGGTAGCTACTGATTCTCTACTTGTTGGATGGCTTAATAGCTCCATGACTGAGCAGGCCTTGGTAGAAACTATTGGATGCAATACTGTTGTTGAAGTTTGGAACACCTTAGAGGTCCTTTTCAACAATAGATCCGAGGCTCGGATGCTCGAATACAAGGGTGCCTTAACCAGAACTGATAAGGGGACCAAATCTATGGTTGAGTACCTAGCTCTCATGAAGTCGTATGCTGATGATTAGCTGCAGAAGGCTATCCTATTACACCCTCAGAACTTATCCTTTTTGCCCTTGGTGGATTGGGAAAAGACTATGAGTCTGTCATAGTCAATATCACATCAAGGATTGGCTCTCTATCCTAGAAGGAAGTTCAATCTCAACTAGTCACTCATGAAAGGCTGCTAGCTCGTTTTATTCCCTCGATTACTCTAGATACACCCTCTCCTACTGCTCATTTGGCCTCCCAAAGGCAAGGCAATTATAGGTCTAATAACAACAACTATAGGCCTTCTGGTGGTCATACTGGTCAGGATTCTGGTAGAGGCAGGGGCAGAGGCAATAGAGGAAGAGGCAGGGGTGGAAGAAATGGCAATAACACTGGACCTAGACCTGTCTGTCAGGTGTGCACAAGGACAAGTCATATAGCAGCAAACTTTTATCATAGATATGACTCCTCTTATACAGGACCTGCTCCAGGTACTAACACAGGAAATGGAGCTTCCTTCCAAAGCACTGGACCTAGACCTAACTCTGCCTATATTGCTTCAGCAGATACTTTTATGGATCCAAGTTGGTATCTTTGATAGTGGAGCTTTAGTCATGTTGCGGTGACCTCAATAGCCTTCATTTGAGCTCGTGGTATGAAGGATCGATGCACTAATCAGAGGTTATGGTGAGTCTCTCCCCATTGATCATATTGGCCACTCTAATCTCTCCTGGTAATGATAATTCAACACCTGCCCCTTAATCATATCCTTCATGTGCCAAACATAACTAAAAATCTTCTTAGTGTCTCTAAGTTAACTTCGATAATCCTCGTGTATCTTGAATTTCACCCAATTGTTGTTTTGTGAAGGATCTAGCTACAAAGAAAATCCTGCTTGAAGGAACTCTTAAGAATGACATATACCAGATGCACCTCCCTGTGAACCTGAGCTCTCTTCACTCCAAAGTTTCTGATGGTCATCATTCTGTCTATTTGAATAATGTCAAGAATGTTCCTCAATCTCAGTCTTGTTTTAGTCAACCTAAGGTGTTGGTTTGTAGTGAGTTAAAAAGTAGTTCTGCCAATGTTTGGCATAGAAGGTTAGGGCATCCTTCTGAAAGGATCCTGAGTCATGTTTTAAAACTATGTAATGTGTCCTTGAAAAGTAATGAAAAATTATCTTTTTGTGAGGCTTGTCATCTTGGGAAAGAGCATGCTTTACCTTATTTTATCTCTAGTTCTAAAACTGCCATGCCTTTTGAACTTGTTCACTCTGATCTGTGGGGTCCAGCACCTATAATTTCCACTGCTGGTTACACCTACTATATTCATTTTTTGGATGACTGCACCAGGTATACATGGATATACCCTCTAAAACATAAATCAGATGCTCTCAATGCCTTTATTCAATTCAAAACTCAGGTGGAAAATCAATTTAATGTTAAGATTAAATGCTTACAAACTGATTGGGGATGAGAGTTTAGATCCTTTACTGATGTTCTTAAACAGTCTGGTATCCAATTTAGACACCATTGCCCTCATGCTCACTCTCAAAATGGTAGGGCTGAAAGAAAACATCGGACCATAGTGGAAATGGGATTAACCTTACTTGCTCAGGCTTCAATGCCCCTAAAATTTTGGTGGGAGAGTTTTTTACACTCTGTTAGATTAGTCAACTACTTACCAAAACCTACCATTGGTCATAAATGTCCCTTTGAAGCTCTTTTTGGTAAGTTACCTAATTACTCCATGCTAAAAGTGTTTGGATGTGCTTGCTATCCCAATTTGAGACCTTATCATCAAAGGAAGTTTCAATTTCATACTGTCAACTGTGTGCATCTAGGGTTAAGTCCTATGCATAAGGGGTATGTTTGTCTAGATCCTAATGGGAGAGTGTATGTTTCCAGAGATGTTTTCTTTGATGAGCTCGGTTTTCCTTATCATAAATCGAATGATGGTCAGTCTCCTTCTAACATCAGTCCTACCTCATCACATGTGTCATCCAATCCTCCTCTTATTCTACCTACACAGTATCAAGAGTTCATCTTTCCCAATAGTCCTGAGCCTCAAAACTCTTCTATCTCCACTCCTACTCCTGTTCAGTCTGGGTCCACTCTTCCTGATCCTTCCAGTCCTTCCTCATCTCCATCTATACACCTTACCTCTCAAATTCCTTTAGACACCCCTCATCTTCAGTCTCCTAGTCAATCTTTCTCTCCTCATTCTCCTCATTCAGATTCTCCTGTGTCTTTTCCTAATCAGTTCAGCTCTCAGTCTTCATCTTCATCCAACCCAAGTTCCAACTCCTCCTTACCAAATACCTTCTCTATCCTTTCTAATCATCATCCCATGCGCACTTTGTGAGCCAAAAGTGGCATCTTTAAACCTAAAACTTACTCTTATCTAGCCATGTCTCCTTCCTATGACTACACACCAGACCCCGCTACAGTTGCATAAGCTCTTAAACACCCTGCTTGGATGAAGGCTATGGAGGGGGAGTATGATGCTCTATTAAAGAACCATACATGGGACTTAGTTCCCAGGTCCCATGCTCATAACCTAGTTGATAATAGGTGGGTTTTTAAGCTTAAACTCCACCCAGATGGTACTGTAAACAAGTACAAAGCCAGGCTTGTTTCCAAAGGCTTTAATCAATCCCTTGGTCTTGATTACACTGAGACCTTTAGTCCTATTGCTAGAGCTTCTACCATCAGAATAATTCTAGCACTTACAACTGCCTTGAATTGGCCAGTCAGACAAATAGACATTAATAATGCCTTTTTAAATGGTACCTTGTATGGATCTGTTTATGACTCAAATTTTACTGTGTTTTGAAGACTCCACTAAGCCTGGTTATGTCTGTCATCTTAAGACGGCCATCTATGGCTTGAAATAAGCCCCTAGGGCTTGGTTTGCTGAACTGAGTAAACAACTTTTGTCCTGGCATTTTAAACAATCTAGGGCTGATAACTCTCTCTTTATTTTCCAGTCTGGCAATCTTTTTCCATATGTGTTGGTATATGTGGATGATATTTTGATAACAGGAAACAATATGGGATTGATTCAGCAGTTCATTAAAGCCCTACATGTCAGATTCTCTCTTAAGGATATGGGGGAGTTACATCATTTTCTGGGAATACAAGCTGTTAGAGATCAGACTGGTCTTTATCTGTCTCAACATAATTATGCTAGACAGGTGCTGGAAAGGCTAAACTTACAGAATCTCAAGCCTTGTCCTACACCTATGGTGGTCTCACACAAACTTCCTCAATCCACTGAGCCTATGAGCAAACCTACTGTTTACAGAAGCACCATTGGGTCTCTACAATACTTGACTCTAACAAGGCTAGACATTGCCTTTGCCGTAAACACATTAAGTCAACATATGCAGTCACCTACTATGAGTGATTGGCAACAGTCAAGCATCCGTTGAGGTACATTAAAGGAACCTTGTTTTATGGATCGCACTTCAAATCGCTTTCATCCTCTTGTTATACATGGCTTCGGTGATGCTGATTGGGCCTGTGACAAAAATGATAGACGGTCTGTAGCAGCCTATTGCATTTATCTAGCAGGTTGCTTGATTTCCTGGTCCTCCAAGAAGCAACCAGTGGTATTCAGATCCAAAGCACAGAGTCAGAATACCGGGCACTTGCCAATGCTGTAGCTGAAACACATTGGGTTCTTAATCTGTTGTCGAAATGCATCTCAAGCTACCACCAAGCCTATTCTATGGTGCGATAATTTGGGAGCTGGATCCTGGCTCACAATCCGTGCTACATTCAAGAGTCAAACACACAGAAGCTTGATGCACACTTTGTGAGAGACAAAGTGTTGGCTGGAGTTATGGATGTGCAGTACATCCCTTCACTTGATCAAACAGCAGATGCCTTAACTAAACCTCTCAGTCCTTCTCGGTTTTGTTACTTTAGAGACAAACTAAATGTTCTGTCTATACCATTTGGTTTGAGGGGGGGTGTTAGAAAGTAAAAGGGTTATATTGTATTTTACATTAATATGTGTCCTGTAGTGATATTATCCTTTGTATAGGACACTTGGCAGTCTTATCTGTATCTGTTAGAATCTCCTAGAGAGTTGTGTAGATCTTTTCTATAGCATGTAACCTTTGGGAACATATGCTTCATTATTCTGGAATACACAAAATTATTTGTTTCAACTTCGTAGAAAGATTGTACAAAATGAAACGAATCATATATTTTCATTTCTAATATCTTTCACATAGTTCAAGTGTTTTCTTTCACATAGTAAGTGTGTATGATGAAAAAAAGTAAGAATAAGTGGAATATGATGCATAACACATGGTACAATTTTCTTACGATTGTTGTATCATAGAACCTCTCAACACCACCGCACATTTTCAAGGCATTGAACTACAATCCCTTAACATGATTATAACATGATTATCAAGGTGAATGGCTAGCATAATGACTTTAAATGATGAGTGATTTTATGGTATAACGGTTGTAGGAAGGTTGTACCAAGTGGCATACTTTAGAGTCATTCATTTTAACTCTCTTTCACATAATACACTTTTGGCGTGTGTGAGAGGTTAGAAATGAAAGGTAGAAAGTATGCCACTTTGCACAACCTTCATACAACAATCATTGCACCATAAAATTTTTCTTAAATGATATATCAAACGTTTTTTCTTTCTTTCTTTTTTTTTTCCTGGAATTTTTGAATTTTGGTTTTGATATAGTTACATGAAGCCATTGCTCGTGAAGAATCACAAGAATTCAAGGAAGGGATTATAATTGAAGAGTTTCATCGCGGTTTTTGGTTGGAAGGTCGCCTTCGCGCCAGCTATGGTCAAGGCCTCATCTCTGGTCGGGTAAAAGAAAACACCTAATAAACCGGCTGAGCAACAACCAACCGTCGCTGGAATCGAAGGCAGATCATTTGGTAGGTAGCATTCAAAGAAAATCCAATATCTACAATAGAAGCCTTAATTTGACTTGGACATGTAACAGATGCATAAATAAATTTTTCTGTCACAACGAAATACCATAACAAATATGACATGATTCTTGTTCTTCAAAGGGCTTTTTTTTTTTTCAAAATATATATTCTTACCTGTAAATTTGTTGAAATATTTTGGTGGTGTTTTTATTAGTCCTTAAACACGAATTTTTATTCGTGTTCTGTTTTCGAAAGGACTTTATAATGTGCCAATATGCCATTTGGCAGTCATTTATTCATATATTTTGACGATTGGCAATCATTAATTCATTTTTCATTATGTTCACCTAGTACCTTATTAATTAGTTGGAAAAAATGATACTCCTAATTTATTTCAAATATTCTTATGAAAAGATGCCATATTTATCGTACATATTCAGCCAAGGTTTATGAGAACCAGTCACATAATTTAATTATAATCTAACACAGATGAAATCTGATTGTCTCTATATAATGCGACTTTATTCCTCGTTGCAAAAAAATACGACTTTATTCCTTGCCGCCCTTGTTCGTTGTTTTTATCATCGTAAATAATTTTTATTATTTATTGCACACTCATCTTGAATAAATTTATAGTACAGATTTATTTATTGCACCCTCATCTTGAATAAATTTATAGTATAGGAACCATTCTTTAAATTCGTTATCAATTCCCATATATATTACACTACAACTATTGCTTGAGACTCAATCGAATCGGATGAGTACGAGGGTGTAACGTTGCTTGAGAATGACTCGATCGAATCGGATCAGGACGAGGACGATAGCTCTTGTAACTATGGTTGTGAGTCTGATTTCCCTTGCAAAGGACCTTGCCTTTGTGATTTTGGATATGGTGGGGGTTGCCTTCCCATTGATTGATTGATTCAAAGGAAAAGTTTCGCTTATACTCTGTATTGTATCGATAGTCAGACTATGTCATGTGTTAAAAAAATATTTAATTTTTGTCACACATAATGACAATCGAACGGTATGATGCAATAACAAAGAGCTGCATATGAATTTCCAAGGATGAGGAAATTTTCAGCTCAGCTTTATAAAGGGTATTTTGTAATTTCCATGTATTTTTTTTCCGGCCCTCCAAACTTTTCTTTTTTCAAAAGATGAGAAAAGGGAAACAAATAATTGCCAAAGGTTTCTTCTATTGTGTAAGAGGTGTTATACCCGTAGTATTGTATGCAAAATAAAATAGACAAGCAGAAAGAAGAACAATTTGTTTATTAATATGAAATGATAAATTACAAGTACAGTAATGAAAACGAAAAAAACAACTAAACAAGAAAAGATATAAGGACTGAGGCGAGATGAACTATGTCCTTAAGGCAAATTTGCTCCGGCTTGTACCAACGGATTATGCAATTATCCCCCAGGATTACTTAGTTTACATGTTCAAGAGGGAGGTACTTCAATTCTTGAACAACTTCGAACTCTGGCAATGCTTCAGAAAACTCTTCAACTATTTGTTAGGCATAAAGAATGATAATTGTGATGTAATTCTGTGTCTATTTCCATTGCAGTAGAGGACCTTTATATAGGGAAGAAAACATCATGTAACTCCATCAGCCTTGAAGGAGGTGTATTGATGCCCATCAGTTGAAGGAGTTCCACTAAGCCTTTTAACTCCATCAGTTGAGGTAATGAAAGCACTCCACTAACTCAAAGAATATAGTCAACAGTTAGCAGATGAAGAGACTTAGCCTTTGAGTCGAACGAAACTAACTCGGCTGAGTAGCTCATCAAAATGTGTTGAATACTTATTTGACAAGTCCAAAATCCAATATAGCTTTATCCAAAAATAGTATTGCCTCAGCCCACGAAGGCCCAATTCCGGCCCAAGGTCAACGGTCTCGGTCTCGGCACGGGCGGGAGAGCAGAGGCCACAAGGCTGTGGCAATTTTAGCGTAACATTGCCTACTAAAACCATTCTAAACTCTCTCCTTTCCTTGGAGCTTATACCAATAACTAAACTCCTCCCACTTAAATATTGAGAAAATATTAACACAATTCCTAAATGTAGAATTAAGAAAGTTGAACTCTTCAACTTTCAAGTTTCAACACTTCAACTTTTTCAACTAATCAACTTCAAGCCTTAATTTCTCATTCACCCGATATCCGAATTGATTGATTCAAAGACTGTATTCATCTACGCCATACGTGAGATTTCAAAGTCATCATAAACTCTTGATAAATTATACAAGAGTGTAATCGAAACTGCTCATAAAGTTGTTGTAAAAATGATTAAAAAGTCATTTTCTCTTTTTCCTCAATTTCTCCAACAATCCTCAATTTCCACTATTTCCTCTATTCCCTCAACAATCCTCAATCTCCAACAATCCCTCAATTTCCTCAATTTCCACAATTTCTCGATGAATATTTTATTCAATTTATTGTAGATACTGGTTATAGGTTCATGGTCTCCAGGTTGGCTCCTAACACGTGAGTGAATTTTCAGATTATGAAACTCGAGAATAAATTAAATAGTTGGTCTATTTAATGAATACGCGGATATTATTTATTCGGTAAATAATATGTAATATCGAAAAGGCATTTTCTATTATCCCAAATGGCATAAAAAAATGGCGCCATATTTTTGTGATTTTGGGAAAAGAAATTTTCTCCTAATTAATTATAATGTGGAAGATATAATTATTTATTTGTTAAATAATTAATGGATAAATTAGAGATTGATTTTCTAATGATTATCTCATTTATGGTGATTATCTCTTATTTATGGAAAATATCTTTTTCTTTGGGAAAAAGATAATTGACTTGTGAAAAAGATAACCCTCAATTGCTCGGTTATTTTTCTATATAAACAGAGTTCCTCCCAACACAATAGACTACTATTCTTCTGCGCCATTTTTGAGAAAAAGGATAGAAAAATTGGTTTCTTGCCCTAGCCATCGGGAGAAGAAAAACTAGAGTATTTCTTGGAGCATATTCGAGGAGGTTCGAATGGATGGGATCGATGTCCACCACTGCCGCTTGGAGATACAACTCAAAGATCACGGCTTCTCTCGGTTGGGTAAATATCCCGCAACCTTTTCTTTAAGGTGTTAATTAATCGTTATTAGTTAATTAGATCAGATAATTCGAAAGCTTCCGCTTATAGATCTTGATCTAATCAAGATCTAGATGAATCTGTGTGGTTCTCGACTTGACTCGATTCATTCGAATCAGGTTATCGGTCGGATTGATTCCGGCAACATTGTGTTCATTTTGGCCTTGAATCACCCCTGGTTTCGAGAAAGTGCGTTAGAGAATTCTAGCCTCGAATTCTCGCTGAAGCGCCCCACTTCACACTTACATAGGTGATCTCTTATCAAGAGTATTCTGCCATACCCTACTTGAATTAACCAAGCTATAAGAATCATTAAAAGTTTTCACTTAATCTTATACACCATCGACAGATAACACTTTTATTCACGAGAACGGGTAAGTGTTCACCGAACCTTCAGAATTTAGTTGTCCTTTGAACCATGATCTTGGGATCACCAGTCAACATGGTTGGTTTACCATTAGATCTAACAAAATCGATGAAAATCACACCATAAGATATCAGTTGTTTAATAGTATTGTGTCTGCGACGTATATGTCGAGACTTACCATTATACATATTGTTTTGTGCTCGACTTATAGCCGACTGACTATCACTATGTATGCTTATTAGAGCAATAGGTATTGTCAAAGCATGGAATGTCCTCAGAAATTACTTAAGTCATTCTGCTTCTTTTCCTGCCTTGTCTAATGCCATGAACTCACTTTCCATCGTGGAACGAGCTATGCATGTTTGCTTTGTGGATTTCCATGACACCACAAAGACCACCAATAGTGAATACATATCCACTTGTGGCTTTCAAATCATTGAGTCGATGTCCAATTTGCATCACAAGATCCTTCTAATAATTGTTGGATATCTTGTATAACATAATCCTGATTCATTGTAAATTTTAAGTACCTTAATACCCTATTCAGAGCTTTCCAATGATCCTCATTTGGATTGCTAGCAAATCGCTTAGCTTATTCACAAAGACATGCTACATCTGGTCTAGTACAATTGGTTATGTACATCACACAGCCTATGATTTGTGAATATTTCAATTGAGACAGCGGCTCACCTTTGTTCTTGACTAAGTGCAAACTTAAGTCAATTGGAGTTTTTTTAGGACTTTCATGAAAGACATTAAATCTTTTTAGAATAAACTCAATGTAATGAGACTGTGACAAAGCAAGCCAATCAGACATTCTAGAGATTTTAATCCCCAAAATTACATCTGCAACTCCCATATCCTTCATATCAAAATTCCTTGTCAACATCTTCTTAGTACTCATGATTATATCACAAGTACTTCCCATGATCAACATGTCATCAACATAAAGACATACTATCACATAAGAATTAGAAGTGTTCTTAATATAGACACATTTGTCACACTATCCATTTGATAACATCGTTTGATCAAATTTTTGGTGCCACTGTTTTGGCTCTTGTTTTAGCCCATACAATGATTTAACAAGTCGACACACCTTGTGTTCCTGACCTGGAACTACAAACCCCTCGGGTTGTTCCATGTAAATTTCTTCCTCCAATTCACCATTTAAGAACGCAGTCTTAACATCCATTTGATGGATTTCTAGGTTATAGACCACATCAATCGCAATAAGAACTCTTACCGAAGTGATTCTAGTTACCGGTGAATATGTATCGAAAAAATCAAGACCCTCTTTTTATCGATAACCTTTGGCTACCAATCTGGCCTTATATTTATCAATAGATCCATCAGCTTTAAGTTTTTTCTTAAAAATCCACTTACAACCAAGTGCTTTATGACCTGGTGGAATATTAACCAATTCCCAAGTGTGGTTCTGCAAATGGAGTATATTTCACTTTTGATTGCTTCTTTCCAGAAAGGTGCTTCTGGATTTGACATAGCCTTAGCATATGTTCTTGGATCGTTTTCTACCATATAAGTGAGAAAATCCGGACCAAATGACGTTGAAGTCCTGGCCCGTTTACTTCTACGAGGTTATATTCCTCATTTTCTAGAGTGGTATCCTCTATGGATTCATGCGTCCGCTTAGTTGGACTCACGCCTTCTTTGTTTTGTCTTTGTTAGGAAAGACATCCTCGAAAAAACAAAGCATTTCTTGACTCCATGACGGTATTCACATGTACATCAGGATGTCGATTTATGCACTAGAAATCTATATGCACTCATCATATATCGCGATAACCAATAAATATAAAATCTATCATTTTAGGCCCAATCTTTATTTGTTTAAGTTTAGCACTTTACACTGCGTGCTAAACACCCCCTGTTAAGGGTGAATTTATACGATTTATAATGCTATATTTTATAATGATTTCCTCCATATTTGTATAATTTGCATAGAAAATGAGTGTTTAATTGGTTTATTGAGCAAATGAGGTTTTTAATGAGTTATTCGCAAAATAGGTTAATTTTGGTGTTTTAATTGTGATTTTATGATTATTTGGATGATATTACGTTTTGCGATGTTTTAATGTGTTATAGGTACGTGTTTGATGCTCAAATGATGATCAAAAAGAGATAAGAGTCGAATTACATTAAAGATAGAAGAGATAATGATGATTTGGATTGAAGAAAAACAGATAAGTATGGAAAAATCAAGATTAAGTCGATCCTGGACTGGCGTCCAGAGTGGACGAGCGTCTGAAGGAGTGGACGAGCGTCCAGGAGAGGAAAATTGATTCAGAGAGTTTGGACGCTGGAGTGGACGGGCGTCTGAAGCAAGTCCAAGGCACCCGGACGGGCGTCCAACGAGGCGGACGGGCGTCCTTAAACCGACTTAGCAGCAGCCGCCTCAGTTTTCTATAAATAGCAGCGCGGATTTCAACCCTAAACATACATTATTGAGACCTATTGATACACAATCATTAGGAGAAAACCCTAGCGGCCCCCAGCTTCTTGGGGAGGCTCAAGTTGCGATTTTTCTTGTTTTATATTCGCTTTTTTCTATTTCGTTTTTGTCTTTGTTTTATCTTTGAATGCTTGGAGGTCGAGCAATTGTTCAAACCATGTGAATTCGTTTTTAGCGTGTTCTTTATTTTCAATCTAGATATGTTTTGTGAATTTGATTAAAGTTGTATCTTTTCCATGATTATTTGTTAAGCAATCGATATCGAGAGATGTATTGCTTATTGATGTTTACCGTATGATGACGAGTCGGTGTAAACCTTAGATCACCATAGGAAAGATGGGATTTTTAACCTTGACATAACGAGAGTTGATAGGTTAGATTTCTAAGTTGTTAGATTGAGAGATCTTACACCTTGGTTTGAGAGCGTCAATCTTATAGATCGAGAGATGAGAGATTGATAGGCGAATTATCTACGAGAGTAGGAATTCATACCTCCGTTAGTGAACCACAATTTTAGTTGACTCATCATAAGACAACTTTAGAGAGGAAATTAAGGGTTGTGGGATCGGTGGATAATTACTTGTTCGATTGTTTAATCACCATGATCATCGTTGTTTAAATTCATAGTTGTTTATTGTTTTTTTTTAGTTTATATTCTAGATTTAAGTTCGCAATTATCGCTTCTGGCTTTGGACCGACAATCCTCTGTCGCTTTTCTTTTCGTTTTTAGTTTTAGGTTTAGAAATAATTGGTATCAATCTTAGGAAAATTAATGAACTAGATACCCCGATTCCCTGTGACCGACTCCGGTATTAATCGCTATACTACGATCCCTACACTTGGGGAATACCGGATTTATAAATTTTATTACTTGTTTGTTTTGTTAGATAAATCCGTGAACACCCCCACACTTTCAAGTATTTGTAGCTTGGCCTATGGCCTTTCCACAACTCATTTGGGGTCTCATCCATCTTCTTGGATGGAATTATATTAAGAATGACATTCGCTAAGAGGATGGCCTCCCCCCACAAATTTTGAGGTAAACCCGAACTTATCAACATAGCATTCATCATTTCTTTTAGAGTGCGGATTTTGCGTTCAGCAATACCGTTTGATTGAGGTGTATATGGAACAGTAGTTTGATGAATAATGCCAGATTGTGAACATAGTTCATTAAACGGTGCATCATATTCACCACCTCTATCACTACGAACCTTTTTGATCCGTTTTCTAAGTTGATTTTCGACTTCATTCTTATAATTTTTAAAAGCCCCAATTGTCTCATCTTTGCTACTTAGCAAATAGACATAACAGTATATTGTCCAATCATCGATAAATGTTACAAACTATTTCTTACCGCCTCTCGATTGCACAGATTTTAAATCACACAAATCTATATGAATTAAATCTAACAGTTCTGTGTTTCTTTCCACTGAAGGAAATGGTGCCTTAGTCATTTTAGCTTCGACACATATTTGGCATTTTTCAGTTTGATTAAACTTTATATTAGGTAATAAATCTAAATTCATCATTCTACGAATTTATTTATTATTAACATGTCCTAATCGATTATTCCATAAACAAGAAGACTAAGCAAGTAAGCAGAAGTAGATGCAATTTTATTAGCCTCATCGGGCACAACAGTCTTAGGCACAATGGCCATTACATTCAACTTACACATACCCTCGGTGAGATAACCTCTACCGACAAACACTTCATTTTTTGTCAGAATGACCTTATCAGAACCAAACATCATCTTGAAACCAGCCTTGCTCAACACAGCACCAGAAATTAGATTCCTACGAATGTCAGGAACATGAAGAACATTGGTCAATGTCAGCATTTTCCCTGAAGTCATCTTCAGAACCACATTCCTGGATCCCTGAATGGTTGAATGGGAAGAGTTACCCATCAACAGTTTGTCACCACCTCCAACCTTATAGGCTGAAAACATTGCACGGTCGGCACAAACATGTCTTGTGGCTCCAGTGTCCACAAACCACTACCTTGGATTCCCAACAACATTGCATTCCATCACCATTGCATAGAACATGTCATCATCACCATCAGTTTCAGCCATATGTGCCTTTGGCTGAAATGGCTTCTTTTCTCGGTACTCACATGCACGGTGCCCAAATTTGCCCAATTGCGGCATTTTCACCATTAAACTTGTACGCAGTTTGTGGTTTCTTGGACGATTCACCAGTTTTCGTAGAAGATTGTCCAGTTTTCTTCCTCTTTTGGTTCTTAACCTCAGCAACATGTGCCTGGCCTGTCCAACCTGCACAACACGTTTATTTTTGGATGTTGTATTGTCCTCCTCTATACAGAGTCGGACAATCAGATCAACCATAGACATTTGCTTTCGCTTGTGTTTGAGATAACTTTTATATTCCTTCCATGATAAAGGTAGCTTCTCAATCACACAAGCTACTTGAAAGTTTTCACTTATTATCATATCCTCTTCTAGAATTTCGGATATAATGATTTGTAATTCCTCAGCCTGTTTAATTACTGTTTTGGAATTGACCATCTTATAGTCCAGAAATTTACCTACTATAAATTTCTTAGCACCTACATCCTCGCTTTATATATTTTTCTCTCGTGCAAGCCACAATGCTTTTTTGCGTCTCAAACGTATAATAGACACCATACAAAGTATTGTCTAAACAGTTCAGTATGTAATTTTTGCACAAAAAATCACTATGCTTCCAACTCTCAAGAGCAAGCAGAGCTCTGTGTTAGATGTTGTCAGCAGGCACAACTAGTTGCTCTTCAGTAAGCATCATGGCCAAACCAAGAGTACTCAAGTAATACAGCTTCTTTTGCTGCCAACGTTTGAAATTCAGCCCGTTAAACTTTTCTGGCTTCTCACCATGAGATGAACCAACCACAACAACAATGAGATCGTGTCACAAGAGTACTGATTACACTTGATAGTGGATCCGCACTTCCACTTGCCGCAAAGATCGTAGTAGGTGTCAATGAGGCATCATTAATGTGAGTCATTTATGTTGAAGAACGTAAGATAAACAATTAGGTTTAGTGGTCGTATTCAACGAGACCAAAAGATGAAGTTCATTGAATATCAAAAAGGATATTGAAGACGATTAGAAAATAAAAATGGTTGAATACAAATTGGATATTTATTTTTATTCACATACAGATACTTTTCAGAGCATAAGAAAGCTCTGAAAACTTGTCTTAAGATTGTTATACCCGTAGTATTGTATGCAAAATAAAATAGACAAGCAGAAATAAGAAGAACAATTTGTTTAATAATCTGAAAGGATAAATTACAAGTACAATAATGAAAAAGAAAAGAACAACTAAACAGGAAATGATATAAGGACTGAGGTGAGATGAACTCTATCCTTAAGACAAATTTGCTCCGGCTTGTACCCACGGATTATGCAATTGTCTCCCAGGATTACTCAGTTTCCCTGTTCAACAGGGAGGTACTTCAACTCCTGAACAACTTTGAACTCTGACAATGCTTCAGAAAACTCTTCAACTATTTGTTATACAGAAAGAATGATATTTGTGTTGTAGTTCTGTGTCTATTTCTATTGCAGTAGAGCACCTTTATATAGGGAAGAAAACATCAGGTAACTCCATATGCCTTGAAGGAGGAAGGAGGTGTATTGATGCCCATCGATTGAAGGAGTTCCACTAAACCCTTTAACTCAATCATTTGTGGTAATGAAAGCACTCCACTAACTCAAAGAATAAAGTCATCAGTTAGCGCAGATGAAGAGACTTAGCCTTTGAGTCATCGAATGTGTTGAATAATTATTTGACAAGTCCAAAATCCAATGTAACTTTGTCCAAAAATTAGTATTGCTTGGGCCCACAAAGGCCCAACTCCCCAAGGTCAACGGTCAACGGCCCTCGCACGCGTGGCGGCGGCGCACGCGCGTGTGGCAATTTTTAGCGTAATATCGTTTAACTAAAACCATTCTCGAGCTCTCTCCCTTCCTTGGAACTTATACCAATGACTAAACTCCTCCCACTTAAATATTTAGAAAATATTAGCACAATTCCCAATGTGGATTAAGGAAGTTGAACTCTTCAACTTCCAAGTTTCAACACTTCAACCTTTTCAACTAACCAACTTCAAACATTAATTTCTCATTCACCCGATATCCGAATTGAATGATTCAAAAATCTGCATTCATCTACGTCATACGAGATTTTAAATTCATCATAAACTCTTGATAAATTATACAAAAGTGTAATCGAACCGGCTCGTAAAGTGGTTGTAAAAATCATTTTAAAATGATTAAAATCATTCTCTTTTTCCTCAATTTCTCCAACAAGGTGTTCTACCATGTTTTAATAGTTTGGGATTTTTAATTACAAAAGTATGTGTTTTTTTTTGTAAAATCCGTACATATTATCTACTAATTTCTTAGTAATGTACGTACAATAAAGTTATTAAACGAACATATATAGCCGCTCGTTAACAAAATTGTGTTGGACTTGTTAGTGTTCGTAATTGTATACTTATTTATCTTAATGAACAAAGCTTATACAAGATTATATATAAGTCGTTCCCTAAACGAATAAGCACGAGTTAACATGTGAACGTTCGATTATTTCGCGAACCTGCTTATGTAAATAAAACAATGTTAAATGTATCGTTTATTAAAATACTAATTAATAAAAAATAAAAAGAATAAACCAATGCACATGACATATCATATGACAAGTCATATGTTCATCTAATAGATACTATAAATTGATTTTATAGAATGCTAAAAAAGTTTTTCTAATACTTTTTTGCACAAATATTGTTTTGTAATTTGTTGTTTATGCATTTAGACATAATTGTTATGCCTTAACAAACCGATTTCGAACTGAACCTTTTTATCTTAAATTGATAAATAACTCATTACTAAATGTATCATCTATAAAATGTTTTTATTTGCATAAAATGACTGCATATATGCATGTTTTTTATGATCTTATTTTGTAGTAAAAGATTATTGAATTGATGAAACCAAACCAATCGAAATCAACTCAAACTAAACCTCATCGCGTTTTGGTTTTCGCTGAGGTACAATATTCTTCAACCAAACTTGCCATCAAATATTTTCAAACTCACCTAAACCAGACCGATCATAGCCCTAGAGTTGAATACTTAACACTTAACAGACGACGCCACGATGACAAAACCCGACTTTTCAGCACATTTGTATTGGGATAAATTATCTTTATGCGCGCTTCTTAAGACCACATTTTTATTTCTATTGGCATAATATTTTTATTATTTTTGTGCAATACGACGTTTGTTTCACCGACTTTTTTTTCCGGTACGGGCGTCATGGGCACAGACGTTGGTTTTCAATACCAATGTCAGTGGCACTGATATTATAGTTATAAATATATCATTGATGAAAATCGTCAGGCCCACTGACGTTGTTAGCGAAAGAAAACGTCAGTGGTTCTGACGCGCGTACCGTGGTGCCGAAAAGCAATTTGGGAATGGTGGTGAAATAAATGAGAAATAAAAAATTAAAGAGTGCCAATACAAAATATGCGGTGTTACGAGAAGTTCGCCAATCTTCATTACACCGGACTACCGGACTGTCAGATGCACGACACTCGTAAAGGAAACAAAACGTGTTTTGCCCTTTTTTTTTGGTATAAAAATGTCGGTTGTCTAATGATATATGGTGCAATAAAGATTCTTCGTACCATTTGAAGGAGAAAAATGAAATGAAATTCATCCCTTCAGTACAAGTAGCAAATGCATTTTCTATCCCAGAAGTTAGAAAATAGGTTAGAAAGATCCTCAAACTAACCCACCCTGTCAAAAACGGATTCAAATGAGCCGAGCCGAGCAGACACGAACAAACTGTATCACATGTTCATGTCATGTCACAAGTCAGATATCATACTTAACATGTCCAAGATAAAGCCCACATGCTGGCGCCATTGGAGGTGCAGCAGACACGTTTTTCGCTTCCAAAATACGCTTAACTGCATTAACGTCGATGATGATCAACATATTTATTATCATTATTGATCACTTGATAATGTGCATTGCATGATATATTAAAAAAGAAAGTAGGCTAAAATTAAGCATGAAAATGTATAATACCATCTGAAACTGTTATATCGCCTGTGCCTACCGCTTTCAGAGCACCAACCAGCAGTCTAACCTGTTCCAAATGGAGTTCCACTGAGATACTTGGCCAATATATATATATATATATATATATATATGACACACACACACACACAATTGCAATTACTGAAAAGATAGTGCATGTAAAAGGCAAAAGCCATGGAAACAAGAGGAAAGGATTTAAAACAGTTAATGGCAAATACTCACCTGGTGATAGAGGAAAGAACGTGCCCGTGCAGTGACTACAAAGCAACGATGACGTGGTCTCAAGCCAAATAGTGCACTAGGCTGCATATTGACACCATCCGTTTTCTCGTGGAGCTTAGTTTCTGACTCGGTGGAGCTCACACGTGATTGGTTGTCCAAATAATCACATTGTGCCGTATTCTCTTGGATAGCGGGAAAGGAAAGTTGTGATGCAACTTCTGTAACATTCAATACATCCAATGTTCTTACAGGTGATTTTGCCTGTAAACCATTAAGTTGTAGCATGTGCAAGAAGATGTTAAAGAACTGCTTCGAATTAAGATTAGCAATGCAAAAATATTCAGATGAAAAGGGCAAACCTGACAAGCAGCAGCTCTGAAAGAGCTAAAATCGTGATGTCCAGACAGAATTTTGCAAGCATGCTGCAATGATATTCACACGTGAGCCAAACCGTAAAAACGAATCTTTATTAAAGATTTGAATTTTCTCAAGAGAGTCACAGACACCTGCATTGCTACAAGATCAAGTTCATCCGTCACATGCCAAGCTCGGTCCTTCTCGAATGTTGACAATGGATCTGGACCAGATAACAACCGATAGTAGTACCTGATGGAAGACACCACATTGCAAGATTGTTAGAACCTCAAAAAAACGTGGGACAGGAATGTCTTTAATCAGGCTAAGATAAACCAATGAACCATGATCCCAAACACCACTTGTGTATACTTGCATACTTTTCATTCAAACATGATTTTTTTTCTTCTGATTACTCGATACCTACGTGCGTTCTTGAGCTCTGTATCTTGCATGGAAGTCAAACGGTACACATCGAGCATCAATAATTGTTATATCACCTTCATTCTTCTGTGGAGATGACAAATAGAAAACATATTAAGATACGCATCAACTAATGATAATCACGAGACGATACAGAGCTACAGCATAACAACAGCACAACATAACAGCAAAATTGCTATAAATAAAAGAGAAAAAAAAAAAACCTAAAAATAGAAATTATACCTGTAAGAAATGGTTGACAGCTCTCTTAACAACTGACGGTTCATGAGGAGGTAGCTGCATTTACATAAGGCTTATCATGACAAATGAATCTTCAACCAAACATACCAAGAAAGTTTGATCATAACGCTATTCTATGGTTTAAAATACAGATAAAATAAAATGCAATGAAAGAAGAAAACTGGCTAGGACCCTGATTTAGTCAGGACCATTATGTTCCTATCAGTTACAGGAAAACAATCTTGCATTCAGTTTCGTGTTTGTGGAATGTAATTTACAAGGAACCAGAGCTTATAGCTGATTAACTCACGTAGAAGAATATAAAAGTTGGAATACAACCAAAAAGTTTTACAGTAACATATGGGAAATCGGTAAAATATCCAGAGAAAAATAAGTTCAGATTTGATAATAAAAGAAATTACCAATTCACCAGGCTTCCTTTTGCTTATCCTTTCAACATCTACATGGCACACATTCGATAAGGCGTGAACACCTGCATCCTAGATATTGTCACGAACGAAAAAGTTAGGACTGAAAAAAGTTTGTTTAATCATTTTGCTACAATGCAAGGTAAGATCTTTCTCATGGAGGGACCGCAAGATCCATTAACCAATTCGGACACAAGGACAAACCACTAAAATAACAAGTTTATGGCAAGGATATATGATGAAAAACACGGCTAAAAGGCAGCTTATAGAAAATACAGTACATTATCAATTCCAAAACACATGAAACAAGATAGCCATTTCCAATAGCATGGTGATTCATACACTGAGAGATAGAATTCATCACACCAATGCTGATTGTGATATCATCATCTTTACCAATATTATTGCTATCATACTTCTGAGGTAATGTAAAATCAAGAAATGATGAGGCCATGTAGATTATAATTTTTTATTTTTTTATTAAAAATGACAACAAATGAGCACTGTTGATCGAAAGTTTCAGCCTTTTAAGAAGCCTGGATTAGGACTCGCAATGAAAGAGTATTGTTATGCAAGAATTTAGAACCTTGCAGCAGACCAGCAAACAAAACCATAACCACGACTCGAAATATTTACATTCAATCAGATTGACTGAAGAACCACCCACAATTATCTTAAAAACCATCAAGAAAAAAACACAAACAAGGCATTTCCCGAGCAGAAGTGTTCTAAGTATTTGAATCAGATGCTTTTAACAGATTCTATATTTTAAAGATTCAAAAACAACGTGAACTGCATCAAAACCTCTGTTACAATTTCCACAACATTAAAAATCTAAAATACAGATTTCCAAGCATTTGCATTAGCAAGAAAGAAAGAAAGGGGCACTTACAGTTCGACTGGAGCAAAAGATTGAAACTGGTTGGCCAATGAATTTATCAAAAGCATCCTAAATTAATATGAAAATCTTAAATAAATGAAGAAAATTTCTGAAAGGAATATAATGCTCAACAAAAAAAACTATCAGATTCAGCATTACCTGAAGAACGCCAACAACAGTTCGAACACTAGATTGCTGTTGAGCACCAGCAAAACGAGTACCAATATATTCAACCGCAACCAAGTACCGCTGAACTCTTGGGTTTGGATTCATTTTCATTTCAGCACAAATTGATTCCTTTTCCTGCTTTAATTCGATTCCAACTTCTAATTCGTCCTCATCAAACTCCTCCTCGTTGACTTTAACGATCTTTTGTGGCCGCACAGATGAACAGTCTTCAAGTTGTTGATCAAGAGCGTGCTTTGAATTTCCCAAGATAGTCATCGGCAATTGAGCTCTCCACTGCTGGAATAAGCTGAACTTATGCTTTTACTAATTGAAAGAACCGATCTTTTTGTATCAACTTCAGTTCAAAAAGCATCAAATCCGAATTACTTGTCAAGAATTACTGCAATGTATTACCCTTGATCCCAATTCGTAACATATCTCACCAAAGAGCAGATTCTCCTCAAACAGGAATGGCTTGAATTTACAGAACACCACACCGCAGCATATCAACTCCGCAGACGAATTGCTTAGGTTTGTGCTGTGAACTGCAACGCCCTGTGTTAATCACTGAACGACGTAGTTTTGGTGTTTTAACATATTCATTTCAAGCAAAATGCAACATTTTTTTCCCTTTTTTTCAAGCAAAACGATATGGTTTCGCATTTTTCACCCTAGGGTAGCTTGCACCACAATAGAATGATGGTGCATTAGACAGGATTCATCCTCGGTTTTAACCCCAGGGTATATTTGATATAGAGAGAAAAACAAAGAAAAGAATAAAGGTAATAATACCACAAATTTTACAATGATGCTGAATCAAATTCTACTTGGTGTGTCAAACCAATAAGATTTTAATGTTTTGTGGTGGTCTCTAATGTTTAAAAATCAACACCCAATCACGCTTATTTCTAAATTGATTACGTGATGGTCAATTATTTAGTCAGGGACCATCATAAAACTAACTTGTGATAATAGGTATGAGAAAGAAAAACTAAAAAAGATAAGAAATGATTATAAAAAAGAAAAGAAAATATCGGTTTTCTTATTAAAAAGAAGAGAAAAAAAAATCTCAAACTTTTTTTAATGGTGGAGAGAGAATAGAAATCTAAGAAAAAAATGTATTTTTGAAAAAACATGAGAAGTTGAGAAAAGAAACGTTACACAATTGAGAAAAGAATGCGAATTTTTCTTTTCTCAAGTTTTTTCTCAATAACAAACATGTCCTCGGTAGAAAGAAAAAAAAGGAATTGCTAGAGTTTATTTATTTTAAAAAAATAAGTTGAGCCCAACCAACCGCGTGTTCCGGCCTAAAGTTTTGTAAAATGTAAACTGCTTATGTGGTTCAGTTTGCGAAAGCCATTGACACAACTCTTATTGTTGAAAAAAGTCGACAATTTATGAAATCAAATAAATAAAATGTAATGAACTCGTTTCATTGTTATGTTTGGAATGAAAAAATGAAATTTAAAATATATTACAATATGTGACATCGAGTTATGATGGGTGATTAGAGGTAAAGTGGGTGCTAGGGTAGGGTAGAATGGGATAATGCCAGGTGGCAGTGGCGGATCCAGGAATAAATTCGAGTGGGGTCATCGGAGTCTAAAACTACATCTTTTATCCAAAAAAAATTTCAATGGGGTCACCGGGGTCTAAAACATCAATTTTTATCTCCAAAATGACACTTTTTAACAAGAAAACTATATAGTTTTAATACTAAATTTTATTTTTTTTTTTAAAATTCCAGTGGGGTCACGCGTCGCTCCTCCCTGCAGACGTGGGTCCGCCCCTGCCAGGTGGTAAGGATAAGAGATGGTATGAAAAGGTAAGGTAAAGTTCGGCAGTTGATCGATGGGGTAATGGTCAAAACGGTAGGGTGGGTGATGAGGTAGGATTCGGTAGTGTAAGGTGGGTAGCCCTACATCACCACCTTAATAACGCACCACATTCAGACACAGAAGAAATTCAGACAGCAGCAATTTCAAATAAAGATGCAGCAATTTCAAATAAAGATGATAAAGATGTCAAACAGATAATTAATTCAAACTGATATTTGCAGTCAAAAGAGATAGCATACAAGTTCAAAATAAAGGAGAGATAAGGTGAATTACTTGATGCAAATCGGATAAATGCTGGTTCATATTTGGAACTTGGAGATAAAGGTCATTTGAACTTTGATTAGTGATTAGATTCAGTTTTGTAGGTTTATCTTCTGCTTTGAATACTGATTCGAAATAAACATTAGCAGATCGACTTCAGCTCCATTTTTCATGACTATATATAGACATTCATAATGACCATTGTAAAGTAGAGAAAAGGGAATAAGAAAATATTTCTCAACAAATTCAGGGATGTGTATAAACAGCAGCCCGTTCCTTTAATTTCTTTATCAAAAGTGTGTGTGTGTGTTTTGTGTTTTTCTACATGGTATCAGAGATATTGGTGTCTTAACACCATGACAACCTTGTCAATCAATGTAGCCAATTTCATCAGTCTAAAACTAAATTCTAAAAATTATCCACTATGGCGTGAACAGGTTCTTGCTCTTGCTGAGAGTCAAGATCTAGCAGGACATCTTACAAATGATACACACTGCACGGTGAATTTCTAACAACAAAGAAAGAATCGCAACCCAAACAGCGACCAAATCTCAACAACAGGTACTACCCCAACTGCAGCAGGAAGTGAAACCATTACTCTCACAAAGAATCCAGAATATGCAGCATGGAAGAAAGCAGACAGGATGTTAAGGGGGTGGCTTATAGGATCCCTATCTGAAGAATCCTTAGGACTGGTCATTGGATTAAATACTGCACAGGCTGTATGGGAAGAACTACAGAATTCCTATGCACAAGATTCCCAAGAAAGGGAATTCAACCTAAGACAGCAAATTACCTACTTAAGGAAGACTGATGACAAGAATATTAATGAGCATGTAAGATCCTTCAAGGGCCTATGTGACAGCCTTGCTGCAATTGGAAAGCCAATTACAGATCCAGAGAAAGTCTATTATCTACTTACAAGTTTAGGGCCTGAATATGAAACATTCACCACCACCATGCTCAAACCTCCAAGGCCTACCTATTTTGAATTGGTCTCACAGTTGCAAAGCCTGGATCAAAGAAGGACATGGTTCTCAATGAGCAAAGAATCAGAAAATCTGGGACATATGGCCTTCTATGGCCAAAGAGGATCACATCAGTCCAACTTCAACAACAACAAAGACGAGTGTTCAATTCTGCAGGTAGAGGATTCCAAGCACAACAAAACTCATCAAGATCTACAATCGATCTGATCAAGAACAATCAAAAGCAAAATGATGGACAAGTATTTAGAAGGATGTCAAAAGCGAAAGGAGCAATACAAAGACCAAATCTGCAAAGGTCTTTGTGGAACAAAAGGGCATGTAGCATGAGATATGTTGGTGGAGCTCCAAGAAGAAAATCGAGAATGATGGATCGCCCAAGCATTATTAGCAGCGACGACTGAGATAATACTGATTGCAGAGACGAGAATGGATAATAGACACTCGGTGCATCCAATCATATGATGTGTAATAAGCATATCCTTCATAACTTGTCTCCTTATTTAGGTTCAGAATATGTCATTATTGGGGATGGTACAAAATTATCTATACAGGGCATAGGTGAGTTACACTTATATACACCAGCATCACCTATATCAGTTATTAATGTTCTATATGTACCAAATCTTCAAAGGAATTTACTTTGATCAGGTCAATTAGCATATCAACACTCAAAGAGTGCATTTTACTAATAATGGCTTTGTGTTGAAGGACAAAACAACAAATCAGGTTCTTTTGAAGGGTGCACTTAGACAGGAACTGTACATACTATCTGCTACACCAGAAGTTTATTTTGCACACAGATTCAAGTCAGGGTCAGCACAGCTATGGCACCAACGTTTAGGGCATGTTCAATTCCCTACAGTTCAGTTTCTTAAAAATAAAGGCCTCATAGAGGTGTTAGGGCAAAATAAACAGGAGCATTTATGTGAGAGCTGCCAACTTGGCAAGCTGTCAAAACTCCCATTTAGTTCTTCTTTTCATTCCAGTTCATGTTTATTTGAATTAATTCATTGTGACTTATGGGGCCCTGCCCCAGTTGATTCTATTGGCAAGTTTAAGTATTATGTTACCTTTGTTGATGACTACTCCAAGTATATGTGGTTTGTCCCTCTTAAACAAAAATCTGAATTTACTCAAGTTTTTTACAATTTTGAAAGTTATATTCTGAGGCAATTTAACAAACACATCAAAAGATTTCATTCAGATGGGGGAGGAGAATTCATTAATACTAAACTCTCAGACCATTTCCTTAAAACAGGCATTACTCATTTAATTTCATGCCCTCATACACCTCAACAAACTGGTGTGGTTGAAAGAAGACACAGAACTATTAGGGAGTTAGGTCTCACAATGATGTTTCATAGCAGGATGCCTCTGTTCCTATGGGTAGAAGCTTTTTCTACTGCTGTGTTTCTGATAAATAGAATACCAACCTCTGTCCTTAATATGAATTCTCCCTACTTTCTGGTTTACAATGTCCAACCTGACTACTCTAGTCTTAGAGTCTTTGGGAGTAGATGCTATCCTTATACTTGGGACTCCAAGAAGCATAAATTTGACCCAAAAACAGTTCCCTGTGTCTTTGTAGGATATAGCAGTCAGTATAAGGGTTACAAATGCTTTCACCCTCCTTCTAGGAAGTTCTTCATGACCAGACATGTTACTTTTGATGAAACCCTACTTCCCTATAAATCCAAGGACTCTTATAATACCACAACTGTCAGCACTATCTTTGATTCTTGGTCTCAAACTTTGTTCCCCTCCATAGACCACATTCCAAAGATCGATCCTCAATCTGTTTCTATTATAGATCCCACACTACATCATCCTTGCCCCACTGCACCATCCTCTACCAACCATTCCCAAGACAACACCCTAGTCCACAATCCCGAACCCTTTGGCGATCAACCCGACCAAATTTCGATAAAGCGGCTCCACTCAGTTAGATTCCCCTACACATTCTACAAACTCCCCATTAGTCTCATCACCCAGCTCACCAGAATTGCATCAACCAGATACCTCCCACATTCTTGCCTGCAACTCCCTCATCCTCAGAATCCCCAGATCAATTCAGACAGCAGCAATTTATCAGTCCTGAAACAGATCTTAGTCCTTCAATAGGATCACCTCCAAGCCTTCCAACACCAAACCAACCTGATAACCAAGACATTCCCCATGTCACCACCAGAGCTCAGCATGGCATATTTAAACCTAACCCTAAGTATGCTCTCACTACCACTATTTCTGACATTCCCACAGAACCTAAATCTGTAAAGTCTGCCCTCAAACATCCAGGATGGAAAGCAGCAATGGAAGAAGAACTAGAGGCTTTAGCATACAATCAAACCTGGCAGCTAGTCCCTAGGACCCCAAACATGCACATCATTGGCTCCAAATGGGTGTTTAAGGCTAAACTTAATCCAGATGGCACCTTAGAAAGATTGAAAGCTAGGCTTGTGGCAAAAGGATACTGACCAAATAGATGGTGTTGACTACATGAGACCTACTCCCGAAGAGTCAAACCTAGTACAATCCGAGTTGTTCTCGATCGGCCTTAAATCAATCTTGGGATGTTAAACAGTTAGATGTTAAAAATGCCTTCTTGCATGGTCACATCACAGAAGACATCTACATGTCTCAACCTCCAGGTATGGCTCACCCTATACACCCAGATCATGTCTGCAAACTAAGTAGGGCTCTCTATGGCCTCAAACAGGCCCCTAGGGCTTGGTTTGACAGATTCAGCACCTTTTTGCTAAACTATGGGTTCCATTGCAGTTTATCTGATCCATCACTGTTTTATTATCATGCTAACCATGGCACTCTAGTGCTGTTATTGTATGTGGATGATATTTTGCTTACAGGCTCAAGGGCAGACTTATTGGAATCATTTATTGGATTGCTGAGTCAGGAGTTCAAGATGAAAGACTTGGGGCTCATTCACCATTTTCTTGGAGTACAGGTGCACCACACAAATGCAGGTCTTCATCTCAGTCAGACACACTATGCCACTACAATACTTGCAAAGGCTCAAATGATGGATTGCAAACCCATGAGGACACCCCTTGCCACCAAACACGAGAGAGAGGCAGACCGAACTTCTACAGGACCCTACATACTACAGAAGTCTTGTAGGTGCCCTGCAATACCTCACCTTCACCAGACCTGATCTAGCCTTCAGTGTCAACTATGTATCCCAGTTTATGCAGCAGCCTACCCGTTTTCACCTCACCTTAGTTCACAGGATTCTCAGATATGTCAAGGGGTCCCTAGACCTTGGCATGACCCTCCACAGAACCTCTACCAACAATATCTTGGCCTTTGCCCACACAGATGCTGATTGGCCTACCCTTTTGGCTTTTTCAGATGCAGACTGGGCAGGGTGTGAATTCACTAGACGATCTACAACAGGCTACTGCACATTCCTTGGTTCAAATTTGATCTCTTGGTGTGCTAAGAAGCAGCCTACAGTCTCAAGATCAAGCTCTGAAGCAGAATACCGTGCTATGGCCCATACTGCAGCAGAAATTACTTGGTTAACTTACCTCCTCCAGGAACTACATGTACCCCTAAAAGCTCCACCTATCCTTCTATCAGATAATTTAAGTGCCCTGCATATGACTATTAATCCTGTATTTCATGCCAGGAGTAAGCATATAGAACTGGACTATCACTATGTCAGAGAACAAGTGGCCCGCAATCTCCTAGTCACCAAACATGTTCCAGCATCAGAGCAACTAGCAGACATCTTCACTAAGGCTCTCCCCAAAGCTGCCTTCCAATTATTAAGACACAAACTCGGCCTCAAACTGACCTGCGTTTGAGGGGGGGTAATAACACACCACATTCAGACACAGAAGAAATTCAGACAGCAGCAATTTCAAATAAAGATGCAGCAATTTCAAATAAAGATGATAAAGATGTCAAACAGATAATTAATTCAAACTGATATTTGCAGTCAAAAGAGATAGCATACAAGTTCAAAATAAAGGAGAGATAAGGTGAATTACTTGATGCAAATCGGATAAATGCTGGTTCATATTTGGAACTTGGAGATAAAGGTCATTTGAACTTTGATTAGTGATTAGATTCAGTTTTGTAGGTTTATCTTCTGCTTTGAATACAGTTCGAAATAAACATTAGCAGGATCGACTTCAGGCTCCATTTTCTGTACTATATATAGACATTCATAGCAGCCATTGTAAAGTAGAGAAAAAGGGAATAAGAAAATATTTCTCAACAAATTCAGGGATGTGTATAAACAGCAGCCCGTTCCTTTAATTTCTTTATCAAAAGTGTGTGTGTGTGTTTTGTGTTTTTCTACACACCTACCTTACAATACATCATCTTACCCTACCGTTTCTACCTTACCCCAATTATCCTTGAGAGAGATTTTGTAACCGTTTTGGCCCAAGCCCGACAGCGTACGCTTGAGGATTGATCAGTTGATGGCCAACTGAGAGCTACACTACCTGCTAGAGGTTAGGACACGCATTCATAGTGATTATGGCGTAAATTGTGTGATCATTGTAGCCAAGTCAGAGGCTCCTGATTGAGACCTATGTCGTGAATGCATAATTTGCACAAGTGTTGGTTGACAAAAAATATATATATATGCCATGCACATGTGAGATTTTATTCTTATCAACTTCATGATGCATTTTTCTTGTACTTTGCTTCTGCAAGGTTCGTGCTAATGTGAGGACAAGTTTTACGATCTGATCGTTGTAGGAAAGTTATCTGCAAAAATAATATATAGAGCTTTTAATAATTTTAGGACCTCATGTTTTACCATCGTGTCAAAATTGACCCTTACATTTTAAAATAACAATTTTAGGGACATCGTGTTTGTGGTTTTTTCTTCAGTTTTAGGACAATTTGAAATTTCCATCTAAGTTAACGTCTAATTTGTGGAATATTTGAAATTGTCCTAAAACTGAGAGAAAAAACACAAACATAAATCATAAAATTATTATTTTGATAAGTCAATTTTGACAAAAAAAGTAAAACATAAGGTCCCAAAAATGTCACTTTAAAGGAATTTTGATTTTTGGGACGCCATGTTTTAACATTTATCAAAAATTGACTTACCTTTTAAAATAAAAATTTTAGGGCCTTATGTTTGTGTTTTTTTGAGTTTTAGGACGATTTCAAATATTCCGTCCAACTTAACATGTTTTTGCCGTTAACTTAGGCGAAATTGAAATTGTCCTAAAACTGAAGGGGAAAAAAAATGAGGTCCTAAAATTATCATTTTAAAATATAAGAGTCAATTTTGACACCATGGTAAAACTTGAGGTCCTAAAACTGTTAAAAGCCCTAACATATGTATTACAACATTTCATTCTTAACCTCTCCCACACGATAAAAGTTTATTATGTAAAAATAACTAAAAATGAAAGACTCTAATGTATATTTTACTTGATATAACATTCTTACAACCGATCTATCATAAAATCTATCGCTGAGTATCCTTGTAATTTATCACTCATAATATCACTTAAATATATATCCCCATGTCATGTTGTAATATACGCGGCCGGCCTTGGGCTAAGGCAATTCATGTCTTTGCCTTGAGCTTGAGCTCTCGATTTTTGTGGGCCTCCAAATTGCCTTCTGCATGTTTATTAAGTATTGTTTACCGGTAGATTCAGGTCCAGCCTAAATTGGGGCGGCCCGGTAATTTTTTTTTTTAGGAGAAAAGGATATTGGATATATATTATCAAAATCAGACACCACGCTGTACCATACAAGGCAAAAATGCCTACCAAACAAAATCTAAACAATGATCTCATCAAGAGAAGCAATAGATTTAGTCACATTTAAAATGCTAGAAACCAAAAGACTAGTTTTCGGTATATCGTCTCTATTTCCAAAAGATTTTTATTTCTCCAAAACCAAGCACTTGCAATGGCTTCCCGAAAGATGTATTTCCACTCCATGCCCAAGGAATCGTTGCAAAGCTCCTGCGAAAGATTGAAATCAATCCAAGCATCAATTCTATTGAAGTCGAAAAAACGATCATGTCTACTTGCCGGAATAAGCACCTTCCAAACCGTATTAATCCATCCACAATCTCTCATCGCATGAAGATTCGTCTCAATGGTAGCATCACATATAGAACAAGAGGAACACGCCCCCGGAATACGAGAAGCAATCAACCCATTGGTTTTAAGGCTATTTCTCCGTGCCTCCCAAAGAATAACATTAAGCCTCTCCGGACCCTTTAAGCTCCAACACGCAGACCAAAAGCGGGAATTTAAAGTACCTCCTTGAGCTTGCATCACGTCGTAACTTGGTCATCTTGAAAATTTGCCATTCGGATTGTGCTTCCAAGCCCATGAGTTTAAAGTGGTATCCCAAGACATGTTGTTGAGTAAAAAATCTTTGATACCAAGGATACTTCGCCAAGCAGGAGACGGGCTGGTGCAAGGTGTATTAACACCTATCAGGTCACCATATTTACTCTTCAAAAATTAGACCCATAGAGTATTAGGTTCATTAATATATCTCCACCCCAATTTACATAGAAAAGCCCGATTCATAAGCTTAGGAGACTTAATCCCAAGCCCACCGTGGCTCTTGGGAAAGCGAGATCTCTCCCAATTTACCGTATGTAATTTATTGGTATCTTCATCTCCCCAAAAAAACCGCCTATTAAGCTTGTCTAACAGCTGAATCGTATGCGCCGGAAACTTAATCGTTTGCATAGCATAATAGGGTAGTGAAGAAGCCGTACTCTGGATGAGAATCCGTTTTGCCGCTTTGGAGAGCCTCTTAGCTTTCCATCCCAAGAGACGGACCCGTGCTTTGTTTATCAAAAAATCAAAGTGAGAGTTTTTAACTCACAGAGTGTAAGACAGAAATCCAAGGTAGTTACCCAGGTTTGGAGGATAAAGGGATTTTAAGATTTGAGCTCACCACATGTTTAAGGTAACAAGGGGTGTTAGCGGAGAAGAAGAGCCTGCTTTTCTCAAAGTTAAATCTTTGCCCCGACTGTAAGCAAAAACTTGACATAACATGATCAATAATCTTCACGTTAAAGGAGGAGGCTTCCCCAAACAAGAAAAGGTCATCCGCGAACAAAATATGAGAGATACCCACTCCGTTTCTAGCAATCTTGTATGGCCTCCACCCCCCTTGCTCAACAGAATTTTGAATATTTTGACCAAGCACCTCCATACAAAGAACAAAAAGGTATGGTGATAAGGGATCACCTTGCCTTACCCCACACTGCGGCCTAAAGCTTTCTAGATGTTGCCCATTCCAAAGAATTGTCAAGGATGTTGTCTTGATGTAAAACATGATAAGCTCCACCATATTGTTATTAAAACCCGAATGAAATAGCACTTGCTCAAGAAAATGCCAACTGACTTTATCAAAGGCTTTCTCTAAATCAAGCTTAGCCGCGAGCCAACACTTCTTACCCTTGCGATGCCTCATATGATGAATAATTTCCTGCACAATAAGAATGTTGTCGGTGGCCTATCGCCCCGGGATGAAACTAGCTTGGGCCGGACCAATGAGCTTTTGCATGATGGGCTTAATCCGGTTGGCTAAGATTTTCGTAATGATTTTGACTACCACATTGCAAAGTGCAATGGGTCTAAGATGAGAAATAGTCTCCACCGGATGTTGCTTAGGGATAAGACAAATGAAGGACTTGTTTAACTCCATATCAAAGCTACATTTCCTAAAGGCTTCTTTCACAAACGAACATAGAGAACCCTTGATGATGTTCCAGTTATGCTTCCAGAAAAGAGGTGTAAGACCATCAGGCCCAGGAGCTTTTAATGAGCCCATATGCGTTAAGGCCTCTAAAATTTCCCCCTCCGATACTTCCCGATTGAGGAAGCTCCGGTCCGAATGATTTAATGGAGGGAAGGAACAAGCCAAATCTGCATTAACCACATTAGACGTAGTAGAGTAAAGAGCCTTAAAGTGCGATAGAACCATACCCCTTCATAGTGCTGGGTCATTGGTCCAAGTCCCGGATGTATTCATTAGACGCACAATAGTAGCCTTTGCAGTTCTCACTTTCGATGAAAGATGAAAGAAGCGGGTGTTGCGTTCACCCTCCTTTAGCCATTGGACTTTGGATTTCTGTTTCCAAAAAAGTTCCTCTTGCCGGAGCAAGTTTTCATACTCCTCAAGAAGAGAGGCCTCTAGTTTTTGATGATATTTAGAAAAGGCGAGCTTCGGGTTTTGCTGAAGTCCGAGAAGTCGAGCCCTACATTTTGCTTTATTGTGCTTAATATTACCGAACACTTTGGAACTCCACAAACATGACCTCTCTTTAATAATCGCGATCGCTTCAAGAATACCATAATTATCACCCGCCCACGCCATTTTCATGAAGTCGTTAAAGCTAGGATGAAGAGTCCAAGCGGCTTGAAATCGAAAGAAGCTAACAGATCGATTCATATTAGCGATACGCAGTCGATATCCCACTATGATGGGGCAATGGTCCGAGTATAGCCGATAAAGATGATGAACTGCGCTTCCGGGAATCTAATTCTCCAATCCCCATTCTGAGAGAGCACGATCGAGTCTATGTTGGATACGACGAGAACCATCGTGCCCTTTAGTCCGTAAAAAGGAGAGCCATTAAATCCAAGATCAACCGGTCCTCCAACCTCGATAAACTTCCATAATAACCTAGCACTCCGTTTTAATTTAAATAGTCCCCCCGCTTATCACGAGGAGCAAGAATGTCGTTCCAATCACCAACAAGCAGCCAAGGCATGTGAATGAACTCATTAAACAAAATAAGATGATGCCACGCTTTCATACGAAGGTCGTCACTAGGGGATCCATAAACCGCCGTGAGAAGCCAAGGCATCTCGTTAGGTGGGGAAATAATACAAGTAAAAAGTTGTTTGTGACTGAGGAGGACTTCCAACTCAAGAGAAGTCGAGGTCCAAAAGCACCAGATTCCACCTGAGAAACCAACACATTCAATTGCCTCAAAGCACTCAAAATGAAAATTATTTAAAATGCGTACACCTTTGTCACTCTGAACACGGGGTTCCAAAATGAAAAGGAGGTCAGGTTTAGTTGATAATAAAATGTCCTTTAAAGCAAGGAAAAAGTCATTTGAAGCGGCACCGCGACAATTCCAGGAAATTATCTTCATAGAAAACCATAAGGAAAGGCAGTACAAAATAACCAAAATAAATGGTTAACCCGTAGGAACTTCCCCAGAAGGGGCATCACTTTCCATCGGCACTAGGCCTTTAATAAAACCGGAACCAACAAGAGAGGACCTCGCCCATCGGTGGATGAGATTTAGGATCCTGGATGAGCTTGAAGAGAAAACCATTGCTTCCGAGCAGTTACGAGAAAGAAAGGACGACGAACTTCCCCCATTGTTAAGGAAGCTATCGGATGGTCCGACATTGGAACGGGACGGGTGGGAATCTTTATTTTTTCCTTTCTTACCAACCTGATTAGATATGTCACCAGAGGAGGGAAATGCTCATCAAGATTAAAAGACACACTTCCTTGATCAACCTTGCTTTTTAGCTGATGCCCAATATCTTTTTTCAACAGGGACCCAACTGTTTGACAAAGCGTTTGTTTGGATTGGCCAGCTGGAGACTTAGCTGCCGGTTGTTTTGAGCGTGAGGTGTGGGTAACGAACTGATCATCCGGATGGAAGTTCCTTGCTTTGTTTCTGAGATCTTCCAGGCCATTCACCTCACCATTACTAGTTTCCATGGCTTCTTCATTGAGAACATCAAATCTTGAGCCCTTGTTCCCCAGGGGCATCCATATTCTAGCCGATTGGGCTCTCTCTCCTAGCTAGCCGCTCCTTTACCCATTTGTCATTACGATCGATTTTGTCTTGGGCTTCTTTGTCTTTGAGAAGAAGATCTTTGTTTGTTTCTAAGAGGAATCATCCACGGCCCAAAGTTCACGTCATCGAAGGTTTTGCAACATACTCGCTCGGCCCAAACTTGTTTGTGCCCTGTTCTCATCCATTCGGACTTTGGAAAGCAAAAGATGCCTGCACGGTGACCATACATACCATAATCGAAACATATAAGATGAAGTCCTTCATATTCAATTCCATAGATATCACCTAAAATTCCAAGCTTGGACACGAGAGGTTTCAACAGATCAATTTCGACACAAATGCGTGTGAATTTTCCCTAGAACCAACAAGGAGTTTTCATCCACTTTGACAAAGACGCCCCACATCATTACCAATCGAAAAAGGTCTTCTTCTTTAAACAATTCAACTGGTATACCGTGTACCCTTATCCACACTAGAGTCGAGGCCATTTTGTCATGAGAGGGCGAAGCAGGGAGACCAACGTGCCACAAGAAGGTAATGTCCTGAATAATCCAGGACCATTGTTAAGAACATGATAGTAGTCGTGCTTTAGCAAAAAACGAACAACGAAGTAGCCGCTTCTCAAGGTCGATAATTTCGCAACCAAACTTTAACTTCCACAGATTTTTAACCCTATTATCAAGAACTCTACAAGGCTCACAGATTTGCCTAAGACTCGATAATAAGAGCCTTCTCCAAGGATCCCATGATATTGTTGATACGTGAGACAAATCAATATTTACTGTTTAATGGTTGGGGGAGTTTTTGCCATTTTAGCCTCAATTTCTGAAATGACGTTGCCCCAACAGTCATCCTCACCATCGGAGGCTTCATCTTTCCCGGTATAGAAGCCCAATGGCGGCTTCGTTCTGAATAGCTCCTCACATGAGTGACCCTTCCAAGCAAGATGTTCAGCATTTATACCCGTTCCATTTTCGAAAAGCGAATCTTCGATAATCTCCTCGTTTGCTCCAAGGTCGTACCTCTTATGCTTCTTTGAGCCTCTACTCGTAGAGTTCGAAAGAGGGGTGGGAAGGTCTTCATTTTCGGCCCCATCGGCGTCCATTTCCATAGAAGCCGATGATAAAGAGAACCCCGAACAGGGGTGGTGTCGGTAAACCAGCAGCTAGGGTTCAGAGATTTCTAGAGAGAGAAAAACGTGAGGGCCCCGGTAATATATTGTCTAATCATAAACTATGTTGAAATTTTATTAAAGTTGGATATGTATGTATGGTTTTTTTTTTTTTTTTTTTTTTTTGAGAAAGATATGTATGTATGGTTGTGTGAGTGAGAGAAATACTATTTCATTATAGTAAATAATATGAAGCTGAAAAAAAATATATTGTATGGCATCATAGCAATGTGAAAATGTTTTTTTTATCACAATAATGGGAAAAAAATTCGTATATATCATGATCACGTGAAAACGCATACTGCCTCCGTCCTAAAATATAAGTCATTTTAGCTTTTTTGATTTTGTCCCAAAATGTAAGTCCATTTAGAAAACCAACAAATCATTTATTACATTTTTTTTTCTCATTCTACCCCTAATTTATTATATACTTAACCACTTTTTACTACTTTGCATTAATACCAATGAAAGGTAATTTTAGTCTTTTTAATCTAAATTAATTACACATAACAAATTTAACTAATTTTCTTAATAAGTGTAAAAAAGTCTAAAATGACTTATATTTTGGGACGGAGGTAGTACCTTTTATTCACGTGAAAACATATATCTTTATCAGGATCACGTGAAAACGCATTCGATGATTACCACAATTAGCATGAAAGAAAAACAATGATAAATTATAATTTTCAAGGTACTATTTTATTATCGTAAATAATATGAAACTGATAAATTTGTGAAGACATTCTGTGATTACCAATTAGAGTGAAAGAAAAAACAGTGATAAATTATAACAGTTCCATGTACTCTTTTATTATCGTACATAATGTGAAACTTTAGAAATAAAATAATGTTTGTATGGCATCATAGCAATGTGAGTATGTAATCTTTCTCGATTGTGTGTGTCATCATTATAAATTAATACGCTTAATTTTTTCAGATCGTTCAATTTATCGCAATAATGTAATCTTTTATCACAATAATGTATATTTTTTTCCTTCTATAATATCATGATCACGAGAAAACGCATTCTTTGTTCACCTGAAAACGCATCTTCTTACCGCCATCACGTGAAAACATAATCTGTGATTATCACAATTAGCGTGAAAGAATAAACAACAATATATATATATATATATATATATATATATATATATATATATATATATATATATATATATATATATACACACACACACTCACACTATCACGTGAAAACGCATACTTTCTTCACGTGAAAACACATTCAGAATAATAATAATAATAATAATAATTTATAACGGGTTATATGACTACTGCACTATAAAATCCCTCGGATTTCACAATTTTCATATCAAGTTTCCTCTTTCTTCTTCTTCTCTAAGTTAAATAGCCATTCCTTGTTTTACAAAGAAAAAAACCCTTCTCTTTCTTTCTCTTTCTCTACATTCTATAAACTATAGAGTTGTTCGTTTCGAAATATCAAAAGACTTATTAATTTTTTTGTATTCCCTTTTATTTTTGTACTCTTTTATCTAACAGGAAAATGAAAAAGTATTATGTATAACATAAAATTTGTGTAAGTTTGTCATTTGCATAACCATGCATCAATGGCTGAAGAAAACACTGACGCGGCATCCCAAATTATGCAGCATTATAAAGATTCAAAAATCTTAAATCCAAAAATAAAAATCGGTGCTCAATCAGACCCTCATCAAGTGGCGGATCCAAATATTATTTTTTTCCTTTTAAAAGAAGTCGTTGAAGGGGTCTTCCAGGAGGGCTGCATTTTCTCTGAGTGCTTCACGAGGAGCATTTAATTCCTCAAGACCGCTTTATAAGTGGTTGTGGATCGTGCGATCTCAAACTCTTATGGAAGACCGATGTCAATCAACTGTCTTTCCCCGCCAAATATCACATCAATATATTCATATTTCACGTGACCCCTCTCGGATACACACAGATCCGCCCATGTTCATGTATTTAATGTGATGTTAATTGCAGGTGTTCTAAAGAAGAAAAGTGAAACAGAGTAGGGATTTCTTCAAGTTTTCAAATAGAAGCTAGCAGCTTGACATCTCCTATGTGGGTCTAATTTTAGCTCATGCTGTTGAGTGCCTTATTTGTAATGTGCTTTGAATAGCTCCGGCTCAGGAAAGAAACAACTTTAATTTGAGTTGGATTTGAGCTATTTTGCTCTTGAATATGTTACCCCTACAGCTAAAATAACTTTAAACAACTGCAAGAACTAATGTATGGCTAACTGCTCTTGTAAAGCTATGTTCTTTAACAATAGTTACGCATTCTGTTATGCATTTCATCAAATAGGTAGCCTGCAATGCTCAACGGAGAAAGTTAGTTTGCGTTGGCGATCGACGGAATGCTTGAGAGGATTTCAAGGCCCCAGCACACCGGAAACTCCCGTCAAGGAAACTGATAATGATTTTATGAGGAAGGAAGAAAACAGTGAAGAAGACACGATGATAGGCTATTATTGTCACTACATCTTCACTTGTCACCGCATCAAATATTTAGATTTTTAGCACTTCGAGTCTATCTTGTGACCGCATCTTTAGTTGTCATTATATTGGGACGAATTTATAAAGAAAATTTTGATTTTTAAGTCAGAAAAATATCAAATTGGATATCAAAATATTAGGACGAAAAATTATTAATTGTGGTGAATATGCATTGCCAATGTTGAAAACAATTGTCATTGCCATGTAAAATTAATACTTCATCTGCAATTGTCACTCTATTTTCAATCATCCATTCATCTTGAGTGTTGTCATATTGATCGTCGTTGCGATATTTTATTGTTTGTCATTACACGTGTATTATTGTCATTGTACCCACAATTGTCATGCATTAGTTTTATTATGGTTCTGAATCTTCATGTTGTACTTATATTTCACATATCACATCATTTAAAAGGAAAGACAATTCCTCTCCCAAAAAAAAAAGGAAAGACAAAATTTAAAAGGAAAATTTCACTTTTCATCCCTTCGTTTTCTTCCTTTTCTCAAAACTAACCACTATGTTTCATATTGATATTTATAGTCATTGGACCATATTTTTGTCACACTTTTAGGACAATAAACATTTGACCAACGCGGATCTTTTAAGTTCCATAAAGAGTAACAAAAAAGTAGTAGTTTTTTTTTTTTTTTTTGAAAGGAAAACGCATGTAGTCAGGGGTAAAAAATGTCATGATGAAAAAGAAAATGATTATTTTTGAGATTATCATAAATTAATATAAGGGACAAAAAACGTCGTGTTTTTAATATTTTTCATTCAATAGTAACATGACAGGTGACACACATGCAGCATGATCAAACAGTACTAGACATTTTGCATATTGTGACTCTTTTTTGGAAATTTATAATGAAAATCCATGACCAGAAAGTAAATTACTGGATACTATTTATAACGTGACTCTTTTGCGGAAATTTATAATGAAAAATCCATGACCGAAAAGTAAACTATTGGTTACTATTTAAAACATATACTATTTGATATGTTTATATACATATAAACATACAAACATATGTGTAAGTAAACACACATATACACACATCAATTCACATGCATTATAATTTTCATTTTCATTACTTCGCCTTACACACCCCTATTATATGAAATTATGTAAACGAAATGATAACATACGTGTCCCTCGATATTCAAAATTTCAATTAAGACTATATGACGTTACATTAATATGAAAACCTATTCTTTTATCACAATAGTGCATTCGAAACAGGGAAAAAAATTATATGATATTGTGAACTGATCGCGTGAAAAACGCATATACCACGTCAAAACAAACCCCTTAATAACGATCACGTGAAAACGCAATACTTTACTCACGAGAAAACGCATATCCATAACACAATCACGTGAAAACGCATTCAGTGACAATTGCAAATAACGTAAAATTAATTCTTTAATATATGACTACATGTCAGTTTTTGTGACTTGATCTGTAAACTGATGAATAAAGTGGTGGAACTAATCTGTAAAACTGAGACTGAGAATAATGGTCAGTTCAGTTAAGTATATTTAGTTCTGTGAAAGTCAGTTTGATAAAGTGCTGCAGTCGAGTTTCTTCAAGTCAATGATCGATTTTAGTCTGTTGAGTTTCTTGAGTATAAATCGAGTTCTACATCGAAGCGATTGATTACACGTCTGGAAAGTCGGTTTGAAGTCGAGTTTAAATGCAGTGAATAACGGTGGCGGGTCCACATCTGGGGTATTTATGACAATCCCGACAAAGATTTTGGCGGTTAGGGTTAGGGATTTGTGCCTATAAATACCAATGTTGTAATTAATGCAAAGTGTGTCTTTCAAGAGCGTGTCTTTCACTTTGTGAGAATACCTTGTAATTTTGTGCATAATAAAATATCTTCTTTTCTGTCCGTGGAATAGTTGGCACAATGCCGGAAACCACGTTAAATCACCGTGTTCTCTTTGTTTCTGTGTTTTATCAATTCTGTCATACTTTATGTTTGCATTGCTTCTGTGTGTTAATCTTTCTTATACTGCAAGCTTCTCTTCTGTGTTTTAACACTACTTACAGGCCTATAAAATCCCTCACATTCCCGAATATCTATCACAACTCACAAGCAGAGGCGGAGGCACATGATACTATACGGGGTTCACGGACCCCGCTAAAACAAAAAAAAAAAATTAAGTTTTATGTGTAAAAAAAATTATGACCCCGCTAAAATTATTTTTTATTCTTAAAAACATTTTTGGACCTCACTGAACAAATTTTATGGAACCGCGCCACTCCTCACAAGCCTCCTATTTCTTCGTGTTCCATTCCTTTTTATAAGAAAGAGTATAAAAAAATCCTCCTTTCATTTCCGTCACACACGTTTGAAATCAATTAAGAACAGACTTAGTGAATATAAGTTGTTCTATTCTTGAAGGATTATCAAATTTTTCTTTTTCTTTTTTAGTTTTGTACCCGTTTTCTCTTGAAAAATAAAAATCACAAAGGTTTTTTTTTCCGAGGAACGAAGTGTTGCGTGTAAACTTTATGAAGATTTCTCATTTACAAATCGATGCATCAATGGTTGCAGAAAACCGTGTTGTGGGATCTCAAATTGAAGCATTATGAAGATTCCAAAATCTTATTTTCCGAAACTAAAAATTGATGATCAATCAGACCCTTATCAAATAGCGATTCGTATTCTTTTCACTCTTTTGGAAGATGCTTATATGAAATTGCATGAATGAGTTGGCCACCACGTTAAGGGTTAGTTGGATTGATTGGGCAATGTATATTTATGTATTACCCCTGAAAACAATGTATTGCTTTGGTCGATTTTTTCCGCTCTTACCATGGATCCGTTGCTAGGTGTCGCCTTTGAATGCTGCTTGTTTGAGCTTGAATCTCCTCGATTTTGTTATCATTTTATGAACCTACATTTGCACTTGATTGATTTCCACATATCACTCCATTTAGAAGTTCAAAAGAAATCAAAGCTTGGTTTTTCCTTTTAATGGGAGAGATGTATCTATTGATATGATTAAATTGTCATTTTCTTTGTTGGTATTGATTTGCAGATTATTCTGAAAGGGAGAATGGCTCCAAAAGAATGTTTTTTTTTTTTTTTTGGTTATTAGCCTATTACCACTTGTCCACCTACTAACTTTTTGTATACTTGGTCAATGCCCAAGCCAAGTGTGTGGTGTATGGAAGCAACCGTTAGCTTAAGTGATAATCAGAGATCAAGACTAACATAAGCAAGTATGATGTTGTATCTAAATCCTTACCCAAGGATTTAGCATGTCATGTTTCATAGTATAACAAACAATATTGACAAAAGATTTCATAGTATGATAAAAAAAAAACACATACACACTTCACAAAATTGAGTAATGAGTTTCAATCATAAACTCAGCAGCTGCCAATTAATAATCTTCTAATCAGATTTTAGTATTGAAGACAACTTAACTCCATACAAAATCAAGAAAGCTATTGAATGAAAATACATCAATCTGATATCCATTGTTGCAGAAAACTCACATTTCAATTGTACAACTGATTAATACAATAGTAGTTTGTGCTTCAAAAAAGGGGACAACAATTGCCTTATCAGTAATTACAAAAGAGTGAACAAACATTTCTTTTGCTACCACATATTCCTTCCTTTCTTGGCCTATGAGGTGTTGATTTTGCGTGAAGTCGTTGAACGTTTCTCGCCTTTGAAATTTGAATAGATATGTAATGCTATAACACATGTTGAAGACGGATTTAAATTGCTTCTTCTTGGTTTTTTTATAACATCCATGTCTATTTTTCTTTCACCTTATAAAATCTAATTAATCTAATCATAAAATTTGCAAAATTAACAACATCTATTTTTCTTCCACCTTATTACATTTAAATCTAATCATAAAATTTTGCAAAATCTAACCACATCTATTTTTCTTCCACCTTATAATATGTAAATCTAATCATAAATTTTGTAAAATCTAACCACCAAAACAAAATACAGCTTATCTTACTATGTATTTAAAGGGCAAATTCTATTGATTTAAATTTAAGACCACAAAAACAAATTTCAACTCCTACTTACTATGTGCTTGTGATTATGAAATTTTGATGTTTTTTTTTTTCGAAAGATATATATTTATTTGAAAAGTGAGTATCAAGACCACCCAATAAGTCCTGGGTTCGTCATTGTGTATGATGCCTTTGAAACATCATTATATGAATTGGTTCTTGGTTAATATAAACCAATAAGCTAATAAATCAACCATATATATATATATTCTTTTCGAAATTGTATATTTCTAATGCATTATAATACATCTCATTTCGTATAATAACAAAATACTAATACAAATCATTTTCCATGAAATTCAAGATCTTACTACATTACACATATCTAATCTAACTATATATAAAAAGGAAGGGGAAAATGCGGGAGAACGGGCCACATATGCCGTTTTGGTGCAATTTGGGTTTGCCACCCATCCTTCTACAACATAAATACCAGCTCTTCTTTCTTTCCCAATACATTAGTTTCGTTTTTGTTTCTTTATTAATTTGCTGAAACAAAACAAAAAATACAGCTGGTCTTGGGAGAACGGAAAAGACAGCGAGGGTCTCTATTATCCGGCGGTCTGCTGGTATACCCGGTGGATTCAAGAGCAAATTTGTCGTACGTGAGCCCATTCATGTCATTTTTAGGGAATTTCTCAGTACCGCGGCCCAAAACGGTTTTCAAGTGATGGAACACATCTGTCAATCAAAGGTTTTGTACGAAAATTGGAAGAATTTAGCCTTGCTGATGTCAATAATCGAAGAAGGAGGGCGAATAACCGTTGGTTTCTTTGGCTTATGGTATAAAGGAAATGGGTGCTGCCTTGGTACCGAGTGTCAGCAGAAAATGTCAATTTCATCTACATCAGATCTACATAGGTAGGTATCTTTACACATTTCCATTCTATTGTCCATTGTGTAACAATAATTTAGTGTAATAGTCATTACTCTTGTTTGGCAGTTCTTAATGGGTTAAATATCCTTCACATGTTCAAAGCTTCTCATAAACTCACTGCAAATTGAGGTACTTTTTGTTTCCTCTGCTCTACCCACCGAAATTTACCGATTTTTCCTTAATTATTGCATGCTTCTGTGTATGGCTTATAAATGATCTAAAGTTAGTGATTATTGGGTTGCTTATACATTCATTATTTCTCTTGCTTTGTTTATGTTTGATTGAATCAATGAGGTAACTGTGTGATCCCTAGAAACCGGAAAATTTATGCTGTGATTTTCGATGTTGTAGAAATGGGAGAGGAGAGGCAGGAGAAACAAATGCAGAAAGCGTATAAGGAGAAAGCTGAGCACGACAAATCGTAGAAGGTATCTTTGGTTATGTTCCTTCGTTTTTAGCTCCATGTTTTGGTGTGTGTTATTTTTGATTTATTATGTCTATTGATCCCCTCTTGGTAGGAGGGTGGGTTATTTTATCAGAATCTGTTTATTTGTTTGATCATTCCTTTGTTACTTCAAGTTATTTCTTGTTGTTTTGCGTTTTTAACATGTATAATTTCCAACCAACTGAGAAAGAACAATACTAAGAACTTTTGGTTTTATGTTATTTCAGATTGGCTACTTTGGTTCATGTTTTGGTTTGGCCCCTCTTGTATAAAAGATTCAATTTCGATTAGAATAGCATAGTCGGAATAGATTTAAGTAGATGCTAGGGAAAACAATTCTATGAAATGTGTGGCTTTATCAAATTTCTTTCCGTGAAATGATTTTTCTCATTGGTTTCATTTGTCAACTGGCCGAAACTTGTAGTTTGCAGCACCTGTTTATAGCTCTTTGTTCTATGTCTTTTTCTTGAGGGTATTTTGGGGTGGGAGGATTTTCCTTCACTCTGCTGTTAGCTTTTAGTTCAATCTATGAAACTAATGACTCAAATGCTTTTAGCTAGCCAGCAAAACATATATTATTACATTATTATTTTTATTTCAGCCTAATCTCTCTATTACATTATTATTATCACTACCCTGGATGCCAATTAATTTTACTACCAAACTATCGTAATTTTTGTAAAATTTTCTATTCCCTCTGAGATGTAGGTGTAGTATCCGAACAAACCATGGAAACCATGCCGTCGGATTCTGATCTTGTGTGGGAAGTGTGTTACATGACGATGTGATGCGGAGATCCGTTGTTTGATGGTCTGATTTTTCAAGACCCTGATGTACATATGCCGTTTTCAGGTAAAACGCAGATTTCACCTTTGATGCTCTTAAATTGGTTCACATTTCATGATATTTTTCTGACATGAGTGTTGTTTGCTCAGTAATGTAGATGTGACAACGGTGGTCTTTGAAGGATTGCTTTAAGCTACTCTAATCATGATTGTTCAACGATGGTCTATTCATGTAATTTTCGTAGGATATAAGGCTGGAAGTGAATAGTTTCTTTTCTTTGCAGTTGATACCATAGCGAAAGTATTTTACATTGATACAATTTAGTCATTGCACCAAAATGACTGATGTGGCCTCTCCCCAGGTAAACTCTGCCTCAATCAAGATTGGAAGTTACAGGTTATTGCTTTTCACAAACAATTATAGCCAATATTATTGTTCATGTTGCATCTCTAATCCTTCTTAGTATTGTTGTCAACTGTATTGGAATATTACTTCTATTTCATACACATTTTGGTTCCTATAATTTGGAAAGTTTGATATGCCTATATTCCCTACACTTTATGCGACTTGCTTTATGTTTTGTAGCGTGGCTTTTTTGAATTCATGATTGTGTATTCGGATGTATGGTGTTGAACTATCTAATGGTGGTTGATTCAGTATGATGGATTTGTTTGAGTGACTTAATATGGGTTGTGTGGGATGAATGCCTTAATGGATTACCCTACTGATGATACTAACTTTTGAATATTTTAGATGATCCCGGAAATGCAATGTGAAGGATCTTTTTCCATTATATTTGCGACGTTAATATTCTGTAGATTCACAAATAGCATCAAAATGTTTTACGATGGGTGAAAGTTTTACTGATATCTTTCAATCACCTGTTACTATACTATATGTTGGTGTTTTTCCTTGGAAGTTGTAGCTTCTTTCTACATGATATGGGCCTAACTACCTCAACAATACATAAGTGGATCAGAGTCAAAGGGATGCACCAAACTGATACAAAAATACATCGATGGATAGAAGTAGATAGTTGTGTAGTCATGCTAGAGGTCCCTCCAATCTGCAAATCGGAAGAGATCTGCGAGCGGCTCCGGTCATCTCATGCCAAGTTTATTAATGAAGGATTTGATTCATCCTCAAATGCCTCCAACACATATCCACGGTTGTCAGATAAAAAAAGTAAGCAATTTTGGAATATTTTATTTTTATGTTCTTTTTAGCCTCAAGACAAAGTTAGCCATTGAAGAAATTGCCAATGCATCTGGAATCGTAGGGACAGGTTCTACAGCCTCTTCCAGTCCCAAGAGAAGTCTTTTATTCACTGCTGTGTCTGATGATAAGCTTGATGTAGTCATGCCACCACCTTCTCTAGGGCCAGCTGATGTTGAAAACACACCATCCAAAGGTTCTGAAATTTAAGAAAGCCCGGGGAAGAAGGTTAAAGGGAAGGAGGCTGAAAACATATGATCTCCGAAGTCGTTAGTGATCCAGCTATATGGAACCTTGGTAATAATAAATGTGCTGTAAACTTTTGTGCTTTAGTATCAGACAAGGGTTGGTTTACATATTAGAACCATTAAATTTTGGGTGCAACAAAGCCAATGGCTTTATAATATGAAAAACCTAAAACTCTTACACGGGTTAATTATGTTCCCGACTTTTGCTTTTCACCCAGTAACATTCAAATGTAGCAACTCATCTCATGCTTCTGGAAAATGCATGTTTTGGTATGTATTTTGTAACGGGTTTTGTAACGCGCTCCATGGTCCTTGTAATATAAATGGCTGGCTATGTTATTAATATGCTCGTTTATGTTTCTATCCTACGTCGTACATTATCATTATTATTATTATTATTATAGTTCATTATATCGATACACTATAGCATAAACAAAAGTTTACCAATTTTATATTCCGCAACTTCTAAACCTTTTAATATAATGTCTCAATGGGCAGCCGTGCAAGGCACGGCTCTGACCGCCTTAGTGCTAAAATTAATTGTGTTTAAGAAGGCAAAGACAACGACGCATTCAATTAAAATATTTAAAAAAAAGGTCTGCAAATCCGTACAAGCAAATTATTTACAATATTATTTCTTGAAAATTATGTTTCATTGTGAAACATGAATATACAATTCAAATAAAATCAAATTAGTAAGCAATAAAAATCAAAATAGTTGCTCCACATGTAATTGTGAACATCGATGTTTTTTAACGTTTAGGACACGTGATGATATATTTCGTGCATCACAGAGGTACCAATTATTTTATTTTTAATTATTATTAGGTCTTTATCGATCGGCAAATCTTATTCATGGTTCCTTAAATCAAGTAAACTATGAACGTAGGACAAAAGATCTACAATTATTTAGGAAATTTTGTAAAGCAATTAAAAAATAAATTAAAGTTGTGAAAGTATTAAAAGTTGGATAGGGTTATATTAAGAGAAGAATTATGTTGCATTATGTATTTACGGTTATACCAAATGAAGAGGTGTGATCGACGTAGCCATATAGAGGCTTAAGTTGGCTAAGTCCATCCAATTGTTATTTTAGATACACCAAAAAACCTATATAATTCAGCGCAATATAGTCAGTTATGTTAATACAGCATACCCGACCATAAACACATGGTCTACGAGTCCACCCAAAGATAAATTTCTGGTGGGGGATTTGAAAGATGCGTTGTTCCGCAGTGTTTGATGATCAGGCTGCTTATGTTTCTGTAGTGTGGTCGCGATCTTTGGAGACCTATAGGGCGCAGTGTCTCTGCAGTGTCTTTGCAGCATTGATTGAATCTGTGGAAGCTATAGAGACCTATAGGACGCAGGCCTCGCTCCAACACTTTCAGGATAAATGGATGAAGCCTTTGGAGGGGGTGATAAAGGCTAATATGGATGCGTCCGTTCACTGCGGTAGGAGCGGATGTTGGAGTTATTTTCCGGGACTCTCATGAGGTCGTTTCTTCACTCTTCTTCAGCGTATTATTTTGATCAGAGAGGACCTGTTGAATATATGGGAGCTTAAGGTCATCTCTTTGGCTTTGGAGGAGGTGTTGCATTTGGGGATTCAGCGCTTAGTGGTGGAGAGTGATTGTTTGACGTGTGTTTCGTGCCTTCGTCGGCCAGTAGAGGACTTTACGCCCATGGCTGTCAGTTGCAAGACTGTTTGTCACTTTGTTCTAGTTTTTTATCAGTTTCTTTTTCATTTATTTGGCGTGTGTAAAATGTCCCGACGTATCTTTTAGCTAGACATGCTTTGACAGTTACTGTTAGAACATCTTGGGCACCTCGCCTCATGGTAACGTTTTGGCCGCTTGTTTGACGGAAAAAAAATATAAATGTAAATTATTACATATTACAGAATTTATCATCTTGCTTATCTATTTTAGTCATCAGTTCGGATATTCTTTGAGGCGTCATGTTGAAAGAACATTTGGCCAAACCATTCCTTTGAGGAAGAGTAAGACTCTACCGACACAAGCTCGATCGAACTTTGCATTAGTCGGACCAGTTTCGGATATGGGGACTCTAAGAAAGAAAAATAGAAAAAATAATAAGAATAAAGGTGTCTTCTCTTCCCTTATAATTGCCATCATCTCCCATTTTCTCACTGTTACAGGCACTGAAAACACAATCAAAGAACAACAAAACACAGAGATCATCATCAATGGCAAAAGGCTACAATCATCAACTAACTAAACAGACTCATTACAGCAAGAGATCTTTCTTGCCACTACTATGTCGAGCCTCCATTAATGATGTGAAGCTCCCGGACTTTAAAGATCACTCTTTTTCTTCTTTTTCTGGCGACCCTTCTTCCCCAAAAGTCAGCTGCATGGGTCAAATCAAGAGAAACCGCAAACTGTTCATCCCTTTTACAACCCCTTATAAGCTCACTACATCTTCCTCCTCCGCCACCAGCACCAGCACCAGCACCACCACTGCCGTCGCCTCCATCATCTCAATATCCACCGGAAAAGTTAAGTACGCTTACGCGCCGCAAAAGAAATTGTATTCAAGCCAGACTTTTCCGACTAATGTCACCACCACCACCACAACCACCGGCGCCAGTGGTGGGAGAGAGATGATGAGGAGTTATGTTAATTCGAGAAGGTCTTCAAAGATTGGTAACGATCATGATCAGGGGAACAATAATCAAACAGGAAGAGGGCATGTTAGAGTGAATTTAAAGGAATTGGATCCACCGTTGCCGGTGATCAAGAAGCCAGCGCCTCCGCCGGCGACAGAGGAGAATCTGTGGAGCAGAAGAAGATCTGGTGGGATGGCGTTGAAAAGTTTAAAGATTCAGCATCAGATTAATTTGTCTAATAAAAATAGCTATCATTCAGCTCCAACTGTATGATATATACGCAGCCCTTCAAGATTTCTTAGCTTATATCTGGGCTGTATTACAATTTTTGTACTATATATGTGAATTCTATTTTATATTTTTACTTGCTTATTTTGGTTTGGAGAATCGTATAATGAATTCCAAAATGTCAAGCAAACTCACGTCCACAATGTTCTTGAGGGAGTTGTTGAGAACCAGAAATTAGTGGTCATGAGATAGGCTTTAGTACTATATTTATATGGTTGGATGATTTTGTGTATAATTGTATGGTCGGACGTAAGAAAACTAATTTTGTTTCACTAAATTATATAAAAAAATTTATGTACTGAAATTAAAAAGTGGATGGGCTGCGCCCACCCGAGCCAGTGCTTAGGTCCGTCCCTGCATACGGGCATGTGCAAACCAAACAGCGCACTAGACGATTCATTGCATGCTTGACAAAAGATAAAGTGCATAACGATAAACTCCTAACTAGATTCAAACAATCCAAGGCCAAACACCCTAATGATGATAGATCACCCTCCATGAAATGCAGCTTATGGACACTGTATTGGGAGTCTGTTTCTTCCACTACAATTCGGCGATAGCCCCTAGAAGATGTGATGAAGGGCCTTTGGAGAACCTCCGTGAACTCCAACGACTCCACATCAAGAGCACATGGGCTATGTTGTGAGATCGCATGCAGTAGCCGCCCCTCATGATAGCAAAACAGAATGCCAATAACTGATGCTCCATCCTCACTCGCCCCATCAACATTCACCTTCACAACGCCCTCTGGGGGTGCTGACCAGGAGGTCGGCCAGACTGAGGGAGGAACATGAGTCAGTTGGGATCATAAAGAAGTACAAAACTCAATCGCCTCCGCAGCCGCATGCATAAGTATATCAACATGAGTAAAAGCCATTATACTCATTGTGAGAACTAAGGTTCGATTATTATCTTCGTCTTCAATATATATATATATATATATATATATATATATATATATATATACACACGGCATTGTTATTCCGAATATATGTAATATATCTGTCAATAACGTGCTACAAATTTCCAAATTGATGAGCATTTGCTAATGTGTAATAATTGAATTGGTCAAATTAATTTGGTTCAAATGTCTTTATCTAGAAATACATGGCGACGTTATGAAATGTGTCAAAAGCTAAAGGTTATTTTTCCAAGTGCCGGACTTGATATTTTTTGGGCTAAAGCCGAATCGTCGAAATAAGTTTTTTAGTTCGAAATTACAAATTTATCGATTCGAATTATGCCAAGTAAATTTTTTTACGGGCCTTTATCGATTCTAGTAAATTTTTTTGGGCCTTTATATTATGTTGGATCGGATTGTTGGGCCTCCTCCGCTTTCAAGGTGGGCCGGCTCTGGTTTTTGCTTTCCTTGAGTTGTAACACAATGACACTTGTCCTTTAATTCATGTGTCATGTTAAAAGTTATTTTACGAATTTTAAACACTTTTTTCTATCCTATAATCAATGTTTATAAATGAATTTTTATTTATGATCGGTGGGCCTAAAGGACAATATAAGATGGTAAATGATGAAATAGATGAAAAACTAAGACATTTGGTTGAGAAGAATGACAAAAAGAAGAGATGATAAAAAAAATCTTTAATGATAATTAAATATATTTTTATTTTTTCAAAGCAAAATCGGGTAAATTAACTAAACGTTACTACATTTTCCTTGGAAATGTTCAAAGTCAAAATATCACTCCGTTTTTAGCGTTTCCATTGTTTCGATAATTTTCTATACCCTACTTGGGAAGGAGCACCCAATAGGATTTGTGCATTCCAAGATCGCATGACATTCATGAAAAAATGCCAAACGTTATTACTTTTTCGTGAAATGTTACTACGATTGTTTGATCATTATTACATTATGTAGCAATGTTACTACTTCGTTGTTCAAATGTTACTACGTTGTTGTTTACATGTTACTACCTCATAATCCAAAGAGCAATAAAACAAGATTCCATACCAATAGATCAACGAATTTGAAAGCGAATTGAAGAACGAAACAAGATTTTTGTAAGACGTCAATAAGATAGCAACACAGATTCTCTACACGGACTCCAAAACATTATTTCATCAACAAAACACCCAAATTAGAATATAAAAGCATCAGTCAAAAAAAAAAGAAAATAAAAAAGCATTAACTTCTCTATGGAAGAGTTAACCAAATCGGAGCATTGAATCTGTAAAAACGTAGACACAGTAGTACAAAATCAGGCAGATTTTCATTCACAAAAACGTAGACACAGTAGTACTCTCACGATTTGCAGATGGAGCATCGCCTCATGGGATTTGCAGTTAATACAATAGGAAAAGGCCGTATGAATCCAGAAGAATGTTGAAAGTCCGAATGTTGGGTTCAATTCCAGCACTTTGAAACTTGTCATAACACTTCTCCATGATACCAATTTGTCCACTGCTTTCAGCCTTCTTAACACAGTACCCAATCTACTTCTCCATTAGCAAAAAAAAAAAAAAAAATGAGACCTAGATTAACATACTGAGAATTAAACGAGCAATGGTTTGAGGATTAAACTTACATTTACTGCAAAAATTCATCGGGAAAATGGTTGTGGCGGCACCACGCCTCCTATTAGCAGCCACTTATTTTTGAAGACGATGTAGAAGAAGAAAACTCGATTAAGAAGCTTCTAAACCGCCGATGGAGAGAGAGAATGTCAAGGATGTGAACTGAACTGTATAATAGACGGAGACCGGAAGGAGGGAAGTCGGCGGCGGGAGCTTGAAGATAGTGTGGAGAGACCGATCGTTAATACAAAAGAGGAAAGATCGAGGGATTTGCGAGAGAGAAGATGATGGAGGCTAGGGTTTCTAGATTTTGAGATAATAGATGAATGAGTCGGATAATGGAGGAATGATAGGTAGTTATAATTATAAAAGGTATTTTTGGATATACATTTTTTTGTCATCTTTACAACCAATCAGATTATTTTCGTTCTTTTTTTAATAAATAAGATGTAAAACCCGTCTCTACTTACGACCTTTTCCTATAATTTTTTTGAAATATCAATAGGAAGGTGACAGATTTACTATAACTTAATTTCACAATATACATTGTGCCTTTAACATACCATTTATTTTAGTTGTTGTGAATAATATTATTTTTTGTTTGTAAAAAAACAACTTTTTGTTCAAGTAGGGTTCCCAACAGCTAGCCCTTGCTAGTGAATACTATCTTCCAGCTCAGTGAATAACAACTCTGGCCCTAGTGAATAACTTTTCATGTGTTCATGATAAGATCATAGTCTTTTATTTAGTTGCATAAAACATGTTCTAAGTTAAGTTCCGGTACAAGGCCGGTCCTAGGAAAATCGGGGTCTTAGATGGTTTATCGGATGAGGCCCAATGTTCAAAATCGATAAGAGGTTGAGTCACTGGTGAATTAATTTTAGGCTGGTTGGAATTGAGCCTATTAGATTTTTTTATTTATTAAAACAAGTATTTTAGGGCATACATGTTGAGTGGGCCTAGCTAAGACAGCCGTCTGAGCTGTCTAATGGTAGGACCGGTCATGTTCCCATATAAACAATCGCGGACCAAAATAATTATTTTAGGGTGATGGTGGTAAAAATAATAGGGCGGGCCCGGCCATGGGCGAGAGCGTGTGGGCAGATGAATAACTTTTTTTATCCATTAGATGATGTAGTATGATAATCTATGAATTCACCTACTCGGTACATATAACTCACCAAAGGTGCCCGACAATACCTCGACGGATTAGTCCAGACATCGGTTGTGCGAGGATACTTCTTGAAAAAAAAAAAAAAAAAAAAAAGAAAAGAAGAAAAGAAAAGAAAAAAGGTACCTATAACTGTAGAAGGTACATGTTATGTCACTTGTTATATATCTGAGTAGTTATGACAATAACATTAACAGTTTACATCGATCAGTACAAAGGTTAAATATCCGGAGAATAGATCATCTTAATCGTTGATTCATGATCAAGACCGAAAAAATCAAATACATTTTCAGACAGGATGAATGTATTGACAGCAACGTCGTAAATAAATCGGTTATACGTCCAACAACTAGAATTATGGCAGATGAAGTTTGATCTTGGTTATAAATTTGTATATTAGTACAACTAGCAGCAGTTTCTTTCCAAAATTGTTGTGGAACTGATGCCGTGTATTGACTTGTTGGATCCGCAACAGAGTTGTACTCAGGGTCACACAATGGATCTGCAACATGGATTATTAGTCTTTTAATCATGATTATAATATATATATATAATGCTCAAAACAATGTTAAAATTATATAAAGTCGAGACATGATAAAATTAGAAGATGGATCAACCATTTTAGTCAAGCATAGCTAACGAGGACGATAAACCTGAGTACTACATACTCACTAGATCTATTATGGTCCAACCCGACTAATCCCCCTCCCGGTACGGAGTGGACACATAAGCAATAGGGGTCCATGCATGGACCCCACTAATAAAAAAAAAAAAGGGTTTACTTTGAATATTGTTTTTTTATCTGTAATGTACGCTTACCAATTTGTGGATCTCCGGATATTGCTGTATACTGGACATTCTTTTGCGTAGAGGAAACAATTGCAAATACTAGCACCTCATTTTCTTGTGCTAGTACCTCATCTGCTTGTGTTTCCTCATCTTGTGAAGAGGAAGCAATTGCAAAAACTAGCACCATCATGAAGAAGAATGTATACTTTAGCATGATGTCTTTTATCTCTTTCTCTCTCTACTTCTTGAATATATAACTATTAATGTTTATGTTTCTATTTCTCTTTTATTTGGATAACTCTAAAATAATGGAAAGACTTCCCTCCTTTTATATATAGTGCATCTTTTACCCATTGGCCGGACAATATACTATGTGCATAAAAAATGACGATCCTCTATCATTATGGAGTATTATTTAATCAGTTTCCATTTATTGACCAATTAATATGAACGGCAAGAGATCGAGTTTTGTGGTTTAACTTGTTACAATATGTAAATCAGTACGTGGTCAATGTTGGAATCATTATATAATATAATGTGCTTTTCAAAAATATATAAATAAAATATTAGCAGGTCCTAGGTTTTATCATTGTGATACGGTAAAACACCCGTGTTTTACGATGTAAATTACTTTTACAAAGAAAAAAAATACTCTTAAGTTTTGTTGTATAAATAAATGTATCCATATTGCACAATAATACATCCACGCACCGTAGAAGATCAACAACATGTTTCAGTACTTTGCTTCTAGCAATTGATTATGTTCGTCTGTTTCATTTAAAGTAATTTTGGGCTTCAAAAGTATAACAATGTTGTTATAAAAATGTAATTTTTTGTTTATGATTACAAAATCATGATTGTATTTCCCTAGCACCAAGTTTTTCTCACATCAGGTTTTCTAAACTAGTGTTTTAAGGAGGTGTGGGAAGCCCATTGATGACACATGTTTTTGGGGAGGCCGGGAGGGCCCAAAAACCTTGTAATTCACTCATGTTCATTTAATAAAATTTACAAGGTTTTCCAAAAAAAAAAAAAAAAAAACCCTGGTTGCTATAGTGTTTTTGGTTTTGTGGATTCTTTATCTTTACAACCCAATTGAGACCGGTTAAAAGCACAAATAATTATACGAGATTTAATCTGAATATGGTATTATAATGAGGAGATATATCGTCGACATTATAGTACCATTTGGTGACGGGTTAAAAGGCCTAAAATGGGGGATGTATTGTCATTAATTCGTGACTTAATAAAGTACAAATGACCATTTAATGAGGAAATGACCCTATAATTCATTATTTACTGAGGGGGTAAATAACCTCGATTAATGAGGGAATCTGGTCATTAAAAATAATTTTTTTTGAGGGGCATTAAAAATAATTTTAATGAGGGGCATATAAATAATGAAGTTTGACTTGGTGAACTCCTTATGTGTTTTTATGTGACTATTTAGTTTTCTTTTACAAGTATCGATGCTAGTTTGATTAGTTTTACTTTTTTCTTTCTTTCTTTTTTCATCTTTATGATATACTACCTCTCTCCAAAAATGTAATTTCATTTATTTTCTTTCATAATGTAAGTTCATTTGTTAGCAGCCGAAGATTTATTACATTTTTCTTCTTTTGTCTCTTATTTATTATCTTCTCACCCACTTTTAACTAGTTTTCATTAATAACAGTCAAACGTCATTTTAGATTTTTTTTTTTATTATCAAAACTAATGACACATAACCAATTTAATCAACTTTCTTAATATGTGTAAAAATACTCAAATAAACTTACATTTTGAGACGGAGGTAGTAGATTGCAATGCCTCGGAAAGGAAAAACTACTTAATTAGCAGTAATGATACAGCTACTATCATGCACTCCCCAACTCCTTCTTTAAAATAAAAAATAAAATAAAATAAAATAAAGAAGGAGAAACTACAATGGCCAACTCTTTTTTTCTTTTCTTTGATTTTAATGGATATGACGATGATTGCTTTCACATATTTTAGCCAGAATAATTTGTAAATTAACAATGTGTGTGAACCCTGTGGGTAATTGGATGTGAAAGTTTTGATTACAATTTTACTGATTGTATTTATGCATTGGTATTTATTTTTAATGCATGCTTTAATCTTGATAATTAACACATAAGTTCATTATGTAATTGTCATAACACACTTTATGTTTTTTCTAAAAGCAATAATCAAATTATAAAAGACCCAAATCTAGCCAGGTGCAATAAAGGGTAAAAAGAAACAAGTTTACAAACCAGACCTCTATCAAACAAAACAAAGCAAACACACATACTAAAACCAGGGTTATGATCAAGTCGACTTATCGTTGTATTAAAACCAATTGGTGGTAGTAAAGGTCTTATATTTCCTTATACATTCAAGAGTCATGACAATCTGTCTCTAACAGTTTTAAACTTCTCATCATACTTATACATGAATTAAAGGCTCTTATTATTGTTCCTCCTACCACCATAGGAGGAACAAAGTTGAAAAGAGCCTCCCAATTACCAGTGACCGCACCGGACGAAGATATCCAATTGAAGATCTTCAACTAAACATTGCTTGCAAAGGAACAAGAGAGGAGCAAATTCCTGAACATATATCTATCTTCATCAACATAATTACAGAAAGGGCATAAAACACATTGTAATAGGAATACATGTCTTTGCAATAAGCACACGTACGTGTCGGTATACGCCTGTGATTACCTCTCTTTAATTTCGTAATCAATTTTTAGCAGTTGAAACAAAATTTCTCTATGTTTATTTATTTATTATTACATTATACATCATAAGTTCCTTATGTATTGTCCTAACAAGCTTTATTTAATCAATTTTTAGCCATCGTTAACCTAAGTATTGCTACTGACACAATCATTTATACACAAATGTCACAACTTTATTATACACTATTGATCATCATAGATCTACATCATGTTCAAGGGGTGCTACATGACACACGCTCAATGATGTAAAATCAATTTGTTTCATCTGATTATGTCTGAATGATTGAGTAATTAGCCTTATTCGTCAAATAAAGAGAGCATAGTATTTTTAATTCTTCTGTCTTCTACAACAACTGTGATTATAATTATATAATGCCCGATGGATCATCAATTTTATTTCGATATCGTGACTGGATTTTTTTATTTTTATTTTTTATTTTTTTCAGAATTCGCCATTAGATGTCATTGCAGTTCAAGTAGTGCGTGAGTGGTTCTTAATTCTTCATTAAATCTTGCATGACTTCCTTTGTTTATTATTATTTTTTTTATTGTTTGTTTGTTTGCATTGTCCTTTGAATCATTCATATAATAAATTTTGCAAATAATATAGGTAAAGTTAGACACAAAAAGAAAAGAAAAAGGAGATGGACTATATATGAAAAACATAGTCAAAACATAATTGAAAACTACGGCAATCAAACATAATTGTGACATATAGGTATACAACAATGAAATCAGAAAGGGTACATGAAACATTTGAAAACTACATAAAAACAAAAACAATTTAAATAACCACAAGAACGACTATTGTACAAGAAAAAATCATCAAAAAACACACACATATTATGCAACAATGTTTGATCAATTGGTACGTCTGTGATCTGTTTGAATGTTGTTGCCCGCTTGCCCATTCTTCAATCCCTAAAACCCTCCAATAAAACAACAAAAAACATAACATAACTTTTGTAGTCAATTCCGTACGTTTGATTTTAGTGGTCAAACTAAGGCAGGTTCAAATCCTTCAAGAGACAATTGTATGATTAATTGTACGGGTCATAGGTGATGTAAATCAATGAATCGCCTTGATTAGCAATCAAATCAAATGCTTCCGTAGAAAGGACGAAAGTATTGACATCAACGCCGGATGCAACACCAACAACTTGAACTCTGACGGTTTTTTTATCACCGAATTGGTTATGAATCGTTACAGAAACACATCCTAACCACAAATTTTGTGGAATTAATGCCTTTAGCGTAGTATTGGGATCAGTAGTAGTGGAGCACACAGGGTCTGCACCATTAGTTAGTCTTAATACAATGTAAAAAAGAATAATATTACTACATGTCACAATCAATCTGACATAAAATATACCACAATCTGATATCAAATCATAAAACGCAAAAACGATTAGAAAGCCAAAGAGTTTATACTTTGTAGTACACTTACAGATTGTTAGATCCCTAGATATTGCGGTATATTGGGCATCATCTGCTTGTGTAGCTGAAGCAATTGCAAATACTAACACGATCGATCATGAAGAATGCATACTTTACCATGACTTCCATCTTTCTCTCTACTTCTTGAATAATTTAGATGATAATATATGTATATGTTTCTTTTTCTCTTTTGTTTGGATGACTTGAACAAGGAATAACTCCCTCATTTTTATAGTGTAATTCTTTTTTTTCTTCTTCTTTTTCATACATTGGCCGGGCGATATTATGCACATATAAAATACCAATGCCGGTGAGAAAAGTTTGTGGGAGGACTAATTAATAATGATTACTTTAGGGTCTATACATTGACCAATTATTATGATAAGAGAAAATTTTAAGTTAATGTTATTAAGTTTATAGAGAAATGTTGTTTCGACGGCTAAAAATTGATTACATAAAGTTTGTTACGACAATACATAATGAACTTCTTATGTAATGTAACAATAAATAAAAATAGAGAAAAGTGGTCAAAATTGTGTGCTTATACAGTTATACTTATAATGGTCTTCATTTGATGTCGGGGTAGATGTAGAAAAAACACTTATTACAGAAAGCTATTATGTTCATGTTCCAATTATTGTATAATATTATGTCGTACTAGATTCTATTATCGTGACTCGACTATTATTATTCTTCGTTTAGGTCAAATAAGAGAGCAATTTTTTATTTCTCTAGTATCTACATCGGCTGTATTTGTTGATATGTTAGTGTTTTTTCATGCTCTATTGCCGAATTGACACAATCAACAATAAAACAATTTCTCGTAATTAAAAAAAAACAATAAAACCACTTAACCTAAGGAAAAAAAACAATTATATTGGGTTTTGGTTAGCAAAATGTTGAAATCTTAAAATAAAATAAAAAAACTAATCAATGTATAAACTGTAAATAATATATTGCAGTATCATCTCACCGAAAAACTTAAACTGATGGGAAGATAGATAATTAATATATTATATATATACTTTAAGACGCATCCACAATTGTGGACCGCTTCATTTGTGCTTGAGGCGAAATTTGAACTCGAGACCTGATGCTATGATATTTATGTAAGCTACCGTCCCACAAAAACTTAAATTGGTGGAGATGTTAACATAATACAGTCATATAAAAGGAGAAAAAAAAACTATTTTCTTGCTTACTTTAATTATTAGGCACATATATATGATTTCACCGAAAACTTTCATGTTATAGCAAAGGGATGCATTATGTTCATCTTTCTACTCTTTTTCTTTCGTATGTACTTCTAGTACGTGGAAAAGGATACGATTAGATGAATACGATGTATTCATTCAACAAAATCCATCTACAACGGTACATTGTATCATAAAATTATTCCCGCTTCATCACCGATCGCATAAGAAAAAAGTGGTCAAATATTACAAAAAGCTAGTATGGTCATGTTCCAATTATTATATAATATTATGCCTTACTAGATTCTATTATCGTGACACGGCCTATTATTATTATTCATCGTTTAGGTTAAATAATTTTTTTGAAAAGCCAAAATTCATTTATTATCGTGAAGATCTTTAAAATCGATTTAAAATGTTCCAAATGTTCCACAAAACTAGCAGATACAAACATCATCCTTTTTAGCCCAACATTTGCTAAAAAAACGAGTACAAAATGTCCTTCATCCCAAAATAATGGGTGCAAAAAGCGAGTTCAAAATGGGTGCATTAGACTCAATCTCTTAACTCCTTGATCCTATGAGGCGGCATTCATCGGATTAGCCTTCCACTCTTCCCACTCCAATTTCTTGAGACCCTTAGAATGAGACAACCAAGAAAATGATAATCTTTGAACTTCCCTGAATATCATCTCCCTAAATAAATGGAGCAATTTTTTATTTCTCTAGTCATGTACAACGGTTGTATTTGTTGATATGTTAGATTTTTTATGCTCTATTGCCGAATGGACACAATCAACAATAAAACAATTTCTCATAATTAAAAAAAAACAATAAAACAACTTAATCTAAGGAAAAAAAAACAATTATATTGGGTTTTAGTTAGCAAGATGTTGAAATCATACCCAAAAAAAAAAACTAATCAATGTATAAACTCTAAATAATAGATTACACTACCATCTTTCCGAAAAACTTAAACTGAATAGAAGGTAGATAATTAATATTTTATATATATACTTTACGTCGACGCATCTACAATTGTGCTTGAGGCGAAGTTTGAACTCGGGACCTCATGCTATGATATTTATGTAAGCTACCGTCCCACAAAAACTTAAATTGGTGGAGATGTTAACATAATACAGCCATATAAAAGGAGAAAAAAAACTATTTTCTTGCTTACTTTAATTATTAGGCACATATATATGACTTCACTGAAAAATTTCATGTTATAGCAAAGGGATGCATTATGTTCATCTTTCTACTCGTTTTCTTTCGTATGTACTTTTAGTATGTGGAAAATGATACGATTAGATGAATACGATGTATTCATTCAGCAAAATCCATCTACAGCGGTTATATCATAAAATTATTCTCGCTTCATCACTGATCGCATAAGAAAAAAAGTACATCGATTAGACATTTTCAGCAAATCATTCAACAAACAAACACAATCAACGACGACAAATGGAATCAATATACATCGATTGGACTTTTTTTTTTTCGTTACAAGGAAAGGGAGATTTTAGGTTCTCTTTATTGCATGCAGGGGAGTCATGTATAATTTTAGGCTCGGGCCAAATATTGTTTTAAACACTTCTAAAGAAAAAGTAACTAAGATAAATGTTTTTCAGTCCGGTCGGTTTTTTACGATTTTTCGAATCAATTTATTACGGTTTTGATATTTTCGAATCGAATCGAATTGGTCATTTTTTCGAATTGGGTGAACCAATACAGTCCGGTTTGGTTCAGTTTCGGTTTTCAGACTGTATTTTATTTACCATAAAATTTTTATTTTTTTCTTCTAAAAATGAGACAAACACCATTATTGACACCATAAGTCAGCAGGTGGTCGTTGTAACGACAATTTCAAAGGTTGCTTTCAATTTTCACGATCAAAGGATGAAGAATATTAGAAGAAGCAAGAACGGCCGGTGAGCTCAAGCGGCGGTTATCGCGGTTGGAAAGCATTTTAGGTTTAGGTTTAGGTAGAAACGATGAAGTATAAGGTTTAGAAATTTAGGGTTGTGTGTGGGGGTTTTTATAGTAGGAGCTAGTGAATAAATTAAATTATATATATATATATATATATATATATATATATATATATATATATATATATATATATATATATTATAAATGAAGTATAACCGATTCGGTTCGGTCATACCGATTTTTATGGATAAAACCGAAAAGCGAATTGGATTTAGGTTGTTTTTTCTTCAATGAAAAACCGATTGGAAAACCGCGGTTCATCATTTTCCGGTCCGGTTTAATCCAATTCGATCGATCGATCAGGTTTTGCAATTTCTCAGACACCCTACTAGTCACATATCAACTCTGTTTTGGCTTGGAGTTATGGGTTTGGACAAATTAATAAAATCATATCAACTCCAGTATCTTGTTAGAGTGTTTAATACTACACCGTCCCAAAATGTAAGTTCATTTAGCTTTTTAGTTTCTTCCAAAATGTTAGTCCATTTAAAAACCAATAAAACATTTATTACATTTTTCTCCTTCTACCCATAATTTATTATATACTCAACAACATTTTACTACTTTGCATTCATACCAATGAAAGGTCATTCTAATTTTTTTAATCAAAATTATGACAAATAACAAATTAAACTAACTTTTTTAATATGTGTGAAAAAACTCAAATAGACTTATATTTTGGGACGGATGTAGTAAAATTTATCTTTCACCGTTTAAAAAAAAAAAATAAGGGAGGGAGAAGCATGCTGATTTGGTCTTGAGTAATGTACCGACCGACCCCTACATAGATTAGACTTAAGCTTTTTTCGAGTGTGGCGTTACATGCATCAAAACACTCAACAAACAGGACGGGACGGGACGGGACGTGACGTGACGTGAACATGAAAAACATGTAGGTGAAAAAGAAACTATGACAATCAAATATATATAATTATGACATTAAAAGATATACAAAACTAAAACACACAACAATTAATGAAATCAGAAAGGTAGTACATGAAACATTTGGAAAGTGGAAACTACAAAACAAAGGGAAAGTTAAATGGCCGAATTATGAACGACTATTGTACAAAAAATTAATTTGTTAAAACACAGATACACATTTCAAGCAAGAAAATTTGATCAGTTGTTACGTCTTCCATCAATCTGAATGTCGTTGCCCATTCTTCAATCTCTAAAACCAAAGGAAGAAAGAAAATAAAAATTAAGATCACGTACAAATTTAATCATTTAACTAGGTACGTACAATTTGTGTTTTAGTCATGTCTAGGCTTCGACTGTAAATTTTAATCCTACAACTTGCATTTTTATTTACAATTTAGTCCTCCGTCGCCGCCGAAAGAAGCTAGCTAGATGCTTTTAATATTGTAGAAAAAATCGAATTTCCATGAAAATTGCAAAACTACTCTTTTGACTTGCACAAAAATGACTTAATCTCTTAATTATAGGCCAAATATTTTAATTGTTCCCGATTTCTTGTCTTGTTAGCGTCACGTGGAGTTACTTTCCTGGAAAAAAAACCGACTTTGCCTAAAATTCACCCTCGCTCCTCCAATGACGGAGGACTAAAATTTGTTGAGACTAAAACAGCAAGTTGATGAGTTCTTAGAAGCATTTCAACAAACACCTAACTAGGTGGGTAAAAATTAGTTAGAGTTAATTACAACCAATTGAGCTTGTAGCTCTATATAAATGTAAATTGGGATCGCAGAAACTCAGTTAGTAAGTTCAATTTCATTCTGATGTAAGCACTTTATGCAAAATCATTCCATTCGGTTTTCCCGCCTTTTTCACATTCAAAATTGGGGAAGAACACCTTGAATGTTCTTGATCAATTCTTCATCTGTTTCTGTTTCTGTTTAATCATTTTGATCAATTTAGTGTTAATCATGTCTTTCAACAAAATTGCAAAAATAGAAGGGAAAAAAATGCAAGTCACAGGACCAAAATTGCAACCGAAACAAAAACAAGATTAAAAAAGTTTTTAAAATTTTCACCACCTTTTAGCTAGAACAACTGTATATATATCTGTTCCAAATTTTATTTGAGGGGGGACATAGGTGATGTAAACCGATCGATCGCCTTGATTAGCAATTTCTGTAAATGCAACTTCAGAAAGGATGAATGTTTTGTCGTCAAGGCCCGATGCAATATATACCAACAACTTGAACCCTGACAGCGTAGTGACCACCATAATAGTTGATTATGAACCGTTCTAGAAACACAACCATTCCACAGCGCTGGTGGAACGTATGCCCTCAGCAAATTATTATTATAGGGACCCCATTCGGATGCGCACACATTGCCTGCACCATGATCGAGTCAGTTAGTCATATAAAATGTTGTAAAATGCTACTAACGGAGAAGCAACCAAAAACAAAACGCTCAAAAATTATGTCAGTAGCATTACTCAGATCGAAAACAAAGCGCTCAAACAACTAGAGAATGAAAGAGTTGTTTATACTTAATTTATACTACTGTAGATACACAGATTTTATGTGACGAATTATATATGTCGCATAATATATTTGTCCTAAGTAAAAATTTATTTTGTATTATTTCCTATAAAAATTCTAGGGAATAATGTAAAATAGATAATTGATTAAAATCTCTTAAATAAATATTAGAGATTTAATTAATTTCAATGGCTATACAATAATATATGTGTGACACATTATATGTGTTACATGTTAAATATGCCATGAAATTGGAATTGTTTAATATTATTTTCCTAAATTAAATATTAGGAAATAATATGGAGACAATAAATCCTAAAATCTTTTAAATATAATTAGAAGATTTTATTGATTTATAATAAATGTGGAATATTCCAAAGATTGTCTAAAATCAATCGAATATTTCCTACATTTAATGCAAATCAATCATTAGCTTCCATTCACCACTATAAATAGGAGGCGCTTGGTCATTATTTGCAAAAGACACACGTGAAGACATTGAAGAGTTGATAGAAATCCCAGAACCAGAAGGTTCAAGCATTCATCAACAACACTCGAAGATCCTCAAGAAATCCTTGAAGTTCTTCAAAAGACAGAGAACAACAGAAAAAGAGAAGACAAAAAGAAGGTGAAAAGTCTCAGAGCAAAAGCTTCGAGCACTCTGCAACACCAAAGCATCAAAGATCTTCCAAAAAAAAGGCCGGAAGTTCTTCAAAAGAAGAAAATCCAAAAACATCTCCAACATTCGAAGATCAACAGAAAAGACTTGAAGTTCTTCAACAAGGGGATCGAAGGTAACATAAAAGTTCCTTCCAATCTTTGTCAACTTCAAGGCGCCTCCGCTATATCCGGAGTCGTGAACTCAAATTAAAAGCACCTCCGCTATATCCGGAGTCGTCAACTCAAAATTAAAAGCACTTCCGCTATATCCGGAAGGTCAACAATCAACACCAAATTAAAAGCACCCCGCTTATATCCGGGAGAGCATTAATCATCACCGAAAAAAAAGGAGAATCAAAGGATTCAAGAGATTGTACCACTTTTATTTTATAAATTAATAAAATTTTAGTTGTCACAATTTTCGTGTTTTCTTTCTTTGTATTTCGGGGATAACAACGGAATTAGTGTTACAAATTCTCGCACGCCCTTGATGGGACCAATCTCTCCTTTCATCTCTCCTTTCCAAAGAAGTCAGAAAAAATGGCACCAAAGGTTGCTTTACCGCTCGAAGGTTCTTCTTTGTTAAGACTGTGGCTTTGAAGGGCGCGCTTACAAAGGTGGTGCTGCTAAGGTAAATTTGTTTCGTCATCTCGAGGACAACTTTCCGGACCTATCACGCGCGAAGCATGTCAAAGGAGTTTGGCATCAACCTCCTTTTCCCGCATGAAGCTTCCGATAGACCCACGTCACCAATGGTTGCGGACGTAATGATGGCCGAATTCCACAACTCTTGAGGAGCATATTGCTACCTCACGAAGGCCATTGAAGCCCTCACATCGCATGTTCAGACTCAAGACATGCAAATTGCGAAGCTTGCCAGCAAGATTGATTCCGTTGGGGAAGCAAGTAAGTCAAAAGAAGTGATGCGTGATGAAGAGGACGAACACGATGTCACTTCCAAAGACCAAGAAGTCTTCAAGTCTACGCATATGGCAAACAACTTGAAGGTCGCTCCAGAAAACTCTTTCAAGGACCGGAAGGCTCCAAGTCCTTTACCTTGGCAAGCAATCTGAAGATCTCCCCCGACGGAACCATCCCTATCAGCCAACTCCAGGAGTTCATCATGGGGACGATCAATGACAAAGTCGGAGGGTCCATGAAGTCATCTCAGACTTATATCAAGCCATACACCAAAAGAATTGATGATTTGAAGATGCCGGTGGTTATCAACCACCAAATTTCCAAAGCAATTTGACGGAAAGGCAACCCCAAGCAAAGACGTCGCCCATTTCATTGAAACTTGCAACAATGCCGGGACCTATGGAGATCACCTGGTGAAGCAATTTGTGCGTTCTCTCAAAGGCAATGCGTTTGATTGGTACACTGATCTTGCCCCTGCCTCTCTGGATAGTTGGGAGCAACTGGAGCAGATCTTTCTCAATCGTTTCTACAGCACTCGTAGAACTGTGAGTATGGTGGAGTTGACCAACTCCCATGAGTGGAAAAGAAGAGAAGGTAGTGGATTACATTAACAGGTGGAGAAGTCTAAGTCTTAAGCGCAAAGACCAATTGTCGAAGCCTCTCGCCATTGAGATGTGCATTCAAGGCATGCATTGGGGATTGCAATACATTCTCAAAGGTATTCTCGCCGAGATCTTTTGAGGAGTTAGCCACTCGTCGCATGACATGGAACCGAGCATTGACGCCAATGGAGGTCAGGCCTCATTCGAGGATCCTAGAAGGATCAAGGAAAAACAAGAAATGAAGAAACACTGTTAAAAATTTGCTCCAAGAACGGAAAAGAAGAGTCCACGCGCTACCACCGTAGCTCCGGTAAAAGTTAACAACCCAAAGATCAAGCCAACCTGAATGGAGGAAGGTTGAGCCACGACAAGTTGAAAGACGGAGGCCAACTCGAACGAAAAGGCAACGGAGGAAGTATCCATTCTTCGATTACAGCGTACCCGCAATTTTTGATGAGTTGTTGAAATTGAAACTCATTGAACTTCCGAGAAACAAAGCGTCCAGAGGATGCGGCAAGAGCCACGAAGGTAACTATTGCAAATATCATCGCTTATTTGGTCATCCCATCGAAAAATGCTTTGTCTTCAAGGACAAGGTTATGCGTTTGGCGAGGAAGGAAAGATCGTGCTTGAAGAAGAGAAGGCAAGCACAAATCAAATCACCATAGCAGAGCCGACAAGTGGTCATTGCATGACCATCCAATTCGGATCACTCGACCCTGTTGAGATTAAATTCAACGACTCTCTACCCATAGCTAAGAAAGAATCTGGAACGTCTCCCAAACAAGCAAAAGTCGCTGCGGAAGAAAAGAAAAACTCAAGCCACGCCGAAGCAGACGACGATGGATGGATTCTCGTGACTCGCAAGAAAAAGCAAAGGAAGTCACCTTGTTTTAAATTGGAAGAACCAAAGACGATTTGTTCCAAGTCTTCCAAGACAAGAAGAGGCCGAAGGGCAAGAAAGATGAGAAGAAATCAAAGGAAGGTAAACAAGAAAGTGAAGAGGATCTTCCCCTGAAGGGGCCGAGTCTGAAGCCCTCATACTCCAATCACCTTATTAGAGTACATGCCCAAAAGAGTCCTCGAAAGTTTGAGACGACCGAAGAAAACTCGAGAGGATGAAGTTGTCCCATGTTACGCTATCCACACAGAAGAAAGATATGGTGAAAAGGAAAATGAAGATTTGCCGACTGAGGAAGCGGCTTCAAACAATTCAAAGCTTGCTTGCATGGTTGAGATCACCTTTACAGATGATGACATGCTTCTTGGATCGGGCCCCATAACCGCCCGCTATTTGTCACAACATACACACGTGAGCAAAAATTAATCGCGTGTTACTAGATGGAGGATCAGCTGTCAACATATTGCCGCTCCGAGTAATGAAAGAGTTGGGTGTCTCTATGGATGAACTCTCCGACAGTCGCCTTATGATCCATGGATTCAACCAAGGGGGGCAAAGAGCCATTGGTGTAATCCGACTTGACATCTTGATAGATGAACTATCTTCAAAGCGCCTTTGTTCCATGTGATTGATGCCAGAACGTCCTACAACATGTTGCTAGGGAGGCCGTGGTTACACGAGAATGGAGTCGTCCCTTCAACCCTTCATCAATGCTTTAAGTATTGGCGCAATGGTGTTTTAAGAAAGGTCGTTGCTGATGAAAAACCTTTCACTGAAGCAGAAACTCACTTTGCAGATGCAAAATTCTACCTGAAGCCGGCTTCTTTGAAGATAGTAGGCATTTCCAAGTCACAAGAAAATGATGATGAGAGAAGGCCACACCGTCGAAGACAAGAGGAGGTTGGCAAGCATGGAGAGACAAAATCATCACTTCCTCAACACCAAAAATCCAAAGCGATGAGTGGACTGACGCTGCCACTTCCCAAGATCAATGCCGTACAAACAGATGCTCCTCTACAGGGGTTTACCCGTCCTAAAGAAGGTCCGGTTATAGAACATGGAATATTGCCACCACAAGGAAGGAAGGTTTTGATCCTATTGCTTACAAACTCCTCGCGAAGGCAAAGCAAATGGATCCCGAAGCCCCCGCTTCTAAAAATGGGGGCAAAAACGAAGAACTGGAGAAATGCAAAAATCCACAAAAGCTAATGTTCGGTTATTGGGTCCCGAAAGGTGCAGGGTATAATCCTCACCGCTTCGTCCGTATCTCAATAAGGAAGGCAACCAATAACTATATTGGAGTTGAAGAAGAATCATCATCATCAAACATCCCAGAACCTCTACATGAAAGGCCATCGGTGTTTGAGAGGTTGCAACCCAAGAAAGAACGTGTATCGGTCTTTGAAAGGCTTTCGGTCACAACCAAGAACCCGCCAAAATCTAAGGGTGTCAAGAGCCGAAATCGATCAACACACAGGCATGCTCCCGGAAGGGAGATGACAAACATTGACTCCAAAGAAATCAAGAGCCTGATCCCGTCTAGAATGAGGCGTCATACATGTCTTCTCGTTCATTGTGGAAATATAATGAAGGCTAAAATGCGCACGGTGGTCTACACTAAAACTGCTGCCAAGCACGATATAGAGAATGCGCAAGAAAATAAGCCTGAAGAAAGCGTTGGATCCTCATATATTATCACCGTCGGTGAAGAATTGTATCTCGCCGTAACTAGAACGGTGTTAGAAGAAGTCATGGAACTTGATGAAGTGAAGGAACGGGCTTCCGTCTATCATATCACCTTGGGAAATGATGAAATTGAAGAAGATGCTGAAGAAGCACCCCGGGAGCTAGAAGAAGGGGTCGAGTCCACTATCGATGAATTGAAAGAAGTCAATCTTGGCACCCAGGATGAGCCGCGACCAACCTTCGTCAGTGCCCTCTTGTCTTCAGAAGAGGAAAATGTCTACTTCGAACTTTTACAGGAATACAAAGACGTATTTGCATGGACGTACAAAGAGATGCCTGGTCTAGACCCAAAAGTAGCCGTTCATCAATTATCTGTAAAGAAGGGATCGCGTCCTGTGAAGCAAGCTCAAAGAAGATTTAGGCCGGACCTCGTGCCTCTCATAGAAGCAGAAGTCAACAAACTCATTGAAGCGAGCTTCATTCGTGAGGTTAGATATCCAACATGGATTTCAAGCATCGTACCCGTGAAGAAGAAGAATGGGCAAATTGCGGTAATCTGCGTTGATTTTCGAGACTTGAACAACGCATGCCCCAAAGATGATTTTCCTTGCCAATCATCGAAATGATGGTAGATGCAACCACTGGTCACGAGGTGTTATCCTTCATGGATGGATCTTGGGTTATAATCAAATCCGTATGGCTCCAGGAAGGGAAGAACTCACGGCATTTGAACGCCCAAGGGTATTTATTGCTACAAGGTGATGCCATTTGGATTAAAGAATGCGGGGCAACTTATCGCGCGATGATGAGAAAATATTCGATGACATGCTACACCAACACGTTGAATGTTATGTTGATGACTTGGTCGTCAAGTCGAAGAAGAAGGCCGACCACATAAACGACTTGAGATTAGTCTTTGATAGGCTCCGAAGATTCCAGCGAAGATGAACCCCAAAAGTGCGCATTTGGAGTCGATTCGAGCAAATTCCTCGGCTTCATCGTCCGTCATCGAGGAATAGAAAGTCGACCAGTCAAGGTTGAAGCCATTATGAAAATGCCGAGCCTCGTAATCTGCATGAACTTAGAAGCCTGCAAGGGAGACTAGCATACATAATGAAGGTTCATATCAAACCTCGTTGGAAGGTGCCAACCTTTTAGCCATCTGATGAAAAAGGGAGTTCCGTTCGAGTGGGATAGCTCATGTAGAAAAGCATTTGAAAGCATTAAATCATACTTGATGAATGCCCTAGTCTTGGCAGCCCCTATCAAAGGTAAACCTCTTATCCTTTACATCACCGCGCAAGAACGGTCGGTAGGTGCCTTCGCTCGCTCGGGAGAAAGACAAAGGCAAAGAAAGTGCATTATATTATTTGAGCGGGACAATGACTCCTCATGAGGTGAAATACTCTCCAATTGAGAAACTATGCTTGTCGCTCATATTCGCCATCCGAAGTTAAAGCACTACTTTCAAGCTCATATTTGTGCATTTGGTGTCAAAGGCAAATCCACTTTGAAATATGTCATGTCCAAGCCCGTCTTTGTCGGATAGATTAGCAAGGTGGTATCTCCAACTTCAACAATTTGAAATTGTTTACGTGCCTCAAAAGGCCGTCAAAGCGGCGGTGCTTGCGGACTTCTTGGTGATCACCCAATCCCGCGAGAATGGGAGCTCTCGGATGATTTGCACGATGAGGATGTCATGGTGATTGAAGTACTTCCGCCTTGGAAAATGTATTTTGATGGAGCGGCGAGGCGAGACGGTGCTGGCGCTGAGTCATTTTTATTTCCCCAGAAGGTGAAGTGCTCCCATACTCATTCAAATTGATGGAATGTTGCTCCAACAATGTTGCTGAATACCAAGCTTTGATCTTAGGGCTTGAGATGGCAATGGATGTAAAGCAATGCAGATTAAATGTTTATGGCGACTCTCAATTGATCATCAACCAGCTTGAAGGCACTTACGATGTAAAAAAGCCAGAGTTAGTCCCATACTACGAGTATGCAAGAAAAATCATTGCTTACCTTGGCGACGTCACAATTGAGCATGTTCCAAGAAAAGAAAATAAGCAAGCGGACGCTCTAGCAAACTTGGCTGCGACATAATCGCAATCGGCGATGGAAAGACGCAAGTCCCCGTCGTGAGTTAAATGGGTGGTTCCTCCATACTTCGAAGAAGATGAGGAAGAAGATAATGATAGTTATCTGCCTCGTGTCATGAAATAGACCAAGAGGATGGCGTCATCCATTAGTGGAGTACTTGAAATACGGAAAGCTCCTCGACGATCAAAAGAAGAAAGTTGACATAAGACGGCGGGCTCCACGCTTCTTCCTTCACAATGATGTCTTGTATCGGCGTTCTTTTGAAGGAGTCTTTCTTCGTTGCCTTGAGAAGATGAAGCTCTTCACGCCATAGAGGAGGCTCACTCCGGGATTTGTGGCGCCCATCATCCGGATCGAAATCGCATTTTCGCATTAAAAGAATGGGATACTGCGGCCGACCATGGTAAAAGATTGCATGGATTACGCCGAAAATGTGAAGCATGCCAATTCCATGCTAACTTTATTCATCAACCTCCCGAGCCATTACATCCAACAAGAGCGGCATGGCCCTTTGATGCCTGGGGAATGGATGTGGTTGGTCCCTACCGAAATCATCGGGCCAACATCTTTATATCTTGGTCGCCACCGACTACTTCTCTAAATGGGTCGAGAAATTTGCACTACGCCAGGTGAAAAAGAGGATGTAGTCCGCTTCATCCGAGTAAACATCATCTATCGCTATGGAGTTCCACGCTACATCATCACGGATAATGGGAAGCCGTTCGTGAATAGCTTGGTTGATAAGTCGTGTGGCGATTCGACTTCAAACAACACAGTCCTCCATGTACAATGCGCCGCCAACGGACTTTGTGAAGCTTTCAATAAAGCGTTATGCAACCTGTTGAAGAAAGTGGTTGCAAGGCACAAGAAAGAGCGCACGCGGCGGATGAGTGAAGCTCTATGGGCATACCGCACAACTTTTCGGACGCCAACTCGGACCACTCCTTATTCTCTTGTATACGGTGTTGAAGCCGTGTCTTTGCCTTGAGAGGCAAATCCTTCGCCGAGAATCGCTATCCAAGAAGGTCGACGGATGAAGAAAATGCTCGCCGCTTGAAGAATTGGAAGCACCGGACTAAAAGCGACCTGTGCTCAACGTAATCTTGAATGCTACCAAGCACGGTTGTCAAAGGCATTCAACAAGAAAGTGCGTCCGAGATCATTCCAAGTTGGTGAAACAAATCCTGCAAAGTGAGAAGACCTATCATCTTGACACATAAGTCCAAAAACAAGTTCACCTCAAAATGGGATGGCCCCTATGTTGTTCGGGAGGTCTACACTAATGGAGCATACAAGTTGGTGGACAAAGACGGCGTCAAGCTTGGCCCAATCAACGGCAAGTTCCTCAAAAGTTTTACGATGACTCAAACAATGCTCCTAAGCACGAGCCTAAATTGCATTAATCATATCAAAAAAAAAAAAAAAAAAAATTGAACTACGTTTGACTTGATCCCCTAAAAGCATTCCCGGGCACGTGGCGACAGGAAGTTACTCCAAGTTCACCATACCAAAAAAAAAAAAAAAAGGGTCCATTCGAAAAAAAAAAAAAAGTGAATTTCAAGCTCGGTCATTACAAAAAAAAAAAGAACTTCAAAGAGATGGAAAGAAAATAATAAGATTTTATTGATAGCAATAAAGTTTTATTACATCTAGGAAGAAAGTAAATAAACAAGCAAATAAGAAATCTCAAGAACAAAAAAGGATTTAAACGGGTAGCTTGAAGTCTTCCAAGTCACGTCGGTTGCCTTCTAGTAACTCCTCATCTTATTCGAACATCAATCTCCTCCTTCAGAATGGAAATGTGCCCTCCAAGTCGGCGATCTCCCCCCTCAGTTGGGACACACGAGCGGTCAACCCATGTAGTCCCTCATCAAAATTGTTGAGTGACAAAGCAACCTCATTCTCCTCTTTCTGCAGGGCGGCCAATTCCTTTTGGAGTTCTTCTCTTCTACCTCGAATCTCTCCAAAGCCTATCTTGAGAAGATTGGACTTTTCAAGATGTACCTTCTCTACTATCTCGGCCTCTGAAAGATGTTCGCAAAGAATTGAAAGTTTTGCATCATGCTCCTCTTCAGGAAGCCGCTTCGAAACGTCATCCAAAGCAGCTCCGTAGTGTGAGGCGTTCCTAAAAAGTGTGTCCAGAAGAGACTTCAAATGGGAAAGGTCCAACACTTTGGTATTCTCCATCTCTAAGAATATTTCATAAACACCACTTTTAACGGAGGATAACTTGTCTATAGCGCAGCATGAGAGCTTGTCTCTGATAGATTCCCACAACGCCTCAAGAAAGTGGTGACGACACTTCGAGATCACGTCCCTTGGCTTGAACTCTGAAACCTCTGCCTTTCGGGGAAGTGAGGCCAAAGGAGGAAGTATGACGCGCTCTCTACTCACGGAATGGGCTGTAGAAAGACCTTCATCAACGTCTTGATCACCTAACTCAGTTTCACCATCGACGATCTGAGTGCCGCTCTCAGCGGTAACCTCCGCATTGGGCATAAGATTGGTACCAAAGTCATTTCTCTCATGAGAATGCAGGGATGGTAAAGTATCATTGCCATCTTCAACTGTTATTGGAAGAGTGTGCTCCTTCCCGACCTTTTGAGCTTCCAAGCTGAAGGCATCGGGACCGTTGGTTGATGGCTCGCTTTGTTGCGGAAGATTAGCCACGTATAGAGGTTCATTGTCCAACTAAAAAAATAAAAAAAAAAAAAAAAAAAAAAGTTGCAAAGTGAGCAGGCAATAAATATAATAAAAACAATGCAACGAATGAAGTAAGGGTCTTACAATCCTTGAAAAGTTTGTGATAAAGTGACTCGGAGATGGGACACCATCAAAAAGGTCGACCAATTAATGTCGCTATCCGTCAAGGAGTAAGTGATTACTGCTTCCCGGTACCTTTCCTTTGACGCCTCCAGTTCACATCGCTACGAGGAGAGCCGCCGCTAAGAACATTGCATCATCTAGTTGTCTCTTCTCCTTCAAATCGGTACGGACATCCTTGGGCTTTTCAACCGCCTTTCGGGTACAAAGAGGTTTTGGGAGAGTGATTCCTTGTGAGGTTCCGGAGGCTCGACGTTCTTTATCTTTATGATAGGGTACTATGCTTTGCTTTAGTAGAGCCCCTGTTAATGATCGCGACAGAGAAGATCTTCCATCAAGCGGTCACGAGCCATGCACTTGTGGCCACCACTCACCAAAGTTGGAAGAGAAGTAACTATCATATTCCCGAGGGCTTTCGGGAAATACTACCTTGAGACGACTATTGGGAGTAAAGTACATTTCCCATAATTGTTTTCCGTCCCAATTGTGATCGGTGCCATCGTCAGGAGGTCCTTTGGAGCGACTTGGAAGAACCCAATTGCCGTGCGAACCGATCACGGGCTATACGGCTCGTAAAAGCATGCTCCATCTTGATGAAATACCAAGAAGCTCGGTCGCGACCGACCGAAAAAGACCGATCTCGAGTAGGCAATCCACCATCATCAACTTTAAGCTCTGCTTTGGTTCTTTTCGAACGGATGCCCACCAAGCGACGCCACGAGCTTGGTGAATAAGGTCTCGACCTTCATGATCATTGAGGTTTTGGATCCTCCTACGCCGCGAGTAAGAAACCATCATGGGTCCAGGCAAAGGTAGCGACACTCTGTGATGAGTTCCAAAATAACGTGCAATCCACCCAATGACGTAATGCCATGGAAGACAAGCATCCCTCGCTCGAAGCGGGCGAAGCGTGAAACCATGTTTAACCTCTATATATGCCGCCAATCTTTGGAACGGCAAGGCAATGAACTTTCCGTGGGCGATCGGACTTGCCATTTTAAAAGTCGAAGGCCTGATTGTCGCATCACTAGACGGGAGGGCAAACGAACACAACCAAAGAGCAATAAAAAGCGGCAAGGAAGGACTCCTCCTTTGAGTTTTCGTCAATATGAAGGCGAGCAAACAACTCTTCATCTTTTTCGACCATGTTTGAGGATTTTTCGCTATGGCGCCACTAGGATTTTGAGTATCCTTTGGACGATACGCTCCTCTTTTCTCCGGGGTGGGCTTTTTGTACACCGTCGACTTTTTACACCAATAATCAACCCAGCCGGGAGAGGGAACTTTCGGGTTCTCATGGTCATAAACGCCCACCAAGCAGTGAAGATATGCATCAAAAGATCTTTGGTGACTCACGGGAAGGGACTTCGCCCTTTGATGAGCATCTGAAGCAGTCAACTCGTCAACGCTAGGGATGACCTCCTCGTACAAATCTCCTGTGACAGGAAGTCCACCAATGTGCCATAAATCCGCTAAGGATATGGACATCTCTCCGGCATCAGTGTGAAGCGTATTAGTTTCTGGACACCATGCCTCGCAGAAAGCTCGGATGGCGCTTGGGCATTTGGAGTAGCTGAAGAGAGATGCGCTTAGGGCATCATATAGACCGGTCTTTTTCAGAATGCTTTTATTGCGGGAAAGCACATCTTCGAGCCATTCCCAATATCGCTCGATGAAGGTGAAGACTCCTGTGGTTTTTAACACGGTTCCCCATTGGACCTCGCCGTCAATGATTCGCCGACCAAGGGTGGAAAAAGTATGGCTCCGAGGCTTCGTGCTATTCGCCAAAGGGCATAGCGCGTACTCCACATGGCCGTTCGACCGCTTCAACTCCATGTAAAGTCGTGTTGTTGTGTCGATACCTTGGGTTAGGCTGCCAGAACGAGAGCCACTCATAGGTGGATGAACCGCAAGCTTAAACCCAGTTTGATCCGCATGTTCGGGACTATGTACAACCACCAAGTATCTTTTATTATTTTTCGCCACCTCCCGGAAAACTACCATGTTGAGAAAACCTGCATACTCACACACAAAAATAAAGGGGTCAAAAAAAAAAATCAGGGTCGAAAAAAAATAGTAATAAAGCATAGGGAGGGAAAGAGAATCGAGAGCTCTAATAAATAATAACAATAACATGCTGTGGGGATCATCTTGCTCCCTGACCGGGGGGACACACACAAAAAAAAAAAAAAAAAAAAAAACTGAAACTGAACGAGGGGCAAGAAAAAAGGGCTAAGACGTCTATAAAGAAAGAAAGAGGAAGCAGTCAACAATGGCTACCGCTATTCGACGCCGGGACAGAAATTTAGACAATAAAGAGGTGAAGATATACCGAACTCTATGATGCATTCTCTACAAGCTAGAGGCTACTTATATAGTACTGCAGAAGGAGGGGAATCTACAAATTTGCCCGTAGTGAAAGAAATATATTCTGAAATTATGGCAAGTTTAATTGCCCTTGAACAACAAGAAAAAAAAAAAAAAAAAAAAAAAAAAAAAAAAAAAAAAATAAATAAATATTGCCGCCTCAAGTTTACATGGCTTGAAGAAAGGGGGACGTATTACGCTGTATGTATTTTGCTATCTGCGTTGGGCTTGCCCCCCAAAAAAAAAAAAAAAAACAAAAAAAAAAAAAAAAAAACAAAAAACAACGGGTCCCCCCAAATTGGACACCTTCATGTCAACAAAATGTGTCGAAAATCGTGTCGAGACTCGCCGTTACCGGAAAGTTTTACCGACACAACAAGTCTCGAGAGGCATTTGTAGATACATGATTTTATGTGACGAATTATATATGTCGCATAATACATTTGTCTAAGTAAAAATTTATTTTGTATTATTTCCTATAAAAATTCTAGGAATAATGTAAAATAGATAATTGATTAAAATCTCTTAAATAAATATTAGAGATTTAATTAATTTCAATGGCTATACAATAATATATGTGTGACACATTATATGTGTTACATGTTAAATATGCCATGAAATTGGAATTGTTTAATATTATTTTCCTAAATTAAATATTAGGAAATAATATGGAGACAATAAATCCTAAAATCTTTTAAATATAATTAGAAGATTTTATTGATTTATAATAAATGTGGAATATTCCAAAGATTGTCTAAAATCAATCAGAATATTTCCTACATTTAATGCAAATCAATCATTAGCTTCCATTCACCACTATAAATAGGAGGCCTTGGTCATTTGCAAAAGACACATGAGAAGACATTGAAGAGTTGATAGAAATCCCAGAACCAGAAGGTTCAAGCATTCATCAACAACACTCGAAGATCCTCAAGAAATCCTTGAAGTTCTTCAAAAGACAGAGAACAACAGAAAAAGAGAAGACAAAAAGAAGGTGAAAAGTCTCAGAGCAAAAGCTTCGAGCACTCGCAACACCAAAGCATCAAAGATCTTCAAAAAAGGCCGGAAGTTCTTCAAAAGAAGAAAATCCAAAACATCTCCAACATTCGAAGATCAATGTAAAAGACTTGAAGTTCTTCAACAAGGGGATCGAAGGTAACATAAAAGTTCCTTCCAATCTTTGTCAACTTCAAGGCGCCCCGCTTATATCCGAGTCGTGAACTCAAATTAAAAGCACCTCCGCTTATATCCGAGTCGTCAACTCAAAATTAAAAGCACTTCCGCTTATATCCGGAAGGTCAACAATCAACACCAAATTAAAAGCACCCCGCTTATATCCGGGAGAGCATTAATCATCACCGACAAAAAAAAAAGGGAGAATCAAAGGATTCAAGAGATTGTACCACTTTTATTTTATAAATTAATAAAATTTTAGTTGTCACAATTTTCGTGTTTTCTTTCTTTGTATTTCAGGGATAACAACGGAATTAGTGTTACAAATTCTGGCACGCCCAGGTGGGACCAATCTCTCCTTTCATCTCTCCTTTCCAAAGAAGTCAAGAAAAAATGGCACCAAAGGTTGCTTCTACCGCCGTAAGGTTGTCTTTGTTAAGACTGCGTGGCTTTGAAGGGCGCTACTACAAAGGTGGCTGCTGCTAAGGCTGTTTCGTCATCTCAAGGACAACTTTCCGGACCTATCACGCGAAGCATGTCAAAGGAGTTTGGCATCAACCTCCTTTTCCCGCATGAAGCTTCTGATAGACCCACGTCACCAATGGTTGCGGACGTAATGATGACGAATTCCACAACTCTTGAGGAGCATATTGCTACCCTCACGAAGGCCATTGAAGCCCCTCACATCGCATGTTCGCACTCAAGACATGCAAATTGCGAAGCTTGCCAAAGAAGATTGATTCCGTTGGGAAGCAAGTAAGTCAAAAGAAGTGAAGCGTGATGAAGAGGACGAACACGATGTCACTTCCAAAGACCAAGAAGTCTTCAAGTCTCTGCAGATATGGCAAACAACTTGAAGGTCGCCCAGAAAACTCTTTCAAGGACCGGGAAGGCTCCAAGTCCTTTACCTTGGCAAGCAATCAAGATCTCCCCGACGGAACCATCCCTATCACCAACTCCAGGAGTTCATCATGGGACGATCAATGACAAAGTCGGAGGGTCCATGAAGTCATCTCAGACTTATATCAAGCCATACACCAAAAGAATTGATGATTTGAAGATGCCGGTGGTTATCAACCACCAAATTTCCCAGCAATTTGACGGGAAAGGCAACCCGAAGCAGCACGTCGCCCATTTCATTGAAACTTGCAACAATGCCGGGACCTATGGAGATCACCTGGTGAAGCAATTTGTGCGTTCTCTCAAAGGCAATGCGTTTGATTGGTACACCGATCTTGCCCGCCTCCGGATAGTTGGGAGCAAGCTCGAGCAGATCTTTCTCAATCGCTTCTACAAAGACTCGTAGAATCAGGAGTATGGTGGAGTTGACCAACTCCCGCCCGGTGGAAAGAAGAGAAGGTAGTGGATTACATTACAGGTGGAGAAGTCTAAGTCTTAAGCGCAAAGACCAATTGTCTCAAGCCTCGCCATTGAGATGTGCATTCAAGGCATGCATTGGGGATTGCAATACATTCTCAAAGGTATTCTCGCCGAGATCTTTTGAGGAGTTAGCCACTGCGGCGCATGACATGGAACCGAGCATTGACGCCAATGGAGGTCAGCCTCGCGAGGATCCTAGAAGGATCAAGGAAAAACAAGAAATGAAGAAACTCGTTAAAGCCGCTCCAAGAACGGAAAAGAAGGAGTCCAACGCTACCACCGTAGCTCCAGGTAAAGTTAACAACCCAAAGATCAAGCCAACCTCGAATGGAGGAAGGTTGAGCCACGACAAGTTGAAAGACGGAGGCCAACTCGAACGAAAGGCAACAGAGGAAGTATCCATTCTTCGATTCGACGCACTCCGCAATTTTTGATGAGTTGTTGAAATTGAAACTCATTGAACTTCCGAAACAAAGCGCCCAGAGGATGCAAAGAAGAGAGCCACGAAGGTAACTATTGCAAATATCATCGCTTATTTGGTCATCCCATCGAAAAATGCTTTGTCTTCAAGGACAAGGTTATGCGTTTGGCGAGGAAGGAAAGATCGTGCTTGAAGAAGAGAAGGCAAGCACAAATCAAATCACCATAGCAGAGCCGACAAGTGGTCATTGCATGACCATCCAATTCGGATCACTCGACCCTGTTGAGATTAAATTCAACGACTCTCTACCCATAGCTAAGAAAGAATCTGGAACGTCTCCCAAACAAGCAAAAGTCGCTGCGGAAGAAAAGAAAAACTCGAAGCCTGTCGAACAGGACGACGATGGATGGATTCTGGTGACTCGCAAGAAAAAGCAAAGGAAGTCACCTTGTTTTAAATTGGAAGAACCAAAGACGATTTGTTCCAAGTCTTCCAAGACAAGAAGAGGCCGAAGGGCAAGAAAGATGAGAAGAAATCAAAGGAAGGTAAACAAGAAAGTGAAGAGGATCTTCCCTGGAAGGGTCGAGTCTGAAGCCCTCATACTCCAATCACCTTATTAGAGTACATGCCCAAAAGAGTCCTCGAAGCTGAGACGACCGAAGAAAACTCAGAGGATGAAGTTGTCCCATGTTACGCTATCCACACAGAAGAAAGATATGGTGAAAAGGAAAATGAAGATTTGCCGACTGAGGAAGCGGCTTCAAACAATTCAAAGCTTGCTTGCATGGTTGAGATCACCTTACTGAGATGATGACATGCTTCTTGGATCGGCACCCCATAACCGCCCGCTATTTGTCACAACATACACACGTGAGCAAAAAAATTAATCGCGTGTTACTAGATGGAGGATCATTTGTCAACATATTGCCGCTCCGAGTAATGAAAGAGTTGGGTGTCTCTATGGATGAACTCTCCCGATGGCCGCCTTTATGATCCATGGATTCAACCAAGGGGGCAAAGAGCCATTGGTGTAATCCGACTTGACATCTTGATAGATGAACTATCTTCAAGCGCTTTGCTCCATGTGATTGATGCGTAACGCCCTACAACATGTTGCTAGGGAGGCCGTGGTTACACGAGAATGGAGTCGTCCCTTCAACCCTTCATCAATGCTTTAAGTATTGGCGCAATGGTGTTTTAAGAAAGGTCGTTTGTTGATGAAAAACCTTTCACTCGGCGAAACTCACTTTGCGGATGCAAAATTCTACAAGCCGGCTTCTTTGAAGATAGTAGGCATTTCAAGTCACAAGAAAATGATGATGAGAGAAGGCCACACCGCCGAAGACAAGAGGAGGTTGGCAAGCATGGAGAGACAAAATCATCACTTCCTCAACACCAAAAATCCAAAGCGATGAGTGGGTGGACGACGCCACTTCCCAAGATCAATGCCGTACAAACAGATGCTCCTCACGAGGGTTTACCCGCCCTAAAGAAGGTCCGGTTATAGAACATGGAATATTGCCACCACAAGGAAGGAAGGTTTTGATCCTATTGCTTACAAACTCTCGCGAAGGCAAACAAATGGATCCCGAAGCCCCGCTTCTAAAAATGGGGGCAAAAACGAAGAACTGGAGAAATGCAAAATCCACAAAAGCTAATGTTCGGTTATTGGGTCCCGAAAAGTCAGGGTATAATCCTCACCGCCCGTCCGTATCTCAATAAGGAAGGCAACCAATAACTATATTGGAGTTGAAGAAGAATCATCATCATCAAACATCCCGTAACCTCTACATGAAAGGCCATCGGTGTTTGAGAGGTTGCAACCCAAGAAAGAACGTATCGGTCTTTGAAAGGCTTTCGGTCACAACCAAGAACCCGCCAAAATCTAAGGGTGTCAAGAGCCGAAATCGATCAACACACGTGCATGCTCCCGGAAGGAGATGACAAACATTGACTCCAAAGAAATCAAGAGCTCGATCCCGTCTAGAATGAGGCGTCATACATGTCTTCTCGCTCATTGTGGAAATATAATGAAGGCTAAAATGCGCACGGTGGTCTACACTAAAGCTGCCGCCAAGCACGATATAGAGAATGCGCAAGAAAATAAGCCTCAAGAAAGCGTTGGATCCTCATATATTATCACCGTCGGTGAAGAATTGTATCCCCGCCGTAACTAGAACGGTGTTAGAAGAAGTCATGGAACTTGATGAAGTGAAGGAACGGGCTTCCGTCTATCATATCACCTTGGGAAATGATGAAATTGAAGAAGATGCTGAAGAAGCACCCCGGGAGCTAGAAGAAGGGGTCGAGTCCACTATCGATGAATTGAAAGAAGTCAATCTTGGCACCCAGGATGAGCCGCGACCAACCTTCGTCAGTGCCCTCTTGTCTTCAGAAGAGGAAAATGTCTACTTCGAACTTTTACAGGAATACAAAGACGTATTTGCATGGACGTACAAAGAGATGCCTGGTCTAGACCCAAAAGTAGCCGTTCATCAATTATCTCAGAAAGAAGGATCGCGCCCTGTGAAGCAAGCTCAAAGAAGATTTAGGCCGGACCTCGTGCCTCTCATAGAAGCAGAAGTCAACAAACTCATTGAAGCAGGCTTCATTCGTGAGGTTAGATATCCAACATGGATTTCAAGCATCGTACCCGTGAAGAAGAAGAATGGGCAAATTCGTGTCTGCGTTGATTTTCGAGACTTGAACAACGCATGCCCCAAAGATGATTTTCCCTTGCCAATCATCGGCGATGGTAGATGCAACCACCGGTCACGAGGTGTTATCCTTCATGGATGGATCTTCGGTTATAATCAAATCCGTATGGCTCCGGAAGACGAAGAACTCACGGCATTTCAAGCGCCAAGCGGTATTTATTGCTACAAGGTGATGCCATTTGGATTAAAGAATGCGGGGCAACTTATCGCGTCACGCGACGCGTAAAATATTCGATGACATGCTACACCAACACGTTGAATGTTATGTTGATGACTTGGTCGTCAAGTCGAAGAAGAAGGCCGACCACATAAACGACTTGAGATTAGTCTTTGATAGGCTCGAAGATTCCAATCGAAGATGAACCCAAAAGTGCGCATTTGGAGTCGATTCAGCAAATTCCTCGGCTTCATCGTCCGTCATCGAGGAATAGAAGTCGACCACCCAAGGTTGAAGCCATTATGAAAATGCCAGAGCCTCGTAATCTGCATGAACTTAGAAGCCTGCAAGGGAGACTAGCATACATACGAAGGTTCATATCAAACCTCGCTGGAAGGTGCCAACCTTTTAGCCATCTGATGAAAAAGGGAGTTCCGTTCGAGTGGGATAGCTCATGTAGAAAAGCATTTGAAAGCATTAAATCATACTTGATGAATGCCCTAGTCTTGGCAGCCCCTATCAAAGGTAAACCTCTTATCCTTTACATCACCGCGCAAGAACGGTCGGTAGGTGCACTGCTCGCTCAGGAGAAAGACAAAGGCAAAGAAAGTGCATTATATTATTTGAGCAGGACAATGACTCCTCATGAGGTGAAATACTCTCCAATTGAGAAACTATGCTTGTCGCTCATATTCGCCATCCAGAAGTTAAAGCACTACTTTCAAGCTCATACTGTGCATTTGGTGTCAAAGGCAAATCCACTGAAATATGTCATGTCCAAGCCCGTCTTTGTCGATAGATTAGCAAGGTGGTATCTCCAACTTCAACAATTTGAAATTGTTTACGTGCCTCAAAAGGCCGTCAAAGGCGTGTGCTATGCGGACTTCTTGGTCGATCACCCAATCCCGGCAGAATGGGAGCTCTCGGATGATTTGCCTGATGAGGATGTCATGGTGATTGAAGTACTTCCGCCTTGGAAAATGTATTTTGATGGAGCGCGAGGCGAGGCAGTCGGCGGGCGCTGAGTCATTTTTATTTCCCGTAAGGTGAAGTGCTCCCATACTCATTCAAATTGATGGAATGTTGCTCCAACAATGTTGTTTGAATACCAAGCTTTGATCTTAGGGCTTGAGATGGCAATGGATGTAAAGCAATGCAGATTAAATGTTTATGGCGACTCTCAATTGATCATCAACCACTTGAAGGCACTTACGATGTAAAAAGCGAGTTAGTCCCATACTACGAGTATGCAAGAAAAATCATTGCTTACCTTGGCGACGCCACAATTGAGCATGTTCCAAGAAAAGAAAATAAGCAAGCGGACGCTCTAGCAAACTTGGTCTGCGACATCGCAATCGGCGATGGAAAGACGCAAGTCCCCGCCTGTGAGTAAGTGGGTGGTTCCTCCATACCGAAGAAGATGAGGAAGAAGATAATGATAGTTATGTCGCCTGTGTTCATGAAATAGACCAAGAGGATGGCGCGCATCCATTAGTGGAGTACTTGAAATACGGAAAGCTCCCCGACGATCAAAAGAAGAAAGTTGACATAAGACGGCGGGCTCCACGCTTCTTCCTTCACAATGATGTCTTGTATCGGCGTTCTTTTGAAGGAGTCTTTCTTCGTTGCCTTGGAGAAGATGAAGCTCTTCACGCCATGTAGAGAGGCTCACTCCGGGATTTGTGGCGCCCATCATCCGGACCGAAGCGCATTTTCGCATTAAAAGAATGGGATACTACCGCCGACCATGGTAAAAGATTGCATGGATTACGCCGAAAATGTGAAGCATGCCAATTCCATGCTAACTTTATTCATCAACCTCCCGAGCCATTACATCCAACAGTAGCGGCATGGCCCTTTGATGCCTGGGGAATGGATGTGGTTGGTCCCCTACCGAAATCATCGGGCCAACATCTTTATATCTTGGCTGCCACCGACTACTTCTCTAAATGGGTCGAGGTGTTGCACTACGCCAGGTGAAGAAAGAGGATGTAGTCCGCTTCATCCGAGTAAACATCATCTATCGCTATGGAGTTCCACGCTACATCATCACGGATAATGGGAAGCCGTTCGTGAATAGCTTGGTTGATAAGCTGTGTGAGCAGTTCAGCTTCAAACAACACAGGTCCTCCATGTACAATGCGCCGGCCAACGGACTTGCTGAAGCTTTCAATAAAACGTTATGCAACCTGTTGAAGAAAGTGGTTGCAAGGCACAAGAAAGACTGGCACGAGCGGATGAGTGAAGCTCTATGGGCATACCGTACAACTTTTCGGACGCCAACTCAGACCACTCCTTATTCTCTTGTATACGGTGTTGAAGCTGTGCTGCCCCTTGAGAGGCAAATCCCTTCGCTGAGAATCGCTATCCAAGAAGGTCTGACGGATGAAGAAAATGCTCGCCTTCGCCTTGAAGAATTGGAAGCACTGGACGAAAAGCGACTCCAGGCTCAACAGAATCTTGAATGCTACCAAGCACGGTTGTCAAAGGCATTCAACAAGAAAGTGCGTCCGAGATCATTCCAAGTTGGTGAAACAGTCCTTGCAGTGAGAAGACCTATCATCTTGACACATAAGTCCAAAAACAAGTTCACCTCAAAATGGGATGGCCCCTATGTTGTTCGGGAGGTCTACACTAATGGAGCATACAAGTTGGTGGACAAAGACGGCGTCAAGCTTGGCCCAATCAACGGCAAGTTCCTCAAAAAGTTTTACGCATGACTCAAACAATGCTCCTAAGCACGAGCCTAAACTGCATTAATCATATCAAAAAAAAAAAAAAAAAAAAAAAAATTGAACTACGTTTGACTTGATCCCCTAAAAGCATTCCCGGGGTACGTAGGCAGCTTGGGAAGTTACTCCAAGTTCAGTCATACCAAAAAAAAAAAAAAAGGGTCCATTCAGAAACAAAAAAAAAAGTGAATTTCAAGCTCAGTCGTACAAAAAAAAAAAGAACTTCAAAGAGATGGAAAGAAAATAATAAGATTTTATTGATAGCAATAAAGTTTTATTACATCTAGGAAGAAAGTAAATAAACAAGCAAATAAGAAATCTCAAGAACAAAAAAAGGGGATTTAAACGGGTAGCTTGAAGTCTTCCAAGTCACGTCGGTTGCCTTCTAAGTAACTCCTCATCTTATTGAGAACATCAATCTCCTCCTCAGAATGGAAATGTGCCCTCCAAGTCGGCGATCTCCCCTCGGTTGGGACACACGAGCGGTCAACCCATGTAGTCCTCATCAAAATTGTTGAGTGACAAAGCAACCTCATTCTCCTCTTTCAGCAGGCGGCCAATTCCTTTTGGAGTTCTTTCTTCTACCTCGAATCTCTGAAAGCCTATCTTGAGAAGATTGGACTTTTCAAGATGTACCTTCTCGGCTATCTCGGCCTCTCGAAAGATGTTCGCAAAGAATTGAAAGTTTTGCATCATGCTCCTCTTCAGAAGCCGCTCAAACGTCATCCAAAGCAGCTCCGTAGTGTGAGGCGTTCCTAAAAAGTGTGTCCAGAAGAGACTTCAAATGGGAAAGGTCCAACACTTTGGTATTCTCCATCTCTAAGAATATTTCATAAACACCACTTTTAACGGAGGATAACTTGTCTATAGCGCAGCATGAGAGCTTGTCTCTGATAGATTCCCACAACGCCTCAAGAAAGTGGTGACGACACTTCGAGATCACGTCCCTTGGCTTGAACTCTGAAACCTCTGCCTTTCGGGGAAGTGAGGCCAAAGGAGGAAGTATGACGCGCTCTCTACTCACGGAATGGGCTGTAGAAAGACCTTCATCAACGTCTTGATCACCTAACTCAGTTTCACCATCGACGATCCGAGTGCGCCGCTCGGGCCGTAACCTCGCGATTGGGCATAAGATTGGTACCAAAGTCATTTCTCTCATGAGAATGCAGGGATGGTAAAGTATCATTGCCATCTTCAACTGTTATTGGAAGAGTGTGCTCCTTCCCGACCTTTTGAGCTTCCAAGCTGAAGGCATCGGGACCGTTGGTTGATGGCTCGCTTTGTTGCGGAAGATTAGCCACGATAGAGGTTCATTGTCCAACTAAAAAAAAAAAAAATAAAAAAAAAAAAAAGTTGCAAAGTGAGCAGCAATAAATATAATAAAAACAATGCAACGAATGAAGTAAGGGTCTTACAATCCTTGAAAAGTTTGTGATAAAGTGACTCGGAGATGGGACACCATCAAAAAGGTCGACCAATTAATGTCGCTATCCGTCAAGGAGTAAGTGATTACCTGTTTCCGGTACCTTTCCTTTGACGCCTCCGATTCACATCGCTACGAGAGAGAGCCGCCGCTAAGAACATTTGCATCATCTAGTTGTCTCTTCTCCTTCAAATCGGCACGGACATCCTTGGGCTTTTCAACACCCGCTTCGGGTACAAAGAGGTTTTGGGAGAGTGATTCCTTGTGAGGTTCCGGAGGCTCGACGTTCTTTATCTTTATGATAGGGTACTTTGCTTTGCTTTTAGTAGAGCCCACATTAACGATCGCGACTAGAGAAGATCTTCCATCAAGCGGTGCACGAGCCATGCACTTGTGGGCACCACTCACCAAAGTTGGAAGAGAAGTAACTATCATATTCCCGAGGGCTTTCGGGAATACTACCTTGAGACGACTATTGGGAGTAAAGTACATTTCCCATAATTGTTTTCCCGTCCCAATTGTGATACGGCGGCCATCGTCAGGGAGGTCCTTTGGAACGACTTGGAAGAACCCGAATTGCCGTGCGAACCGATACGGGCTATACGGCTCAGAAAAGCATGCTCCATCTTGATGAAATACCAAGAAGCTCGGTCGCACTGACCGGAAAAAGACCTGATCTCGAGTAGGCAATCCACCATCATCAACTTTAAGCTCTGTTTTGGTTCTTTTCGGAACAGATGCCCACCAAGCGACGCCACGAGCTTGGTGAATAAGGTCTCGACCTTCATGATCATTGAGGTTTTTGGATCCTCCTACGCCAGAGTAAGAAACCATCATGGGTCCAGGCAAAGGTGACGACACTCTGTGATGAGTTCCAAAATAACGTGCAATCCACCCAATGACGTAATGCCATGGAAGACAAGCATCCCTCGCTCGGGGGCGCATTTAGCGTGAAACCATGTTTAACCTCTATATATGTCGGCCAATCTTTGGAACGGCAAGGCAATGAACTTTCCATGGGCGATCGGACTTGCCATTTTAAAAGTCGAAGGCCTGATTGTCGCATCACTAGAGGCGGGAGGGCAAACGAACACAACCAAGCAGCAATAAAGGCGGCAAGGAAGGACTCCTCCTTTGAGTTTTCGTCAATATGAAGGCGCGAGCAAACAACTCTTCATCTTTTTCGACCATCGCCGAGGATTTTCTCGCTATGGCGCCACTAGGATTTTGAGTATCCTTTGGACGATACTCCTCTTTTCTCGGGGTGGGCTTTTTGTACACCGTCGACTTTTTACACCAATAATCAACCCAATGGGAGAGGGAACTTTCGGGTTCTCATGGTCATAAACGCCACCAAAGCGGTGAAGATATGCATCAAAAGATGTCGATGACTCACGGAAGGACTTCGCCTTTGATGAGCATCCAAGCGATCAACTCGTCAACGCTAGGATGACCTCCTCGTACAAATCTCCTATGACAGAAGTCCACCAATGTGCCATAAATCCGCTAAGGATATGGACATCTCTCCGGCATCGATGCAGAAGCGTATTAGTTTCGGACACCATGCCTCGCAGAAGCTCGGATGGCGCTTGGGCATTTGGAGGCCCGAAGAGAGATGCGCTTAGGGCATCATATAGACCGGTCTTTTTCGAATGCTTTTATTGCGGAAAGCACATCTTCGAGCCATTCCCAATATCGCTCGATGAAGGTGAAGACTCGTGGTTTTTAACACGGTTCCCATTGGACCTCGCCGTCAATGATTCGCCGACTGGCGGTGGAAAAAGTATGGCTCGAGGCTTCGTGCTATTCGCCAAAGCGGCATAAGCGGCAGACTCCACATGGCCGTTCGACCGCTTCAACTCCATGTAAAGTCGTGTTGTTGTGTCGATACCTTGGGTTAGGCCGCTTAACGAGCCACTCATAGGTGGATGAACCGCAAGCTTAAACCCGTTTGATCCGCATGTTCGGGACTATGTACAACCACCAAGTATCTTTTATTATTTTTCGCCACCTCCCGGAAAACTACCATGTTGAGAAAACCTGCATACTCACACACAAAAATAAAGGGGTCAAAAAAAAAAAAAAAAAAAAAAAAAAAAAAAAAAAAAAAAAAAAAAAATCAGGGTCGAAAAAAAAATAGTAATAAAGCATAGGAGGGAAAGAGAATCGAGAGCTCTAATAAATAATAACAATAACATGCTGTGGGGATCATCTTGCTCCTGACCGGGGACACACAAAAAAAAAAAAAAAAAAAAAAAAAAACTGAAACTGAACGAGGGCAAGAAAAAAGGGCTAAGACGTCTATAAAGAAAGAAAGAGGAAGCAGTCAACAATGGCTACCGCTATTCGACCTTGGACAGAAATTTAGACAATAAAGAGGTGAAGATATACCGAACTCTATGATGCATTCTCTACAAGCTAGAGGCTACTTATATAAGTACTGCAGAAGGAGGGAATCTACAAATTTGCCCGTAGTGAAAGAAATATATTCTGAAATTATGGCAAGTTTAATTTCCTTGAACAACAAGAAAGAAAAAAAAAAAAAAAAAAAAAAAAAAAATAAATAAATATTGCCGCCTCAAGTTTACATGGCTTGAAGAAAGGGGACGTATTACGCTGTATGTATTTTGCTATCTGCGTTGGGCTTGCCTCCGCAAAAAAAAAAAAAAAAAAAAAAAAAAAAAAAAAAAAAAAAAACAAAAACAACGGGTCCCCCAAATTGGACACCTTCATGTCAACAAAATGTGTCGAAAATCGTGTCGAGACTCGCCGTTACACGGAAAGTTTTACCGACACACAACAAGTCTCGAGGGGCATTTGTAGATACATGATTTTATGTGACCGAATTATATATACGTCATAATACATTTGTTCTAAGTAAAAATTTATTTTGTATTATTTCCTATAAAATTTTAGGAATAATGTAAAATAGATAATTGATTAAAATCTCTTAAATAAATATTAGAGATTTAATTAATTTCAATGGCTATACAATAATATATGTGTGACACATTATATGTGTTACATGTTAAATATGCCATGAAATTGGAATTGTTTAATATTATTTTCCTAAATTAAATATTAGGAAATAATATGGAGACAATAAATCCTAAAATCTTTTAAATATAATTAGAAGATTTTATTGATTTATAATAAATGTGGAATATTCCAAAGATTGTCTAAAATCAATCGAATATTTCCTACATTTAATGCAAATCAATCATTAGCTTCCATTCACCACTATAAATGGGAGGCTTCAGTCATTTGCAAAAAATAATACGAGAAGACATTGAAGAGTTGATAAATCCAAGCAACCGAAGGTTCAAGCATTCATCAACAACACTCGAAGATCCTCAAGAAATCCTTGAAGTTCTTCAAAAGACAGAGAACAACAGAAAAAGAGAAGACAAAAAGAAGGTGAAAAGTCTCAGAGCAAAAGCTTCGAGCACTCTGCAACACCAAAGCATCAAAGATCTTCCAAAAAAAAGGCCGGAAGTTCTTCAAAAGAAGAAAATCCAAAACATCTCCAACATTCAAGATCAACGTAAAAGACTTGAAGTTCTTCAACAAGGGATCGAAGGTAACATAAAAGTTCCTTCCAATCTTTGTCAACTTCAAGGCGCTCCGCTTATATCCGAGTCGTGAACTCAAATTAAAAGCACCTCCGCTTATATCCGAGTCGTCAACTCAAAATTAAAAGCACTTCCGCTTATATCCGGAAGGTCAACAATCAACACCAAATTAAAAGCACCCCGCTATATCCGGAGAGCATTAATCATCACCGACAAAAAAATGGAGAATCAAAGGATTCAAGAGATTGTACTCACTTTTATTTTATAAATTAATAAAATTTTAGTTGTCACAATTTTCGTGTTTTCTTTCTTTGTATTTCAGGGATAACAACGGAATTTGTGTTACAACTACACTTACCAAATTGTACATCCCCAGATATTGCTGTATAATATTGTTGGACCTCTTGTGCATAGGAAGCAATTGAAAATACTAGCACAATCATGAAGAATTAATGCATACTTTAGCATGACTTCCATCTCTTTATCTCGATCTCTACTTCTTGAATATATATACATATATATTAGTTAATAATTGATATTATTTTTTTCATTGGTTTGATGATTAGAGAATGGAATGACCTCCTCCTTTTATAGTGTGTATGTATATATATACATATATAATATTTAGGAAATTTAAGGACAATATTATGTACATATGTAAATAAAATATCAATTCTATTGAGAGATAATTTGCATGGGATAACCTTGTGCTAAAACAATTCTTTGATTATAATATTGATTACTTTAGGGTTTATTTGTTGACCGATATGATAAATACTACAAAATAAATTTTCTGAGTTGTTTATTATCTTCGCTTTTCAATTAATATAAATGTAGTTACAATTATGATTATTTCATGATTTTATTTTCTAATAATAAATTTGTTGAAAGATATATATTTGTAGTTTTGATATTTCAAAAATGATGAACAACGGTTACAAATTGATTATCAAAAAGTGGAGTATGTCAATACAAAATGAACTTATGATGAAAGATGAAGGACAAATAATGTCAGAAACTATTAAAAAAATTTGAATAAAATTTTAGAAAAGTTTGTTTATAATATTATGCGGTTATCTTGGCTGATATCAATAAATGATTTTTTTTGTGTGTGTGTGTGTGTGTGTGTGTGTAAGAAGGTCAAATAAAGGGTGCAATTTTATATTTATCTAGTCATCTGCAACGGCTGTAATATGAATTTTATATTTATCTAGTCATCTAGTCATTAGACGTTTTCAGCAAATCATTCAACAACCAAACGCAATCAACGATGACAAATGGAATCAATATACTCATTACAAGAGGAGGGAGAAGCATATATGCTGATGGTTCTATATATAATATATATTTATCTTTTACATGTAGACTTTCGACTCGGGCCCTTTAAGGGCTCAACGGCGAGTCCCGTTTCTGCCAAAGAGTCCTCAAAGTGTACGATATGTCGCTCATGATCCACTCAATCAAAAGAATGAACAATATACTTGTTGATTGATCTAGCTGTTTTTTTTTTTTTTTTTTTTTGGCATATTAATTCATGTTGTTGAATATTGCACATTGGATGATATGTTTAAGATAGGTATTACGTTTATGTTTTGTATATAAGTATATAGGGGCTTTTATGTCTTTTGACTGATGTATAGTTGGGTATTCAGTCACCCATATAAATAGGACTCTTAGTTTATTTTCTGAAAACAAGATGGTTAATCAATTAATGAAAAACCCTATTTCCTATTTCATCGTTCTCTGCTTCTCTACCTCCTAAAATTGATTTAGCTTCAGTCACAGAAAAGTGAATCCAATTCACTTTTCTTCATGGTATCAGAGCTCGAAGGTTGAATACCGATCTGAGTTTTTTTGTTGTTTTTCTTACTGAAGATTGCTGTGTTCTCAGTTTACTCGATTGAGATCGAGAAATGGCAGAAGAAAAGCGATTCTGAGCAATCGAGAGTTGGAAGCTTCGAGCCCTTTTATTTGCATCCGAATGAAAGTCCGGCCTTGATTCTTGCAGATCCGCCTTAGATAGCAAGAATTATCACTCCTGGAGTAGATCGATGCGCGCATGGGTCCGATTATGAAGAATAAATTAGGTTTTGTGGATGGATCGATTCCAAAGCTCTGTAAATGATGAAAGAATGAGAGCGAAATGGGGCGATGTGACATCACGGTGATGTCCTGGATAATGAAGTCGGTAAGTCCTCCAATTGCGAAGACTGCTCGTGGATGAATTCGCTCGTGAAGTTTGGGAAGATCTTGAAATAGGTATTCCAAGATGAATTGCTTTCGTTATATCGATTTTTCTTGGAAGAAATCAATCAAATTACTCAAGGTACATCATCATTCATCGAGTATTTTGCCAAGTTGAAAACCGCTGGGATGAGATTATGATTTTAAGACCAATTCCTTCCTGTGAATGTGCGGTTAAGTGTACTGCATGCGCTATTCCCACATTCGTTGGGTACATAGAATCGAATATGTTATTCGATTCATGAAAGGATTAAACGAGAGTTTTGCACCGGTAAGGTCACAGGTTTATTTGTCAAAACCATTGCCCTCTATTACTGAAGCTTTTGCAATGAGTATACAGTTTGAGAATCAAATGGAGTACAGTGCAAGCCATCCACAGAATACTCAGTCAGTAATATTTGCAAACAAGTCAAATTCAGGATATAATGGAGGCAAGAATTATGCTGACACAGGAAATGATAAATATCAGTCTAACTGGAATGGTGATAAGTCTCGCCTCAATCTCTCAGAGAAATGGTGTTAGGAAGAAGGTTCAGTGTTGTTCTACTTGTGGTTACAATGGTCATACCATAGAAGATTGCTACAGAAAGAATGGATTTCCACCTGACTGGAAATCGAAGAGAAAAGTTAACTTGGTTGAAGGTGAAGGAACCACAAGAGGAGACAACAATACATATTCAAATGCAAAGTGTGACATCTCCAATGCAGGCTTCAATTTGATGGGCCACAATGATTTGAAGTTGGCCAAGTTGCTTGATCAAATGAATGTGGAAGAGAAGACAGATCCCAGTGTGAATCATGCTAGAGTGTTGACTGCTAATTTCTGTCAGAATGATCAGGAAGTGCAAGGTAAAGGATTAAACAATTGGATACTAGACTCAGGAGCTACAGATCATGTGACATATTCTCTTGAATTCTTTGAGAAGGTTAGGGAGGTTAAAGGGATAGAAGTCACTCTACCAAATGGAATTTTTGTAAAAGTAACACACATAGGAACTGTGAAGATAAACAATAATCTGATCTTGGAAGAAGTGTTATGTGTTCCTAGCTTCAAGTGTAATCTGATATCTTTGGGAAAACTCACATCTAATAGAACTCTTTGTGTAATTTTCACTGATGGAGTTTGTTGTATACAGGACAAGGACAGTGGGCAGAAGATTGGTATAGCTAAAAAAGAAGAATGGGCTGTATCAAATGGAATCCAGCAACAGATCTGCAGTGGTAGAAAGGGATAGCAAAACAGTTTGTAATAGCTCCTCATTCTTTTATATGTCCCCTAATAAAGACCTCATGTGGCATTTGAGGTTGGGACATATGTCTCATCAAAGAATGAGTATTGTCAAGAAAGAATTAGATGATGTAGTATTACCTGAGAGCATTTGTTATGTGTGTCCTCAAGCAAGAATGAAAAGATTACCTTTTCCCTTGAGCAATACAATTGTGAATGGATGTTTTGAGTTGGTTCACATGGATTTGTGGGGTCCATACAGGCATCTAACAGTACATGGACAGTCCTATTTCATGACAATAGTGGATGATTTCAGTAGATATACATGGGTTTTTATGTTAAAAAGTAAAGCTGAAGTTAGGCCTTTAATACAGAGTTTTTGTGCTTTTGTTTCAACTCGATTTGATCCACAAAGTTAAGGTCATCGATCGGACAATGGAGCGTAATTCAAGCGCCGAGTTTTATGCAGAGAAAGGATCATTCATCAAGAAAGGCTGTGTTTCAACACCACAAATGAATGGTGTTGTAGAGAAAGCACCAACACATTCTCAACACGGCTAGAGCTCAAATTTCAAGCAAAATCGCCTATTATTTACCTGGGGATATCTTGATAATCCATGCAGTCAAATTAATAAACATGACTCCTACTCCTCTCTTGAAAGATTTAACACCTTATCACAAGTTATATAACAAAGATCCAGATATAAGACACTTAAGAGTGTTTGGCTGCTTAGTTTTTGCTTCTTCATTAGTCAGGAACCGTAGCAAATTTGACACTAGAGCAAGAACATGTGTTAATCTAGGAATGTCAGATACAACAAAGGGATTTATTTTGCTTGATTTGGTGTCTAGAGAGATTTTTATATCAAGAGATGTCATTTTTCATGAACCTCGACATTTCCTTTTCATGACAGGACCAATAATAAGGCAACTGATTTTGTATCTTTACCAGTGGTACATGATTTCGTGGATGAAGATTTTTATGTGTGATGTTGTTCTACATAATGAAGAAGCTGAAGAAGATCACCAGAATATGAGTGCACCAAATATAGAGATAATTGCTCCAACTGATATGAGTGCACCAAATACAGAGATAATTGCTCCAACTGAGTCAAATCTCAACACAAATGCTCCAGTAAATTCCAGACCAGTTAGATCAAGAAGACCACCAACACATTTGCAAGATTTCATATGTGCTCAGACTAAGAAACGTGCATCCCCTCACACTTTAGATCACGCCTTGTCTTATACACAATTATCAGATTCTCATTCATCTTTTGTTGCAGCAATTGATAAGATACAAGAACCAAAGACCTATAATCAGGCTGTAACGTCACCTGCTTGGCAAGATGCTATGAAGAAAGAGATAGATGCCTTGGAGTCAACTAAGACTTGGGACATAGTTGATTTACCTCCTGGGAAGAAACCCATTGGCTGTAAATGGGTTTATAAGATCAAGTATAATTCAGACGGGAGTATAGAAAGGTACAAGGCACGATTAGTTGCGAAGGGATATACTCAAACACAAGGGATTGATTACGAAGAAACGTTCTCCCCAGTAGCTAAGGTCACTACTATTCGAAGTCTTTTGGCAGTGGCTGTTACAAAGAACTGGTTCTTGCATCAATTGGACGTAAACAACGCTTTTTTGCATGGGGATCTTTCAGAGGAAGTTTACATGAAATTACCCCCAGGATTTCAAGCTCCTAGTTCACATCAAGTTTGCAGATTGAAGAAGTCCATTTACGGCTTGAAACAGGCAAGTCGGCAGTGGAATCACAAATTAACAAGCTCATTACAAGATCTTGGCTATAAACAGTCAAAACATGATCATAGTATGTTCTTCAAGACACAAGGAGCTGAATTTTTAATTGCCTTAGCATATGTTGATGACATAGTTTTAGCAGGGAATAGCATGGTTCTCATTCAAGAATTAAAATCTCATCTTCATCAATTATTCAGAATTAAAGACCTGGGGGAACTCAAATTTTTTCTTGGGTTCGAAATTTCAAGATCACAAACAGGTTTGACTATTTCTCAAAGAAAATATGCACTCTCACTTCTTGAAGAGTTTGATATGCTCAATTGTAAAGCTGCAAAAACACCAATGAAGTCCAAGACTGTACTTTTTTCTGGAGATTCTGACCTGTTGCCAGATAACACTCAGTACAGGAGTTTAGTTGGAAAGCTACTCTATCTCACCATCACAAGACCGGAGATTACTTTTGCAACACAACAACTCAGTCAATTCTTGGCTAATCCTACCATTCACCACTTTCATGCCGCTCAACAGGTTCTCAGATACATAAAATCCAGTCCAGGTAAAGGGCTCTTTTACCCTGCAAATAATTCTCTCACTTTGACTGCTTATTCTGATTCCGACTGGGGTACATGTAAAGATACGAGACGTAGCATTACTGGATATTGTATGTTTGTTGGTGATTCTCTTGTTTCGTGGAAAACCAAGAAACAGACAACAGTATCACGAAGTTCTACAGAAGCAGAATATCGAGCTTTAGCTTTGGCTGTATGTGAAATCCAATGGCTGTGTTATATTGCTCTCGATTTTGGTTCTCCTACCCCATTCTTGTGGCTTTATCTTTGTGATAATACCGGTGCTATTAATTTAGCCAAGAATCCAGTCTTCCATGAGCGAACCAAACATATCAAAATCGATTGCCATGTTATACGAGATCGTGTTCAAGATGGACTTATGCAAAGCTTGTTCCCATTTCAACATTACACCACGGCTTATGGATATCTTCACCAAAGCATTAGGCAGTCCCCTTTTTTTATTCTCTTCTTAATTGCCTTCATTTGAAAGATATATACGACTCCCAAGTCCATCTTGAGGGGGGTATTACGTTTATGTTTTGTATATAAGTATATAGGGGCTTTTATGTCTTTTGGTGATGTATAGTTGGGTATTCGATCACCCATATAAATAGGACTCTTAGTTTATTTTCTCGAAAACAAGATGGTTAATCAATTAATGAAAAACCCTATTTCCTATTTCATCGTCGCTTTCTACCTCCTAAAATTGATTTAGCTTGATCCACGTAAAAGTGAATCCAATTCACTTTTCTTCAATAGGCATGGCACGTATTACGGATTGCGTCTCGAGTGATGTACCGACTGATTCATATGCCTAGATTGGACTTAAGTTTTTTCGAGTGAAGCGTTTCATCAATGTGATGGATTTTTGTAAAGGAAACAAAAAGACAAGTAATAAAAATCCGGTTAGTCGCCTCCAAGTGCAAAGCTTGTAGTAAAGCGGTTATGCGGGTCGATCCCACGAGGAACGTGAGGTTTAATGCGTTTTAAGTTTAAGCTAATGATTTTAAGTTTATCAAATAATGGGGAGAAAAAGCGATTTAACAAAGATCCACAATTCAAGATAATCGCACAGCTCCTAATTTCCTACGCATGCAAATCAACCAAGGTCAAAATTAACCTATCCTAAACGCAAATTACTAATATCTTAGATAATTTGTTTATCAACTTTATCAAAGATTGATTCTTCAAGCACGATAGGCATAAATTCTTTCGAACCTATTATTTAGATTAACAATTTGATAACTTTCGTTCCTCAACAAATTAATTAATCTGATTATTATTTATGGGATCTAGATATCATTCAACTATCGTTAAACGAATATCACAAGCTTTATCTATCGATGTCAAGCACTAAATAAAAGCGCAATATAAATCTAACCTTTGTCGTAAATAAACCGCAGAAAGAAATAAGAAAACCGTAAGCGCCACTTGAATTGCTTCACCCGTTCGTCCAACCCAGAGTTTAGCTACTCATATTAACTTTGAAATCAAAAGCGGTTGTTTGATTGTATTCGAAAACCAAAAGAAAAGACAAATCACTGCTGTTTTTATGAAAATCGACTATATGTTTCTCGCCGTGCCCCCTTTAGGGTTTGATACAAGTCGCTATATATAGATGAACTAAGACGGCTAGGTCAAAACTAAGTCGGTTGTGCTTGATCGGCGGTCGGACGCCCGTCCATTCTTACGAGCAACGCCGCCTCGCTTATAATGAACTTCGAATCGGTGAGCTTTCCTCAAACGTCGTCTCGACCCAGCGCCCAAAGCTGCGTCCAAACTTGCTTTGAATGTCACATCTACTCCTCGGACGCCGTCCAATGCTTTAAACGCCGTCCATCGGACGGGACACGACGCCTTGACCCAAGATGATTGAATTCGATTTCTTGATTCTTGTCTCTTCTCCTCCATCTTTATCTCGGTTTAGCTCGAATTATATCAACATTGATCATCAATTTAGCCTCCAACATGTATCTACATCACATCAAAAACACCAAAGCGTAACACAATTCTAATAATCATCAAAATCATAATTAAAACATACAAATCCATCAACTTTGCGAATAACTCCTTAGCCACGTCATTTGCCCAATATTCCATTTAAACACGTGATTTCCATGCGATAAATACGAATGTCGGGAAAACATTATAAAATATAGCGTTATAAAGTACGTAAATTCACCCTTAACAACTCCCCACACTTAGCTTTTTGCTCGTCCGAGCAAAACAAAACAAGATAAAGGCTCGGAAAGAATATAGACACCTCAACACATATACCACATAGTCAATAAATCGAAGTTCACCATCGCGTGTGTGCATAGCCATAGAAAACTTCCACTAAATCCAAACTTGAAAAACTCAAAGCAAAACTAGCTAATACCCCTCGTGGACTAGCAATAAATGACACTCATAAGATGCACCTAATGGACGTGACATATCCCGAAAAGAATGATCGTATGAATCTGGGCCTTTTCGAAATACTCAGAGGATAATCCCTACATCATATCTAGCGCTTTCTACTGGGGATAAGATAGAGCGATAACTTAGTCTTATATCCATTTCACATCAATTGTTAAGTTGATTTAACTATTTCACTATAAACACACATTAGAAGAAGCTATTGCCCTCATAGTAGAATAGGACATTTCGAGATAATCCCCTACCTTACTCCAATCATCAGGCAGCTTTTCCTAACTGTCGTGAGCTCTTAGTCATCATAGTGGAATAGGACTTACGTGGTAAACCCTACCTCACTCAAATCATCGACTAGCTTTCGACACACCCTTTTTAATCAACTATTAACTTATCCTTTTAATTGACATTAGCCCCGTGTTACTTATCACATTCAAACGTTTAGATATTCACAGTATCTCATACTTTAACTCTAAATACAAACTATCATAAATCTCACGATATATACGTAGCACTAAGCACATGACTTATTAGAAAATCAAAAACTACTAATCCAAAACGGGGTATAACTTTATAATGTAGCTCATCATTCACTATGGCTCGTGGAAAATAATATCGGGTGAAACAACTAACTTACGGAATATACGGCATACAGCATCAATGAATATAACAATCCGAACAAAAACGTGTATTGCCTACTCGGGACAAAACAAAAATTTTGAAAATTTAGCTCATTTTAGCATAGAAATAATATCATGTAAGCAAATGTATAGATACATACCGACTAATCCCCTCCCCCACACTTAAAAGTTCAACATGCCCTCATGTTGTGCAGAAAGTAAAGAAGGAAGGAACTTAGCTATTTGCGCGTAGAAAATCGAGATGTTGGTCAGGCCGGAGCATGAAAGAACAACGCCCGCAAAAGTGTCGGAAACAACGTCCAAACTGAACTCAACCGAGAGCTCGACAAAAACTAGATCTGCACTACTCGAGAAACCGTAAATATCTCGGGGACAATGGGTATAATATCGCAACAATGAAAATGGTAATAAATCGAAATCGAATAGACAAAAGAACCATCGGTAAGCATACAAAACAGTTGATCATAAAGTTGATACAAATCAAAGCAGAATGTCGGGATGCCTTATGGCTTACATGATCCGAACGTAGAAAATGAAAAGTACACAGTATCATGAAAGTGCAACATGAAATCAGAAAAATAAGAGATAAAGCTCAAGAAAGGCCCGGAGTAGGCTCACCGGAGGAGGAACAAAGCAGAATCAAGCAGCAGATAGTAGGTCATCGGTGGGTACAGCAGCCGTGAGACGCCGCCGATGAAGGTGCAGGTCGTGTAACCGGGCAAGAGCACCCCAGAGAGTCTCTCCTCTCGCAACCTCCTCATCATCAGGCTCTTTCTCCGCCTCAAGCACATCGGCAATAACACCTTTCGATCGATCGGAAAAGACAAACTCCGATCACTCTCCTTGAAAATCTGATATCCTCGGTTTCTTGCCCTCTACAATGCACTTCAGGACGTACATCATGTTCTTCTGCGTTTTCGGATATCACCATCCAATCTCGTAGATTGTTGGCCATGTCAGACGAGCCCTCTCCGCAGGAGATAAACTAGACAAGGAGGGAACCGGAGGTGGTCTTTGAAGTGGAACCAGGCTCGATGAACGGAACACCTCGGCCTCAACCGTAGACGGAGCTTTCTCTCTCTCGAATACCTCTCGGTTCTTAGGCTTGTGATCCCGCTTATACTCCGGTACTCCGGCATCATTTGCATATCGATGAATCAAATGGGGTACAATCAAATCTGCGCTTGTAATTCTTTTGACTAAACACCAACTCATCATAAATTGCTCGCCAACATCCACATTTATCTTGAAAACCAAAGCATACATCATCCCAAGGTCGCCGATGTGAAAGTGCGTCAAATTATTCTTCGGTAGTAAACGACTCTGGATGAAACGGCAGTAAACTCTCCAATCCTCGGACCAGGCCGTAGTAACTAATTCCTTCCTATCACCGCCCGGCCTAAGTGTCCATGCAACATCGGGGCAAACCGTCAACCTCAACTCCTCCAACGGGTCTTGTCCCGCATCCTGCCTCCGCTTAATCTCGTCTTTATAATCCAATCCCTCGAAAGCCGCCAAACCATACTTTGCATTAATGACTTGGGGCGTAAACGGAACCTTGACACCCTCACCATTACCACACCCGTATCCAAGTTGGTTTTTTGAAAAGTTGGCATAAAATTCTCTAACCAAAGAATCATTAACCGGAGTCGTCGGGATTTTCATCAAAGCGTCCCATTGCTTATCCTTCAACAGTCGCACAAAAGAGGGATCCACATTTGTTTCCACCACTGCCCTTTCGATCAACATATTTCTAGCAAAGTAATGCTTTGTGTAGACCTCGTGTGCTTTTGGATTGACAAATCTACGAGGCAAGGGAATAGGTACTGCCGGCCTCACTCTCTTTCTAGGGTTTTCTGCCCTAGTTTCAGCCTCTTCGTGCACAGGTGTTTCCTCCGTAGCCTCAGCTCTAGAAGGTGCTTTCCTCGATTGACCCTAGGCCTCCATACTAAAGGAGTATCATCGTCCGTCTCGAGTCGAAGTGGATTCATCTCTTAAGGTTGCCCTAGTTTGGGTGGCTCTAGGGGGTCGCTCCCGAATACTCACACCTCGGTTAGGGTCTAAATTAGAAGGGTCATCATCTAAACGTTTACGTTTACCCGATTCGACAACTTTCTCTTTACCAGGCCTCTGCTTAATGACTGCTTTCTTCACCATATCGACCTAAATATTTAAACCAAACGATTCACAGCAACAAGGGTTACCCGTTTATCATCCAAAGCGGGATTTCAAACCAACCGAACCACAATCATCACCCAACAACCCATTCATCATCCATCACACACCATACCACCATAACAGATCAAAAGAAAACATAAAAAGAGACGAATTAAGATGGTATTCAAGTGAGCGAGCCGACCCAAAGATCGAACTTGCCAAAAACGTGAATTAAACCCTAAAAGTTGTTAGAACTTACCAAGTAGGATGAGTAGATGTTGATTGAGGTGAAAATCGATCCAAACAACGCAAAAATATCGCCCAAAATCGAAATTTTCCTCCGAAAAGTCGGATCTGCAATAGGGTCCGATTCGCCAATAATATCGTGCGTTGGAGGATTCGGTTGTGAGAATCAAAGAGAGAGGGTGAAAAGCGGCTGTAGCACTTTGAATCGCTCGATTTGGTCAAGAATTGATGAATTTAGAGCCAAAGGAGGGAGAGCAACCGGTTTTCGCTTTTGAAAATTCTGAAAGTGAAAGTTCATTTGAAGGGGGGGTATATATAGACAGAGTATGGACGCTCGTCCAATTCAGCGGACGGGCGTCCACTGGGAAATTAGATGAACCGGACGGGCGTCCAATTCGATGAGACGCTCGTCGATATTTTGAATCACATCTGATTTGAGGGAGATTATCGGACGGCGCCCAATCTAGTGAACGTTCGTCGAAAATTAGTCATCTTTGGGACGGCGTCCATCTTGGTGGACGAAGCGCCCGAAGAAGGCTTGAATGCAAAAATCATAAAATTTCCATACAATTCAAGTTCAAAATTTCATCTCTTATTAAACTCAAATAAAGCTTCAAAAATACAAGTAAAAATCAAACGAAGTACGTAGAATTTCTAGGAAATAAAACAAAATAGAGAACAGTGGGTTGCCTCCCACGAAGCGCTTTTGTTTAACGTCGGGGCTCGACGGAGGTAAAACTAACTAAGAGGTCACGGGTTCTGCGTAGATCTCGTCCCCACCCACTATGCGAATGAGGCGTCGAAGCATGTCGATAGCGGAGGAAAATTGAACTCATCCGCAAACACCAATCCTCACCACTACCTCAAGCACCTCGAAATGCTCACCCCGCAGCACGAGTGCCAAACCACAAGATAGAATCATTAAGTATTGTGTAAGGACGCCCTATAGCTTCCTCGCAACTCCTCGATCGTGAAATCATTTGCCTCCCGAACAAGGTGGAACAATGATAACGTATGTGATGGTTTTAACCTGAGTACTAATATCAAAATCTACATGAAGAATTATAGTGCCTCCTGGTCCATCATCTACTGTGATCAGCGGGATCCGACTAATGAGCGGAAACTCCTCAGGGCGAACTCCGTGAAGATCCATAACTAGAAAGCAAAAACTGACAGATAGACACATAAAAGCTTAGTAAAACTAACTAAAATAACATACGGAAGCAAAACGAACTAAGAAAAACTAAAACAAGATTTGATATCTAGGATGCCTCCTAGTAGCGCTTTTGGTTTATGTCGTTAGCTCGACATTCAATTCAGGTCTAACCCGGGTCGGGACACTTTGGCTTCCTGCCGGTCATCTCAGGAACAGAATTCTTAACAACATTAGGTCTACAAAAACAGCAGTGCAGACTCGGGATTCGTCCCAACCATTTTTTCCAGGCCTGCCTGATCTTCTGTCTGACTGGAGATCTCTTTCGTACTTTATGCTTCTTCAAATCCATTTCTTTCCAAAGATTGTTCCATGTCGACTTCCGGCAAAAATTTCAACTGGTGATTGATTGCCATTATCGGAGAATAGGTCTCAGGAGAACTCATCGCATCATCGACTCTGAAGTGGTACAACTTAACAAATCAAGGAATTTAACTACCTCGGTGATTCTTCGGTTGGCCAATGTAGTGTTTGCATCGTTGACCGTTGACCTTGAAAGGCTGATCGCCAATCCCCTCGATTCTAAAACGCCGCTAGGAAAAGCAGATAGGATCTCAAATGGACCGGACCAACGCGCCCTTAGCTTTCCGGGAAAAGATGCACTGGTATTGTATAACAAGATCCGGCTCGCCGCATGAAACTCTCTTTTCTTTATCTTTTTATCATGAAGTAATTTCATCCTTTCCTTGCTGATCCGTGAACTCTCATAAGCTTGGAGCCTGAACTCGTCTAATTCATGTATCTGCTGGAGCCTACGTTCTCCGCAAGCTTGGGAGTCGAAGTTTAGGAACTTAATTGCCCAATAGGCTCTATGCTCTAACTCTATAGGCAAATGACAGGGCTTTCCATAAACCATTTGGTATGGTGATGTACCCATAGGGTTTTTGTATGCGGTCCGGTAAGCCCACAGTACATCATCCAGTCTCAGACTCCAATCTTTACGATGCGAGTTGACTGTTTTCTCGAGGATTTTCTTGATGCTCTGATTACTACGCTCAACTTGCCCACTGGTCATAGGGTGATATGGTGTGCCACTCTTATGCTTAACACCATACTTAGCTAACAGGCTATCCAGGGGTTTATTAATGAAGTGTGAACCTTCATCGCTGATCAGGGCTCTAGGGCAGCCAAACCTCGTAAAAATGTTTTTCTTCAGAAATTTCATGACTGTTTTATGATCATTCAGTGGAGTTGCGACAGCCTCTACCCATTTAGAGACATAGTCTACAGGCACTGTAATGTATTTATTTCCGCATGAAGATGGAAATGGTCCCATAAAGTCTATGCCCCATACGTCAAACACTTCACATTCCAATATGGGTTGAAGTGGCATATCATATCGCTGGTCAAAGTACCGGTTCTCTGGCATCTATCACGGCCTTTGCGAAGGCTTCCGTATCTTTAAAAATCCCTGGGCAAGAGAAACCGCATTGAAAAATTTTGGCAACGGTCTTCCATGCACTAAAATGACCGCCAGTGGGGCCACTATGACATTGCTCAATAATATCCCGTTGCTCACATTCAGGTACACACCGGCGGAGTAACCCATCCTTGCAGATCTTGAATAGATATGGTTCTTCCCAGACGTAGTACTTCAAATCAGAGAAGAACTTCTTCTTCTCCTGGTAGGAAAATTCGGGATTCAAATAGCTGGAATGAAGGTAATTGACAATCGAGGCATACCAAGGGGGATCGGGGTTATGGACATCCATATTCATGACGCTCTCGAAGGATAATAAAGATCAATGTCCAAAGGATCTTCCTCACCATCTGGTAGTACTCTCGAAATATGGTCCGCTACGGTGTTCTCACTACCCTTATGTCCTTGATGTGAACATCGAATTCTTGAAGTGTAAGAATCCATCTTAGTGAGTCTCGGTTTAGCATCCTTCTTGTTCATCAAATAACGCAGAGTCGCATGATCAGTCCATACAATCACCTTGGCACCAAGCAAATAGCTGCGGAACTTATCCATAGAAAACACAACCGCTAATGATTCCTTTTCCGTAGTGGTGTAATTCGCTTAATTTGGATTCAAGGTATGGCTTGCGTATGAAATAGGTTGGAACTTACCATTAATCCTTTGTCCTAATACAAACACCACAGCGTAATTGGAGGCGCCACACATCGATTCGAATGGTATGTTCCAATCCGGAGAGATCAGGATAAGGCGAGAGGTCAAAGCATTTGTTTAAGCTCTTTGAAGGCAACTTGACGGTCATTATCGAAATTGAAGGTGACGCGTCATCCTTCAAGAAAGTTGATAAAGGTTTCGATATTTTTGAAAAATCTTTTATGAATCTCTGTAGAAACCCACATGACCAAGGAAGCTTCTTACTTCCTTCGTGTTCCTGGGTAATTCATCTTTTCAATAGTCTCTACCTTAGCTTTATCAACCTCTATGCCTTTAGCGGAGATCTTGTGACCTAAAACAATTCCTTCGGTTACCATCGATGGCACTTTTCCCAGTTGAGAATCAAATTCTTTCTACACACCACCTGCAAAGATTTCATCTAGATTTTTAAGATAGTCCATAAATGATGTGCCAAATACCGAGAAGTCGTCCATGAACACCTCCATGCACTTCTCTACAAGCCCATCAAAGATAGCCAAAGATACATCTTTGAAATGTAGCCGTGCATTACAAAGTCAAAGGGCATTCTTTATAAAGCGAAAGTACCATAAAAGCGGTGAAGGTTGTTTTTTCTTGATCTTCGGGTCAATAGGATTTGGAAGTAACTCGAGTAACCGCCTAGAAAACAATAGAATTCATGCCCCGCCAAACGTTCCAACATTTGGTCTATAAACGGGAGTGGGAAATGATCTTTTAAAGTTACCTCGTTTAGCTTCCTATAGTCTATCTGGACTCTGCACCGATGACTAACTGACCACCTCTTCACCTTTGTCATTCTTTTCGATTGTAATGCCCCCTTTTTTTGGTACAACTTGAGTGGGGGAGACCCAATCACTGTCAGCTATCGCATAAATGATCCCCATATCTAATAGCTTAATGATCTCTTTCTTCACCACTGCCTGCATGTGTGGGTTTAAACGTCTCTGTGGTTGTCTTATACGCTTCGCGCCTTCTTCAGTTCTTATTTTATGCATACATATGTCAGGTGAGATGCCTCTTATATCTTCTATCTGCCAACCGAAAGCTCTCGCATTTTTCTTTAGAACTTCGGTTAATTCAGCTTCTTCTTCCGCTGATAGTTTAGATGAGATAATTAGAGGTAAGCGCTCACCTTCTCTCAAGAAGATATACTTCAAATGCTGAGGTAGCGGTTTGAGAACAAGGTCCTCAAAGGTTCCTCTAAGTCGGTCTTGATTCCCCTGCATTTTAGATCCTCCTTGGTGATAGGGTCAAAAACTCTTGCCTCAAGCAAGTCTACTTCTTCTGAGGGAGAGAGAGTTCTTTCAGAGAGCACTAAGTCCTCTTCAGCAAGGTCTTCTCCATAGGCGGCCTCTAGCTCGTCTAGGGTGTAGTCTGTGAAATCATCTAACGTTTCAAGCACAAAGCCAGCGGGGTTTTCAGAAGGTGATCTAAGGGCTTTAACTACATCAGTAGCGCACTTCCTCATCTCCAACACGTAGGTGACAAATCTCGCATCGCAATCTATAGTGGCTCTAGCAGCAGTAGATAGGAAGGGTCGCCCCCAGGAGGAGGGGGTATCTTCTTCTTTAGTGTCTAAGACATACCAATCAACAGAAATGTGAATTTGTCTACTTGGACCGAAGGTCTCGAAGCACTCCGTTGGCTCTCTTGAAAGATCTATCGCAAGTTGGATGCTTATGGATGTAGGTTCCAATAGATGGTCAAGGTGCGATCTCTTTGCATGAGATAGAGACATCAAACTAATGGATGCTCCTAAATCACACAGAGAATTTGGGAAGCTTAACTCCTTGATTTTTAGAGTTAAGACAAATTTTTCCGATCGCGCTTTTCAGAATTCCTCCGTCAATGATAGCGGAGCATTCTTCTCCCAATCTTTTCTCCATTTCGCCTAACTTCTTCTTTGAAGAAACAACATCCTTCACAAACTTGGTGTACTTAGGCATTTCAACCAATACCTCGGATAAGGGCAAATTTACTTGGGTGTTTTTAATAGGTTGAGTACTTTATCATACTTCTTGTCTTGAGATAAGGGATGTTGTGCTTCCTTGGTGGGAACAGGAGCTTATTGATTCGTCTTCGGAGAATACTTTCTTGGTGGAGGAAGCTCGCATGCCTTTGTCTTCAAGATCTTTCCACCTTAACACTTTTTCAGTCTTTTTACCCGTCTGGGATCCTCTGCTGAGTGACTCTCTCGGTTCATTAATTCGGTTCTCACTCACCCGAGATCCTTCCAGCCTCGATCTCATTTTCATCTTTCACCATCCAAGTCGTGGATCATGAATCTTCCCTCCTACCGAATCAAGGTAGGAGGGTTTACTCGTTTCCCTGGTTCTGTCTATAACTAGATTGTTGCAATTGTGTACCGGACCTCAAATTCATAGCATTGGACTCCTCTTGTCCATAAGGAGTAATGGGCGCGAGCTCGGAACAGTGGTTTGTTCTTGCCTCAGCTTGGGCTGCATGATCACTTCTAGGGTTTTTTCTCAGAAACTAGGTAGGCCGACCTTGAGGTCTGGCGACCAATTGTTCATAGTCGTCCTAACATCTTTCTAAGTTCTTCATCGTCCTCTGCTGCTCTTCATACTCTGCCCTCGTAGGGGCAGTACCATAAGTGGATGAGTCCTGATTAGGGCGGTTTTGCTGCGAGTTTTGATGAGCTTTTGGTTGAGAGTTTGAATTTTGACTCGAGTTGGGGTTCTGGTAGTAGGCATTGCGAGAGGTATTCTCGTCCCGAGTTTTGAGCGGTTTTGGTCATAACCATAATTTCTATTCTCGTTGTAGTTTTGACCTTGAGAGTTATTCTCGTTCGAAAATCTCTGGTGTTCTTTGGCCGTAAGAATTGTTTCTCTCATGTCCACCATTCAAGGGGCATGTTGTAGAAATGTGACCTCTAAGCCCACAGTATAAGATTACAGAATCATACCGCCTCGTTTGTTGGGCAAAGATTGGCTTGAAAGCCGGGGGTAGGAGTGTATTGACAATGGTCACCGATGTGACCAAATCGATAACAATTATCACATGAGAATACTTGTGCATTACATTTGGAGAGAGGGTTGATTTTGATTTTTAGTCATGGTCAAAGCAGAAAGTTGAGCTGCAGGTCGCAATCATTTGACCATGATTCGGTTGTTGACTTCTTCAATTTTTGGTGCAAAGAGGAGTGTGGCGATTGATACGTAGGTGCATAGTTGTACCTAGCTATATCTTCAAATAACTCCCACCCCTGCCGTGGGTTTTCTTCAAGAAGACTCCTCCAGGATGAGGAGTTGACCATCCTTTTGTGGACTCGTTTAGACCACTGAAGAAAGTATGGACCTTCCTCTCGCAAATCCATTCCATGATGGGGACATTTATTCAACAAAATTTTGAAGCGCTTCCATGCTTCAAAGAAAGATTCATCACTCAGTTGATGAAAATTTGAGATTTCGTTAAGACATTGAGCATGCCTTAGACGGAGGGAAATCTTGGGCTAAAATTGACTTTCAAGTCGGGCCCAAGTTTGGATAGATTCGTAAGGAGAGATTTAAACCATTCCATTGCTTCTCCACGGAGTGAGAATGGAAATAGTTTCAATTTTAATGATGTCTTGGTCGACATCCTTAATGCGAGTAGTATCGCATATACCCGTAAATACATAAAGATGCGTATAGGGGTTCTCAGATTGATACCCATAGAAAGTTGATGCATGTTGCACCATCCGGATAAGTGGTGGCCTTATCTCAAACGGAGTCAGATGTCGGTAGGGATAACTACTGCCGAACGAATATTAACATCACCAGGAGTGGCATAGTCTGCCAGGGTACGGTTGGCTTGAGCCATTGAGGCAATAATTTCTTCCTCAAAGAAGAGGTTAAATAGGAAATTATCTTCAGAAGAGTTTTCACTCAAACTCTCTTCGATTTCCTCTTCGGAAATTGGAATGGGTTCGGGGATTTTTCGTTTACGGTTCACTCGAACTACGTCTCGCTCGAGCTCAGGCTCAAAATTAAGCGCGCGCCTTGTTTACTTCGTGTTTGCATACAACGGAGTCAAACTAGGGAGAGACAGAAGAAATAAAAGAAAGGAATCGGAAAACGGACGGGCGCCCAAGAAGATGGACGAGCGTCTTGGTGGGATTAGGATCAACGAGCAGCGTTTAGTGACACCACCGCTCGTTCGTCTGGCGAATACCTGAACGGGCGTCCAAATATTACGGACGCTCGTTTGAATGAATAAAAATGAAATCGGATCAAAAATTTCCGGTGGGCGGGCGTCCAAGATTCGAGACTTCGTCTGGTACCGGAAGAACAAGAATGACGGTAAATTGCGAGAAGTCAAAAAGGCTCTGGCGGAGAACCTTAAACCCTAACTAAAACAAAGAATGATCGATCTACCTAAATCTTATGCTAAAAACACATAAAACCGTGCCAAGTTCCCGGCAACGGCGCCAAAAACTTGTGATGGATTTTTGTAAAGGAAACAAAAGACAAGTAATAAAAATCCGGTTAGTCGCTCCAAGTGCAAAGCTTGTAGTAAAGCGGTTATGCGGGTCGATCCCCACGAGGAACGTGAGGTTTAATGCGTTTTTAAGTTTAAGCTAATGATTTTAAGTTTATCAAATAATGGGGAGAAAAAGCGCAGATTTAACAAAGATCCACAATTCAAGATAATCGCACAGCTCCTAATTTCCTACGCATGCAAATCAACCAAGGTCAAAATTAACCTATCCTAAACGCAAATTACTAATATCTTAGATAATTTGTTTATCAACTTTTATCAAAGATTGATTCTTCAAGCACGATAGGCATAAATTCTTTCGAACCTATTATTTAGATTAACAATTTGATAACTTTCGTTCCTCAACAAATTAATTAATCTGATTATTATTGCGGGGATCTAGATATCATTCAACTATCGTTAAACGAATATCACAAGCTTTATCTATCGATGTCAAGCACGAAATAAACGCAATATAAATCTAACCTTTGTCGAAATAAACCGCAGAAAGAAATAAGAAAACCAGAACGCCACTTGAATTGCTTCACCCGTTCGTCCAACCCAGGAGTTTAGCTACTCATATTAACTTTGAAATCAAAAAATTTGTTTGATTGTATTCGAAAACCAAAAGAAAAAGACAAACTGCTGCTGTTTTTTATGAAAATCGACTATATGTTCTGTCGTGCCCCCCTTTAGGGTTTGATACAAGCTGCTATATATAGATGAACTAAGACGGCTAGGTCAAAACTAAGTCGGTTGTGCTTCAGTCGGCGGTCGGACGCCCGTCCATTCTTCTTCGAACGCTGTCTGCGCTTTATAATGAACTCGAATCGGGCCGAAGCTTTCCTCAAACGTTAAATCGACCCGGGCGTCAAAGCTGCGCCCAAACTTGCTTTGAATGTCACATCTACTCCTGGACGCCGTCCAATGCTTTAAACTTCGTCCACTCTGGACGGGACACGACGCCATCCAAGATGATTAATTCGATTTCTTGATTCTTGTCTCTTCTCCTCCATCTTTATCTCGGTTTAGCTCGAATTATATCAACATTGATCATCAATTTAGCCTCCAACATGTATCTACATCACATCAAAAACACCGCAAAGCGTAACACAATTCTAATAATCATCAAAATCATAATTAAAACATACAAATCCATCAACTTTGCGAATAACTCCTTAGCCACGTCATTTGCCCAATATTCCATTTAAACACGTGATTTCCATGCGATAAATACGAATGTCGGGGAAAACATTATAAAATATAGCGTTATAAAGTACGTAAATTCACCCTTAACAATCAACACTCAGCAAACGGGACGTCATTGACGTGAACATGAAAATGATGTAGGTGAAAATTAAAAAATACATAAGTAAAACACACAATGTGAAGTTAACATCTCTTCTAAAAGCTTAAGCTGATGGGAGGTAAATAATTAACATCTTATACACTTTAACAGGCTCCATCAAGTTAATTTGGACAATCTCTCCAAACACTTGCACAATATAACCGGGATTCAACACACAGGGAATATTATGGTGGTCATTGACCACCAAACTCAATGGACACATGTCATCATATGGGTGATTATGATCATGTGTGTTAATTGTCAACCCTCGAATCTAAGATTGACCACCAAACTCAATGACCACCATAAAATTTGCCTAACACACAACCATGAAATCAGAAAAGTACGTGAAACCAGGGCCGGCCCTCCTGTGAGGCCGGAGATACCACAAAAAAAAAACTTTCAATTGCTACACTAGTTTTTGCCACACACACAAAAAAATGTGGTCAATAGTACTTGGTTAGACTCTTTTACGGCTAAAAGTAAGTATATTGCAACACTTTTTTGGTTGTGTGACAAACAATAGTGTAGCAAAAAAATATTTTTCTTGTAGTGAGAGACGGCCGTCTTAAGCCCAACGGTGCCGGGAGGGCCCAACGGTACATGTTTCGAAAAAAAAATATCCGTGTAGATTCAATCCGATCCATTCTAATATAATATGTTAATTTTTTTATTTTTTATAAAGGTCCATTTTTTTTTACTCCAATCAATAAAGATTCCAATAAAAAATTTACTTGGCCCAAAAAAATTAGACATACAAACAAGTGTTATTAATTTTTTGATTGGTAAACTATAGAAATTACAAAGACTACTTTGTAGGGATGTTTTGAGGCTATATTTATATTTACGGATGTTAAAAACGTGATAAATATGTTTCAGAAAAAAATAATTTCAACTAAAAAGCCCAAATCAGGGATTGACCTTAAGCCCAAAACATACTAGGGCCGGCCCGTGAAACATTTGGGAAGTGGAAACTACAAAACAAATAGAAAGTTGAATAGTTGTACTAGAAAATTAATTAAAACACACACACATTTGAAGCAAGAAAGGTAGATCAATAGATACGTCTTCCATCCGTTTGAATGTTGTTGGACATTCTTCAATCGCTTAAAAAAGAATAAAAATTTATATCTATAGCAGCAAGTTTATAATAACAACATTTTCTTGTAGTGAGCAACAATATGAATCCAAAATTCAGATTCATCAAAGAACAACTTGCAGGATTCCCAATTATCTTCCGATTTAAACATAAATTGATAGACATTCTTTGGTAGATTTGTTGCTTTATGTATAGCATCCATGTGCGATGTGTCCTGTATTTGTAAAATCCTGTTCGGAGCGAGATGTCATTACGAAAATTAGGGTTTCAATTACAGATCAATGGTGAAAATTCTCTTCATCTTTCATGCCGTTGTCGTCGTTGTTAGTCTACTATTCTGGCCCTAGACTGGTGAGTAAGTAGTAAACCTCTCGGGTCTCAGAATTGGTTTCCTATTGCAACCAAAGCTCATCACACATTCCTTTGAATGCCCTAATGTGTTCACTGATGGTTTTATCTTTAGTTTTTCTTAAGTACGTGATTTGTTGTTTCAAGTTGAACTCTCTTTCCTGAAAGTCTTGGGCATAGGAGTTCTTTAGTTCTTCCCAAACGGCATGTGCTGTATCTAAACCAATCACAAGACCTAGGGATTCTTCTGACAAGGACCCAATAAGCCAACATCTCAGCATCCGATCTGCCTTCTTCCATGCTGTGTAATCAGGATTTAATTTGTTGTCTGTACAGTGGTACCACTGCCTGTTGTTGATGTTGTCTGCGTAATGGTCATTTGCTCCTCCCGCTTGTGGTAGTTGATCCTTGAAGAGTTATGGAGAATTACGATGGTGCAGGGGTCAAGTTTGTGAGATGTCCTGCTAGATCTTGGCTTTCTGCCAAGGCTAAGACTTGTTCACGCCATAATGGATAATTTTTTGAGTTTAATTTAAGATTGATAAAATTGGCTACGTTGATGGACAAGGTTGCCATGGTGTTAATTCACCAATAGCTCTGATACCATGAAGAAAAACACAACCTTTGACACTGTAAAGACTGAGTTTTATTTATGATTTTGCATCTGTATTTTTTCCTAGATTACAATGATACCAGTCTCACCCCCTTTTTATACACAAGAGATTCGATCTGGATTTATTCAAAAATAAGTTCAAAAATAAACTAGTTTCTAATCTCTTATTCGAATTTTCTTTAACTTTATCTCATAAAATCATATTATCACTTTGTGATGGAGTTTGATGGCCTTCGATCTCCTGTTGCTTCACACGCCCCAGAGTTGGAACAGAGTTTGAATTTGAGGTGATTGCTTCCTTATTTCCCCAAACAATCCTTATCTCTTTCAAATCACCATAATCCCTTTTTCTTGCATATATTTTGAATTTTACTGCGTATGTATTTGAAATTGTTGCATTTATCTGTTTGATTTGAATTTGCATTTGAGTTTGCTGCATTTATCCGTTTGATTTGAATTTGCAACGGTCTAATTTGAGGTGCTTGAGTCTGATGTGTCTTTTGATATAACCGGGATTCAACACATACACAACCATGAAATCAGGAAAGTACGTGAAACATTTGGAAAGTGGAAACTACAAAACAAATAGAAAGTTGAATAGCTGTAAGAACGACTATTGTACTAGAAAATTAATTAAAACACACACACATTTGAAGCAAGAAAGGTTGATCAATTGATACGTCTTCAATCCGTTTGAATGTTGTTGGACATTCTTCAATCGCTTAAAAAAGAATAAAAATTTATATCTATAGCAGCAAGTTTATAATAACAACATTTTCTTGTAGTGAGCAACAATATGAATCCAAAATTCTGATTCATCAAAGAACAACTTACAGGATTCCCAATTATCTTCCGATTTAAACATAAATTGATAGACATTCTTTGGTAGATTTGTTGCTTTATGTATAGCATCCATGTGTGATGTGCCCTGTATTTGTAAAATCCTGTTCGGAGCGAGATGTCATTACGAAAATTAGGGTTTCAATTACAGATCAATGGTGAAAATTCTCTTCATCTTTCATGCCGTTGTCGTCGTTGTTAGTCTACTATTCTGGCCCTAGACTGGTGAGTAAGTAGTAAACCTTCTCTGGGTCTGTGATTGGTTTCCCTATTGCAGCCAAACTGTCACACATTCCTTTGAATGCCCTAATGTGTTCACTGATGCTTTTATCTTTAGTTTTTCTTAAGTACGTGATTTGTTGTTTCAAGTTGAACTCTCTTTCCTGAAAGTCTTGGGCATAGGAGTTCTTTAGTTCTTCCCAAACAGCATGTGTTGTATCTAAACCAATCACAAGACCTAGGGATTCTTCTGACAAGGACCCAATAAGCCAACCTCTTAGCATTCGATCTGCCTTCTTCCATGCTGTGTAATCAGGATTTGTTGTCTGTACAGTGGTACCACTGCCTGTTGTTGATGTTGTCTGTAAGATGGCTGCTCCTCCTGCTGTGGTAGTTGATCCTTCAGTAGTTATGGAGAATTCTGATGGTGCAGGGGTCAAGTTTGTGAGATGTCCTGCTAGATCTTGGCTTTCTGCGAAGGCTAAGACTTGTTCACGCCATAATGGATAATTTTTTGAGTTTAATTTAAGATTGATAAAATTGGCTACGTTGATGGACAAGGTTGCCATGGTGTTAATTCACCAATAGCTCTGATACCATGAAGAAAAACACAACCTTTGACACTGTAAAGACTGAGTTTTATTTATGATTTTGCATCTGTATTTTTTCCTAGATTACAATGATACCAGTCTCACCCCCTTTTTATACACAAGAGATTCGATCTGGATTTATTCAAAAATAAACTAGTTTCTAATCTCTTATTCGAATTTTCTTTAACTTTATCTCATAAAATCATATTATCACTTTGTGATGGAGTTTGATGGCCTTCGATCTCCTGTTGCTTCACACGCCCCAGAGTTGGAACAGAGTTTGAATTTGAGGTGATTGCTTCTATATTCATCGTTGATATGGTTCTATATTCATCGTTGACATGTGGACTTTCGACTCGGATCATTTAGGGGGCTCAACAAATACACGGCAAGTGCCCTTTCTGCCAAAGTATACGATATACTCAGGGGCGGACGTAGGATCTTGGGCGACAGGGGGCAAAATTCTAAAGATTTAATTTTTTGCAAAAAACATAATTAAATATATAGTAGTGTTTTTTTTCCGTCCCCTACGATTCGAAAAAAACACTACTATATAAATCAAAAAGCACGACTATATTATCGTATGATCCGAACACATTAACACTTCTACTTCTATCAATAAAGATTTAAAACATTACAAACAATGTTTTTGAAAAAAACTAATATTCCGAAATCGATTAATATTTTTTTTTAAATGTATCACTTTGATAAAAACAATGTACTCTTACTTATATGATAAAAGTTTCATGTCAAATTATCTGAATATTATAGATGACAAAGGTGAATATAACGTTTATGAGGGTTAAAACAATAATATATATATATATATATATATATATATATATATATATATATATATATATATATATATATGTGTGTGTGTGTGTGTGTGTGTGTGTGTGTGTGTGTGATCCGATAGGCCGAGTGCCCCCTCTCCTTGGGGTGGATCCCGCCTAGATATACTTGTTAATCGAGCTGGTTTTCGTTGGCATATTCATGTTGTTGAATATTGCACATTGGATGATATGTTTAAGATGGGAATGGTATTACGATTGCGTCTCGAGTAATGCATGATCGACCCATACTTAGATTGGACTTAAGTTTTTTCGAGTGAGGCGTTACAACAACGCTCAACAAACCGAACGTCATTGACATGAACATGAAAAACATGTAGGTGAAAATTAAACTATGAAAATCAAACACACTTATATATAACATTAAAAGATACATAAGCAAAAGACACTTATAACAATAAAAGATACATAAGCAAAACACACAACCATAAAATAAGAAAGGTACGTGAAACATTTGGAAAGTGGAAATTACAAAACAAAGAGAAAGTTGAATAGCCGTAAGAACGACTATTGTACTAGAAATTTTATTTATTAAAACACACGCGCACACACACACATTTCAAGCAAGAAAGTTTGATCAGTTGGTACGTCTTCCATCTGTTTGAATGTTGTTGGCCATTCTTCGATCCCTAAAAAAGAATTTAAAAAAATAAAATAAAAAAAGATAACGGACAAAATTGCAAATTTAATCATTTAACTAGCTAGTTCTAATTAGTGTTTTAATCATGTTTAGTCTCCGACTGTAATTTTAATCATTTTTATTTACAATCTTAGTATTCCTTCGCCGGAGGAGGCTGACATGCTTTTAAATTGTAGAAAAAAGCGATTTGTCGTGAAAATTGCAAAATTACTCATTTGACTTGCACAAAAGTATTGGTTTAATCGCTTGATTAAAGGCAAAAATGCTTTCCCGATTTCTTTTGTTTTGTTAGCATCATGTGGAGTCATTTTCTTGCAAGAATTTGATTTGCTTAAATTCATCAGTCTCCGCCCATGCATGACTGAGGACTAAAATTGCAAAAAAGAAAGAGGAAAAATAAAAATAAAAAAATGCACGTCACAGAACTAAAATTGCAAACGAAACCTAATTAAACAAGATTAAAACGCCATGAAAAGTTTTAAAATTACCTATTCATCGATCGAGTTTATAGGTGATGCGAATCGATGAATCGCCTTCCTTAGCAATTTCATTAAATGCATCCTCAGAAAGGATGAATTTGTCGGCGTCACTCAACGCCCGATGCAAGACCAACGACTTGAACGACTATAACACCGACACGACTATAATCACTGTTATCAATTTCTATGTTATCATAGATTTGGTGGAATATATGCCATTAGCAACTTACTGGGAAGCAAAATGGAGGCGCACATATCCCCTGCACTGCACCATGTGTTAGTTAAGTCATATGTAACAAAATAATAATATATAATATAACTATTCTGACATAACAAATATTTTGTATTATTACCAGAAGGAGCTGAAAAAGTTCAAATGCTACGACATAGAAGCCACAAAAAACAATAAACAAAAGCGCGCACAGAAAGAATGAAGGAAAATATATATGAAACTCTGATTTCTGATTTCAAATGCTAATGAACTTATGATGCAAGATGAAGGACAAAATAATGAAGGAAAATATATATGAAAAAGGACATCCCGATTATAGTTTTTATGTCTGCAATAAATTTACTTTAAAGAAAATAAAGAAGATATCAACCTACTTCAACGCTAGAAAAACATTTAAACCATCCTCAGATGTGATATATCATGCGTGTTGCAAAGAAAAAAGTTACATGTGGGGAAAAATCACGAAGATCAAAATGCACATTCGTGCAAAAAAATCAATGAGTTTACGTGAACCAATAAAAACTACATAATAACAAAATTAAAATTTCTCAAACTCGAATAAATGAATTGTTAGTCGTAGAATATTATTACGTATCGACTTAACCCTAACTAATACTAATAAAATAAAAATAAAAAGAAAAGGTTAGGAAGATTTTCATTTTCTTATCTTTTATCAAGTAAATTAACCGAAGGATAAGTAAGATAAATGGGAGTTGGATCTCGTTTTTTATTTTTATGTATCTTTTATGTATCATAGATCGAATGAACATTCTCATTCCTTATCTAATTTTTACAATATTTTATTTCTAGTAGTTTTTGTGGTACCGTACCAAATCATACGACTTTGTTTTACTTAATCAAAAAATTCTGAAGATCGAAATGCACATTCGTGCACAAAAATTCAAACCAGAGTTTCAGTGTACCAATAGAAACTACATAATAACACAATTAAATTTTCCGAAACTCGAATCAGAGAATTGAATGCTTCAAATAAAAACCCTAGTGATAAATACGTTGATGTGGTAACACCGTACTAAATCATACGACTTCATTTTACCTAACCAAAAAAAAAAAGAAAAAAAGGAAAAGACAAAAAATTTGGTATAGCGACGACCAAAACGTCGCTAAAGCCGGACGACCAAAGCGTCGCAAAAAGCCGGACGACCAAACATGCAAATTTAATAGTATACTAACTATATGATAAAATTAGAGAAAAGTGTATTTATAATATTTTTCGTACAAGATTTTATTTTCGTGACACGGCCTATTATTATTCGATTTAGTATTCATTATCTTTGACTGATATCAATAAATAATAAAAATTCTTTATATAGGTCAAACAGAGGAAGCAATTTTTTATTTCTCAAGTCTTCTACAACGGCTGTGATTTTAATTGTTTAAGCACTCACACCTTATAATATAACCCATTAAATGTAATCTTATGTGATTAAGTGACACATACAAGGAGGATTTATTGATATGTTAGTGTTTTTCATGCTCTAATCGCCGAATTGACACAATCAACAATAAAACAATTCCCTTCTCGAAAAAAAAAACAATAAAACAATTCCTCTTAATAAATAAAAACAATTCCCTTCAAAATTCCTCGTAATTTTTTTTTGACACAATCAACAATAAAACAATTCCACATTAAAGAAAACAATGCCCCTCAAAATTCCTCAGGGAAAAAAAAAAACACAATATCCCTCAATTGTGTTTGGGGAAGAGTTTGAACCCAACACAATCACCAATGACAAATTAAGGGAATCAATAAAGTCGTTACAAGAGGAGGGCCAAACATGCTGATATGGTTCTATATTTATCTTTTACATGTGGACGTTCGACTCAGATCCTTTAAGGGCTCAACGGCGAGTCCCTTTTTCTGCCAAAGAGTCCTAGACTTGTAAGCCTTACGGTAATACTAGAGTTGTTAATGCACACAGCCGTTGAACAAATCCGATTCATATAATCTCGTGTTTGTTAGTTTGTCCAGCTTAACGAACCAAACTCAAATATATTGTTGTGCTCGTTTATTAAACAAACAAACAAGCAAGCAAGCAAGAGTCAGCTCATAAACGTTTGTTATAGGTTCGTGAAAATACACACATATGTATGTATGTATGTATGTATGTATGTATGTATGTATATTTTTAAAAAACTAACGTAACCCTAAATCTCTAACGTTATCTTAGTGTCGCATCACTCTTGTCTTTATCGATCTTCTTATTATTCTCCACATTAACTATGTAGTTGATAAAAATTTATAAAACTAAGAAGACATTCAACTCATTTGTCATTTCATTTCACACACTTGATAGCGGAGCAAAAGAACATTGGCATAAGTTGTAAAGACGAAGTGAGCTCGGCTCGAGCTCAAACAGTATATTAACAAACAAAGTTCAAACATAACAAACTTGAGTTCATTCTTGTATTAAACAAACACAACTTTTATTTTATGAAAACAACAAACACAAACTTAAACATCATATATTCGGTTCGGTTCAACTCGGCTCGTTTACACCTCTATGTAATAATTATAGTGATATACTTTTGTTGCGCGCGCACGCGCGCGCACGCACACACACCCACACACACACGCGCACACACCCACACCCACACCCACACACACACACCCACACCCACACCCACACACACCCACACACGCATTGCGTGTGCGTGTGTGTGTGTGTTTTTTGTTTTTAGGGTTATTTATTTATTTACATACAGTTTTGATTGAGCAGTTTTATTTGACATATTCATTGAGTTGTTGAATATTGCACATTGGATGATATACTCCATGAATTTAGATACAAAAAAATGTTGAATTATCGTTTAATACAACGGTTTTAATAACTTTTTTTTTTTTAGTATCTTTTGTATCATTCATATAAGTAATTCTACAAATAAAGGTAAATTTAGACTCGCACACACAAAATTGAAAATGAAATGGACAGCGACATGTAAACATGAAAAACATGTAGGTGGAAATTCAACTAAGACAAGTAAACATAATTGTGACATATGGGGATACAAATTAAAGTAAAACACACAACAGAGAAATCAGAAAGAAAGGTACATAAAATATTTGAAATTAAGATACAAAACCAAGAGCAAATAATTAAATAGCCGCAGGAAGAACGACTATTTTACCAGAAAATTTATTGAAACACAACACACATTTTAAGCAAGAAAGTTTGTACGTCTTTCATCCGTTTGAATGATTTTACCCATTCCTAAATCCATAAAACCTATATAAGAAAAAATAAAGATAATTAAGATATATACCCAATGATATATTCCGTGGGAGAGAGTAAATGTGAAAATAATAAAATAAAATAAAATCTATAGTCATCTTCATTACCTTTAATTAAAAACATTGTACGGGTCATAGACGACATTAACCTTTGAATCACCTTGCTTAGAAATAGAATTAAATCCAAGAGCAGAAACGATGAAAGTATTGACATTGGCGGCGGGTGCACCACCAATAACTTGAAATTCAGCAGATAAATCAAGCGCGGGATTATACAGTGTTATAGTAGTACAACCTTTGGTAGTTCCTGGCCACACACCTTGTGGAACCAATGCTTGTTGAATATCCTTTGTAAAATCCGCGCACACTGGGTCTGCACTGCATCCATGACAAGTTAGTCTTGAAACGACGTCGATCAAATTAATTAATATAGAAATTAAACTCTGACATAATTACCAAAGTTTTGCCCTGATATATTGGGACACATGACTTACCGGGCTGTGGATTCCCAGATATTGCTGTATACTGGACATCTGCTTGTGCAAAGTAAGCAATTGCAAATAGTAGCATGATCTTGAATAATGCATATTTTAGCATGGCTTCCATCTCTTTCTCTCTCTTCTTAATTCTATTTTGTTTTGGATGATTAGAAAATGGAATGATCTCCCTCCTTTTTATAGTGTATTTTTTGCGCATTGGCCGGCCAATATATACATGCGCATATAAAATACCGTTGATCGTGGCAGCTTTAGAAAATTTAGGATACGAGTTTGAACTTCGTCAAATGTGTTGGTCTTTTGAATTTTTCTTGATATATTCTATTTTGGATGACTCATTACCACATAAAGCGGACATATATAAATCACACTGTATCTGTTTAGGCTCAAACACAAGACCTCATGGTTCTTGCGCCTCTACTTAACCACTCTGGTAAAGCCTCATTTTTTGTTTTGATATTTTAGTAAGCGGTTTTCCGTTTCCCACCAACTTGTTAGGAAATCTACGCGGGAACGCAGCGGAATTCAAAAATTTGATTTCCTTTTACCCAAGATCGACTTCGTTTAAGCAATAAACAAACGAGTTAGTAGACGGTGGTTACCTTGGTTGATCTAAAAGATCGACGCTTTGACCGTCTAAGGAGAGTAGTTCGCATAGAGCCGCCCAAGTGTTCGGCCTCTCACCGCTAGTCCACACGAAACACCCACGGAATCCCATCATGGATTGCTATTGGAAAACTCCGGTTGTTAGACCGGCCTTTTTTCCCTCTCTCCAACTCTCATAGGACGCTCTCTATTTTACACAAGAACTATTAGCTCTTGGAATTATGATGTGTAAAAGAGCTTGACACCCACACTATATTTATAGTGTATATGGCGCCCCAAATATGAGTGGAGGAGAAGAAAACATTTTCCCAATAAAATAAGGAAAATATAATTGATTGATTTATCTCATTTATTATAATATCTCATATTAAATAAATCAGTGATTTTGTTAATATCTTATATTGAATATTTAAGATATTGTCAATATCTAATATCGACTATCTTTATTTTATTACCATAAATCAATTTTACATGTGTATATATCACATATATATTTATTACACATATAAATCTATAAATATATTTTGGAAACAACTAAGCACATGCACATCCAATGTGCATCACACGCTAAAGCACAAATATCTATATCTATATATATTTGAAAGGAAGATTTAACCCGATTACCCGGAATTTTTATCCAAACCCTGCTTTCGACCCGCTTTATACCCGGTAAAAAAAAATTAAACGCGTGTAACCTCTATTCCTCTCTTCTTTTGATCGACAACCTCATTTCAAAAACCTAAACCCTGTCTCACCGAGCCGTAATATCAGCCTCCTTCTGTTTATCCTCTTTTCCAGTGAATTTTCGACTCGAACATGAAGAAATCTGTCATTCCGATGCTTCAGATGGGACGTGTCTTGATGATTTCCGGTAATATTGAATAATCTCCGATCTCTTTTTAGGGAAGAATTCACTCCGATTCTAACAGAGGCTTCTTCATCTTCTCTATCTGTTTCCATCTCTCAAAATCTGCTGATTAACAATCACAACACATGGATCAAGAGAGATACACAGCATCGATGGGCTCAGGTAATAGAGCATTTCGATTGCACGATGAATTTCAATTTCGTATGTTTCACAAGATAATCAAAGCCTTTTTTCCTTCATTGTTAGACCAATTTTGATGGGAAGGGTAGATGATCTGGGCTGATCGAAATCACGGCTGGGAGTTGATAAACACGTTGGTGAATTTATCTCGGCATAAGGATGCAATTAGAACTCGGGTAAGAACCACACTTTCAATCTAAATTTGCTAATTTTACTTCTTATTTCAGCAAATTTAACCTTTTGCACTAGGAATAATTGCGAAATTAGAGCCTTCTTCTAATTTAAGATTCTGCAATGTGATTTTTAGATTAAGTTTGGAGTCTTATGGGTTGCGCTTTCAAGCCAATAGGGACGTTTGGGATTGTTACTTGGTTTGGAGTGGAGGAAGCTATAAGCGACTTACAGTTGGCTTAAGGGCAAGAACTTTAGTAAATTTATGTTTTTAATCATAAATGGAACCAATAAAAGTGACATCACAAAAGCATGATCTTGGAAGTATAGATTTTAATCGAAGGCTACATTTTTTCCTCAACAAAACACATTCTTCCAGAATTGCGATTTCATAAAGTATACGGTAATAATTTTCCCAAGATAATTTATGCTTTTGTCATCTTTTAATCTGTTTGCATTCACGCATGTATATTGGCACTTTGAACTTCGACAAAATTCCAATTCATTATCCATTCCCATCTTATTTAAATTTTTTGTTGTTGTTGTTGTTTTTTAATTAAATCCTTAAGTCTCAGTTTTGAGAGTTTTTCTTGGTTCATCAGGTATGGTTATGGAGGCATCCTGATGCCGCATTTGATTTGCAAAATGGCTGATTCACAGGTATCTCTTGGTTGCATTCTTTTTTGTGTTTTGATTATTTCATTGTGTTGTCTATTCTTTGGTTTTGTTCAGTATTAATTGATATTTGTGGAAAATAAACTGAAATTTTTAATTGCTTTGTGCGTCTACGATACTTGGTTCTTATTAAGGTTTGCGAGGGAAATTGGTAGATGTTGTGCATGGATTTAACACTCTTGAGCCGTTTCGGGTAAGTTTATTTTTGATTTGTTGAAATATCAATTTGCAAATATTTCTGAGGAAATCGTAATCTCTTCTATTATTATTTGAACGAACATCTATATCCAGTGGGAAAATTCCAGATTATTTGATTTGCTAAAATGTTTTGTTCTCTGTTAGAAATTAAATTATTTTGTTCTCAGGTAACCACCATCAATACCCCTGCAACCTTACGTAATGGTGGAGGTGATTTGTCATATGTGTTTTCCAGCCAGACAGGCTTCTGGTTGACCCGCGTTTGGGGAGAGGGGGGGGGGGGGTGGAGCTAGGTGGAGGTGGGGAATATTGTTTTACCGTTTTAATTTTTTTAAATTTATTTTTTGTCGAACTTGATATACTTTTTCCGGATTACTGATTTGCAGACAGAACCTGTGATTTCGACTCCTCTTTGCACATTGATGTAAGAGGTATAAGAATGCCAGTGATTATAGATTTATTAACGTGTTTTTTCATTGTTTGTAATTTTAATTATAATTTAATTTCACATTTTATTCTTTCTCATTTGTAACCGTGCTTAGGGTTTAAATTGTGTTTTTACTGTTTTTTTAATGAGCATATTGTCATTTTTTTTTTTCTCTTTTGTTGTCTTTTTTTTTTTTTTCTTCTTCATACTACAGGCTTATTCCTGTCATTGGGATATTTTGATTGTTTATTCATCATGAAATTCTTATATATTTTTGTTTTGTTATTTCTCAATTTTTTTCTTTTTTCAAACAGGGTTTAGTCTAATTGTTTCTCGATCTACAAACTTGGGTAAGGAAAATGAAATATGTGATCTCAAATCTCTAAATTTTCTTCTATTGTTCTTTCTATTTTTTCCCGCTATGTTCTTTTCTATTAATGTCTTTGATTTTTGTTGTCATATTTTCCATTTTTTGCATCTTTATGCCATTGTTTAATGTTTAAGCATGTTGTAGGTTATGGAGCGTGGTTTTCATCGGAAACGTCCATTCGGAGACGAATCAAGCAATCCAAGGCATAATAATAAAATACAGATTATATTATGTGTATGAGGAGAGCAAAAGGTGGATACTTTCTTGATGACCAGGTGATTACTATTCTTCAATAATGTGCAATTTTTTTTTTTTTTTGTGATTATGATTCTCTAAGATTATTAAGCTAGATAATGATAAAACGAACCTGTGATCTCTGTCAAACCAATGGTTTTTCGTCAACTTTTCTTCTTCAAGATTTAATTTTTTTAGATGTTTCAGTTGATCAATCGATCTATGCTTATTTGTTTTTTTTTTTCTTTTTTCAGCATATCACTTCTTTACTCTTGAAATATGGAAGGTGTAATGCAATGAGGCCAATCTTACAAAGCTAATGCAGCAGAACGAAACTGGAGATAAAAAGCATGTACGCAATGTAGAAAAATTACATTCGCACTTACTAACTATCATCAGTATGAAGTAAGTTACAATCTTCTATTTATCATTTGTTTTTTATATCATGCTTAAGTCGTTTCAGTTTCATGTTACAAAAATATTTTGTTTGCTTCAAGGTTTTTTTTTTTTATATATAACTCATTTAATGTATTCTGAATTATATCATCTACGTCAATCTTTTGTTTTTATCTTTAGTCAGACCTTTTTTTTTTTTTTTTTGCTATGCATTTCAAAAACAATACTTTTTTTTCTTAAAAGGACCATTCTTCCTTTAGATTTTTTTTATGAAAATACTTGCTTTTAAAAGCTAGAATTTCATCCATTGTATCAGGTACAAAGATATGCAATGGCTTCCTTCGTGATCATGAAAGGAATGGTCATGAGAATTAAATGCGATAATTATTAACAATAGTTTGAATGATTTTTTTTTTTTGTGTATGTTTGCATGAGAATTAAATTCGATAATTAATGGCAATAGTTTGTATGAGAATTTTGTTTTTTTGTTTGTATGAGATTTAAATGCGATAATGAATAGCAATACTCTGAATGATTTTTTTTGACATGTGTTTGAATGAGAATTAAAGACAATAATTAATGGAAATGTGATGAAAAATGAATGTGATAATATTGGTTACTTCTTTAAAAAATTAGAAAAAATGGAAATCAAAGGCAGTTTAGCAATAAATTTATATTTTTCCCGTAGAGAGGGGGGGGGGGTAGGTATGTCCGTGTGTGGTGTGGGCGGAAAAAAATAACTTATGGTTATTTATTTTTATTATTCAATGACATTTTGATCATGCGCGCAATTGTACACTATTATTTATTTATTCTCTCGAGTACACTATTATTTATTATCTGTTCTCATTTTAAGTTTCATTTATATACTTCTATTGTTTCGTGCATTATCCTTGGGTTTGGTGGCAAGGATTCAGGACATGTGACAAATATCAGAGAAAATATATTCTGTAACAATTGCTTATATATTTTAGTGTCTTTGCTCTACGTAGGATTTTATAAATATTTAGCACCAAATGCTTATTGAAACTGAATGCTTTCATTAAACATATCATGAGTTCACATCGTCAAAATTAGTACTTATTTTTCTCATTCCCCGTGCATTATACTACGTCGTTTTGATGGGTGTTGGGAAGATGTGACGGGTAAGTGGTGTAGTAAACCCCAACCTACCAACTTCACATATTTCTCTTAGTTCATTTATTATTTGAAATATGTTATGTCCACAATAAAATAGCCATAATAAAATGATGGAGAGATGATAATTATTTGGGGTTATTGTTAAAAAATACAATTTGAAAATAAAAATATGCAAATAGGACAGTGAAATTTTTTTCGGGTAAAAATGACATTTGAGGTCAGTTCCACTGCAACAAACAATGAATTTAGGATTATAAACAGTGAATTTGTACTTATCACCCAATTTATATTTCTAATGTCCCGATTCCCATTTCCCCCTTTTTTGGTCCTTTTAAACCACTCCCCTAATTATTTTTAATTTTTTGGATGGTCACAAACGGCTATCATGTATGTTCATGTTGGAATTATTATAAGATTTGATATCTTTACATGGCCTATATTTATTATTATTTTATTTTATTGGGAATCAGTTATTTATTCCACTATTTGATGGAAATCTTGGCTGTCATCAATAAAAATGATAAAAGTTGTTTGTATTGGTGAAATAAAGAGAGTATTTTTTTTTTTTTTTTCTAGTCTTATACAACGGCTGTGATAATAATTGTTTAACAATTGCAATTTATAAATATAACTCATTTAGTGTAATTTTGTGTGATATAATCATCCTTGCAGGAGGATTTGTTGATATCTTTGTGTTTTTCATGCTCTATTGCCGAATTCCCTACGATAAAACAATTTAACCAGCCGGACATATTTTACAGAAAAAATAAAAACAATTACAATAAACAGATGTATTATGTCCATCTAATTCTACCTTCCCCCCACCCCACATATTTCTATTGTATATGAAATATGATAGAAATAGATAGACATGAGTTTATATTTATCCTCTATAACGTCTTTTAACCGGCTCTAGCTCAAGCAGAAAAATTTATCACGCGAAATATGTTGGTTACGCTAATTGATTCATGGGACGATATTAACGTGAAATATGTTAGTTACCTTATCAACGATTCTCTCCCTTCATGATCAAATTTATGCTGCAACTTATCTGAAATTCGGCTATAAACGAAATGCTTATGCTCTCCTTCACTATATATACCTTCATTTCAGAAATAGACAAAGTGCGCTCACTTAACATTTGAGCTATGACAGCTTGATCCTTTTAATGGTTACGTAGGCAGACATAAGGATGGTGCAACTGTTTCATTTTCATATCTTCTTCATGTGGCTCAAGTGCTCAAATCTACCGCAGGAGATCTCAAGTTTCATCACAATAGGTTCTAACACAACCCACATCTCACTGGTAATTTCTTAACGTCATCATTCGGCCTTCGAAAAAGGCCCATCAATCTATATATTCCAGTTGATCTTCCTAAGCTCATATATTTTCAGAAAGCTCACACATTCACATTAATCTACCATAAAGTTGTTTTGAGCACCACAATCAATCAAAGCACCATAGTATTTAGTATGACACCACAATTTTATACGACTATTTTTCGCAAGAGAAAACATCATTTATAGGGATGTTTCTCATATTTGTTACAAAAGTCATTCATCTAACTCATTTTCTTATAAATGAAGAGTCCATTAAGCAGCATCTGGAATGGGCTCTTGAGACTTCTTCTTGGGCCTGATTCGGCCCAAGCAAATCGGAGGGCCTTTGTGCAAATATAGATAAGTTCATGGGTAGCTAGCGAATATTAAAAAAATCTCACGAGCATCAGCAAAGAGATTCCATAAGCGACCGGAGCTACTCACACACACACAAAGGGGTGAAGTAGAAGACGATTCGAATCTGATCAACAAACCAGAAGGAAAAAAACGGCTTGAATTTTGTTTTTTAGTTGGAGTTATAAGATGGATCTCGGAGAGTTGCTTGCCATATTTGGACCGGGAGTCTCCGGAGCTGTGTTCGGAGCCGCCTGGTGGTTTTGGGTCGATGCCGTCGTTTGCAGCTCCGTCAAAGTCTCCTTCGTCCATTATCTTCCCGGTATGTATGTCTTAATCCATATTTATTGTGTTTTTACTTAACGATTTTCGTTGCTTTCAATGATCCATACTTTTCAAGCACCGATTTTGGTGATTTTCTCTCAAATCTCAGTTTTCTTGGATTGCTGATGCTTTAATTTTATGGATGATGTAGCTTTTCAGTTTCTCCATTTCTTTACTTTTGTACTAATAACTAGAAAAGCTGAAAATTTGATATTTTCATTGACGATAAATGAACATCAACTCTAGTGATACAATTTCAGTATGTTTATGGAGTTGAATTTTGGTGGGCTTCTGTAATTGTGCTAAAAGATTTGTTCTTGTGCAGGAATTTTTGCAACTCTAGCTGCATTAATGTTTAATTGTGTAAGAAAAGAAGATATTGACTATTCGCCTTATGAAGATGGAGAATGGAGGTATGAAAAGTTTGTTAATTGATGTTAATTGTTATCTAGGATAAAGAAATATTTGTTGAGTACAAGTAGCTTTATGTTACTTATTAGTTCTGTTGTAAATTCCTGTTTATGATGACTGATCATGTTTAGCTTTGTGATCTTAGATGATTTCAATTTTACGTGCTAGAACATTATTCAGTGGACCATAGTCTTTAAAAGCTCTGTAACAACGTAATTTTAGTTTGCTTGATGATTACGAGCACAGTAGAAGGAAGATATATAGTAAATGGCCTTCTAGTTTGGATTTTATTATAACAAAATTGCTCATAGATTGATGGCAGTACGCTCATGGATTTGTTTTTTCAAGGTAAGAAAAGGAGAAAGCTAAATTTGTGTGAATTCTTGATTGAATAGCTAAAAATGCACTTGATTAATTTTCCGTTGTTCAAAAGGATTCATTTGCTGCATAGTACATTAATGAATTTCCCCCTTGCAGGCTTCTTATGGTTTTAGTTAAGGTGATTTTTAAATGGATGTACAATTGGAAAATAGTTGTGTTAACTATCTATCGGTTCACTGGTTTACAAAAGAGATCTATGATTGGAATTGATTGATGGGGATGTTTAGGCTGCTTAAAATCATGTTTTTGACTACTCTATATTGCTCTAACTTGATGGTACTTTGACATGATTCAACATCACCATATTGTTCTTAGAAGAATTTTCATAGTCCGCTAGGTTATATAGCCCTTGTTGTATCACGTTTAGCATTCAAACATCAAGTATTCATACATAAGTACCTTGAGGCAGCAAGCATGTTTTATGAAGAGGATATGAGATCATCTGCAATAAGATTGCTTGGGTTGATAATCGGATATGCTCTTTTTCAATTACTTATCTTTTCTTAAATCTCACTGCCATGCACTATTGTTTCTGCTTGTTTTAAATGTAATCTGTAAACATGGCACGATAAAAAGCGGTAAAATCCTTAATGATTTCGTGTCCTGCTCTGTGCCTGTATGGAAGTCATTATTTTTTATCCATTGCTGTCGTTGAATAGGGTTCTTGGGCTTGTTCTTGCACCCCATCTGTCAACTTATAACAGAGTCCAATATACCTCACTAGAGCCTTATCCAGATCTTTTTAGCATAGTTATGTGGTGTACTTTTCGACTTTGATGCCCATCAACTCCGGGCTTGCCCCTTTTCTTCAGACTGCTTAATAGTTGGTCCCTTTGATGGTAGACTCTTTGTTTTAGTCCTATATGCGATTGTGTGTGTTTTAACTTTAATTATCGTGATTACTACCCACCTCCCTTCAGGAGCTTATGCTTTTGGTTGAGACGTTAGCTCAAGACTTTTCTTTTGGTTTCACCCAATCGATTTCTTTTGTTATTTTTAAAATTTTGCAGGTTGAAGCTGTGGCTTTTTATTGCATATGTTGTGTCCTTTGTTTCATTAGCAGCTGCTGTCGGCCTATTGATACAAGACGCTTTAGTTAAATCTGGTCCGTCTGCTTGGACAGGTGTCGCCGGTGTTCTCCAATGCGTCTTTGTTTTGATCAGGTAATTGCTTGCTTGCATTTTTTAACTGTACAGACTATCTATTTAAGAATCTCTATATTCGAATCGAGCTTGAATTTCGTTTTGCAGCGGGCTGATTTATTGGATTTCTCATGGCGAGTCTTCATGATTCAGTGAACTGATTGGTGGGATCTTGTTGGGCTTGGCTTTTAAAGATCAAAGAGAGTATATAGTTTGGCTCTTGTACATTTGTTTGGAATTTTATTGTGAAACTATGCATATTGGTTATGATTGATATATTATATTTGTTTGTCCAACTTAATTAATCACTCTTTGATGCACTAAACTTAAATGTTTTTCAGTAATTATATCCTATATGATTTTATGATAGCCATAAGTTCATTAATGAAGATGGTATTTATACCTTAGAATATGGCAAAGCCCCTTATCCACTTGTCTTGATCATCTCTAAAAACTCCTGTAATGGAAATGAGGCTTAGCTTAGGGTTGTTTGTGAGACGAGTCGAGTATCTCATTGTTTGAATTTGAGCTTGTTTAGTTCACAAGTATGTTCGTGATCCTTCGTTTACTAAACATACAAAATAATGTGTTTAGGGTAGGCTCGTTTAAAGATATATAGTTTGCGGTCGGTTTGTTTGGCATATTTTAGCTTTAATTCGAGTTGTTAAGGTATACAAAATCATATCTAAATGCATAAATAATAAATTATAGAACAATATTTCATACATCATACCACAAAAGTAACTAGAAAAGTTCTTCCGTCTTTGTTAGAGATGAATAAATGACTTATCATTTATCATCTGATTTTTGTAAGGGAATTGGATTTTAGCTTATGGTTTCGGTTCACGTACCTGCCACCACCAATGTAATAAAAATTCCTTTCGCCTTCATCGAAATTTTGTTTCGATAAAAAAAAAAAGGACTTTATCATCTGATGAATGAAGTTTATGCATAAGTTGGTTTGTGAATATAATTGAACGTTCGTGAGTTAAACTAATGGTTATTTGTATAGTAAACTGGCCTTCAATCCAATTTGAGCTCGGTTTATCATTCTATAGAAATAAACTATCACAAACAATAACAAGTTGAATACACGCTTAAAACTCGTCTTTGAAATTTCAGTCGGTAAAATGCCTAACAATTTAAGGTTTAAAAAGGAAAATGAATGATTCTTTGCATTAGTTGGTCCAATTTTATGACACATTAATAATTCTATATTCTTTTGGCAAAATTTTGATTACTCGAACTTAATTTAAGAGATGCATAGATCAATTTATACCGACGGGAATTTTTACCGTGGTCAATAAACCACCATAAAATTTGCCCTATTGCTATTGTATATATACTCTTTCCGATCCAAAATAATCGGAGGCAGCTTCTAAAAAAATTTATTGTGAATAATTGATGCACAACATCTTTCGATATAAAATTTAATGCAATTTTCTTTTTACCCATTTTTTTCCATACACCGCTTTAAATACACAAGTATTTTTTTCTCCGCTTTTATAAGGGTATTATGGTACTTATATAACTAAAATCAAAACAATTAATTATGTTTTTTAAGTAGATGTTTTTTAAACTGCCTCAATTATTACTGAACCGGAGAGTACTCAACATGTAGCCTGTAAGACTTCCTCGACCATTAACACACATTTTTTTTTGGAAGGGAAACAAAACACACCTTTTATACTAAAGCAAAGCTTTACAAAAGCTAACACGTTTTATGCCAAACCATGGGTAAAATATATATATATGATAATGTTACAAGAATATGATAAGGTGGTTTTGGGAAATGTTTACAAGTGTCTTTCACACGCATGAGACGTCAGATGGAAGAATATTCACCACACGCTTAATTTATTTCAGATTTAAACTTTGTGTGGTTTCATTGTTTCACCTGTTATTTCACCTTAAAATACACTCACCACACAAGCATTTCCCGTGGTTTTACAGTAATAGGTGCTATGCAACAAGTGACATAATATGGTTGCACGGATGATATCAGCAAAGGAAAGTTTAATATTGATCAATCGATCTTACATATTATTAATGACGAGGATGTATTATATTATTTATTGTATGACACAATTGTCGTGAAACAATATTTTTTTTAATTATATTAGACGATCGATACGTACATAAGATGTACTATTGGGCAATAGATAGCATCATTAATAATGTCTATTACTATAAGTTGTGACAATTAATGATATGACATAATGTACGATGAAAGTCTCCTAAATTATGTAGACAAATAGACGGTTGAATGAAGTGTCAATTGATGCATATGCCTGTCAGGGCTCATCACATGAAACATACTAATTAGCCACACAATTAATTCACATTTTTCAACTTAAAACCCATGCAAATAATAATACAAATAAAATAAGAGATAAGGGTTATAAAAGACACAATATGAAAGATGTCAGACAAAAAGGACTATAAGAAACTTAGAAAAGATTTTTGTCAAAAATGACATTTCACTAGTGAAAGTGATTTGAAAGTGAATAACGTTGATTTCCAGCACAAAACCAACGTAATTCACTTTCAAATTCACTATCATTTTCACCTTCACTAGTGAAATGTCTTTTTTACAAAAATATTTTCTTATAGTCCTAAAATCCTGACATCTTTCTAAATTTATCTTAATTGACAATTAACTAATAAAACAATAGTACAATCAATACTATATATATATATATATATATATATATATATATATATATATATATATAGGAAAAGTATGACAAAAAAATCATAAATGGGTTTGTAAGACGTTACTACATATTGTGTGATTAAAATGATAAATTCATAATAAATGGACAAAAATACCCTTTTACACATTAAACACGAAGTAACGCTTAGATAAAATCAGAAGAATATCCAAGAAAACAAATAAGATCAAATAAGAAACAAGAAGAATAAATTTATAAAATGTCAGAATATACAATGAAAAAGTAAGAATAACCCATAAAACGTCAGAACATACAACGGAAAAAAAAAGAAGAACCAATAAACAAGAAGAATAAATTTTAAAAACAAGTAAAGAATACTTAAAAAAAAGAAGAGAATGTACCAGTAAATGTAAAATGACGCCAATAAACAAGTAAGAATAAATGATCAGTAAATAGAGATAAAGACATCAAAAATATAAGAACGTTACAAAATTAATAAGAATAACCCAAAACCCTAAACATTTTCAAAAATAAAAATAAAAATATACAGCCTACTCCGGCAACCATGGCCGCCAATCCGGCAATCTGGCGTCTCCGTCTTGCTTCAAGCACACAATCCGGCGTCCTGCCGCCACAGTCGGAATCTTGCACCTAACATCCTTACAGCCCTCATCATCCCCACCCCCATCGTTCAGAGTCTTTATCCATCGCAGCAACTGGAGACCAAAAAATCACAAAAACTTTCGTGCAGAGTCTTTATTCAATCAGCGATAGAAAGCAAACGAGAAAAAGGTAAGATGCAATTTTGTACGACAATGAATCATCTGAAATTATTTCCCCATGATTCGCATCATATTAGCTATAACGTCGGGCATGAATCACGCATATCAGATCAGGCTGTTAAAACATGTAAAAGGGAAAGAAAAAATGGCAATTTAGTCAAATAAGTTATGATTTGTCCTAAGAAAATAATCGCCATGTCCTAAAACCCTATTGCTCACAAAATAATAGGCTTTTAGACAAAACCTATATATATAATACCATAGTTCAATGTATGCCATAGACTTCTGCAGTAGAATAAGTACATCAAAGGAATAGACAATAAAATACATTATCACATAAAAGAACAAAAGCAAGTATCACTCTCCACATACACATATATACACGCACAAAAAATCACATGAAATATTTATGTGTGAATACATTTGAATACATTGACCATACCAAGACTTATATATATGTTACATACACAAAAAGTCCACATGCTATTCCATGTTTTTGACTTATGACGATATTATTATTATTATTATTATAATATTATTATTATCGTGTAAAAACTTGACATAAGTTATACTACCTCCGCCCATTTTAATTGTCTCGTTTGATTTTTCATACAAATTTAAAAAAGTGTAGTTAGAGTTTTGAATCTCATTAAATGATTCCATATTTTTATATTTATACCATTTAATTAGTTGTTGAAGCATATCATACATATTTTTTATGGTAAATATTGTAAACATTAAAGGGCATTTGAAGAAATTTGACAATAAATACACAAAGTGAACACTTATTTTGAAAAAAAAAAAAAAAAAAGTGAACAAATAAAATATGACGGAGGGAGTAACTTATAAGCAATTAAGTCACTTCACTAATTTGTTTTGTTGTTAAAAAAGTCATAAGGTGCTCCTTTTGCGACTTGCAGGTCACCGTGATTCACATCAACCTTATTTTTCCTATGAAAACGACCAGATATTTTAGCTTACAACTGTTGTTAAAAAAAGTCAATATTTTACTCTCATCTTTTTTTATTTTCTTTCAATACACATATATATACACACACTATTTTCTTTCAATACTCATAATACACACACTATGTGTAAGTGAGTAGGAATGCGTACATATAATTTATGTAATTCGGGAAGAACCACATGATCTTCTCATGTGGCTTCCTCAAGTAGAAGGTAAAATGTAACATGCACCAAAACTTTGGGTCTAGCGAAAGTACTTAAGTTATAATGGATCCGGTAACTACTGAGGTTCATCGTTCTCGTCTGACTTAAAATGGTTAATCACAGTTACCAAGATCATTAAGTCTTAAATTTATCTTTCTTCCATTTTTGAAATGTTGGTTATTACGTATAATGCGATAAGTGTTTTGATATACTTATCATCAAAACGACATCGCGTTTTGATTCGTGACAAAAAGATAAATCTACGATGAAATTTTCATAAATTTGTGAATGTACGGTGAGATCACTTCTCACTTTACCCTCCACTTGAGGACGCCACTTGAGAGGATCTCGACTCGGACTGGGTATATATATCATTCTTACAACAAACAGATAGAATATAAATTTTCCGTAACGATAGTGTCAAAATAAATTAGTCACAGTAAAGTGATATATTTGACTTTTATACCATTACTCATAACTATCAATATGTGCTAAATAATGATCAATAACAAACGTTACTTCTAACGTAATATGAAGTTATGTGCTTGTATATACTTTAGTTTTTTATTTTAATTTCACTTCATTTTCCTAAAGCATTTCCTTCACAAAAAGTCTTTTAATTTAAACTATATCCATCCAAAATGATCTAACTCCGAATTAATCGGCCAGTTGGCTCAGAAATATCGCGTTTTGGGAGGAAAAAACAAAACAAAACATAAAAACAAACTATTTCCATCCAATTCGTCCTAAATTTTTCGCCCAATTTGTTATTGGATGTGAGGTAGATTCACACTAAGTCGTTAAATTAAATTAAATTCAAAGGTGGCTAATAATGATTCAACACCAACATTTATAAAATATAGAGATAAAGAGGCAAATCACGTCTAAGCCCTCAAAAAAAACAAATCACGTGTAATTTAGAAGACCTACAAAATGTTTTTTGAGAAAGACCTACAAAATGAAATGAAACGCTATTAAGTTTAAACATTTAACAATAATAACAAAACGAAAAAAAAAAAAACGAAAAATCAAACTTTTTCTTGAAAAACCAACCAACAAATTTTATTAAACATAAATCGCTTAACACAACAGTAGATTACATCAAAAAGTGGGGCAATACCTAAGGAATACGACCTCGACCGCCACACCACGTCTCAAATTAAAAGACGATTTTAACATTTCTAAGACGCTTTACAAAAGTAAACCGCAAAGAAAGAAATTAAAAAGTTCGCCCGACAATCACGAGCAAGACAACCCAAAGATGCATAAGTCCTCCAAGGCTGCGTCAAAGATGATAATTCCACTTTACGTGATAGTGATACGGTCAATAATCAATACAACTTATATTCATAGACAAAGTAAGAGCTAGATCGTGGTCATCTTGCACGGATTTGAAGTCGCTTTTGTGTGACCTGGCTTCATCGGTGGTTGGTTGTTTGCTTGTGGTGCCTTCGCTCGAGTCCTTTACCTCCTGCACTTTTGGGGAGAAAAATATTCTTTCGTGTTTCTTCGAGGCGCAGGGTTATTGCCGGTGTTTGGTGGCGGATCTCCTTCCGACAGGTGGAGCCATGGCGGAGAAGGAAAAATTAATTAAAATATCGTTGTATTTATTTTGTTCTTCGCTTTTAGTTATATGTCTATGTTTGTGTGTTTCTCGGTAATAGATCGCTCACAGAGGATCCATGTGTTATGGACGCCCTATCCTTTGGAGAATCTTTTCTCTTTTCATTCAAAGACTATCTTCCCAATCTATTACTGGCTTTGTGTGGTATTGTTTGTAAGTCGGTGTTGTTTTTTGTGTCTTTAGTTCATAGTTTGCTTTGTCCGGTTGTGATCCAGCTTTGTCGGCGGTGTCCGGCGTTGTTCTTGTACTTTACCGGCGTTTGATAAAATCTTTCGTTTCCAAAACAAAAAAAAAAAAAAAAAAAGACAAAGTAAAGCAAATATCATTATTCCGGAGAATACAAAAGAGTTTGAGAAACATTTGATAAAAGTTGAAACACTAGGTTATAGGATGGATTAGTTTATTGTTCAAGTGATTTATCTAAAATGATATATCTAATATATATAATAAAGGAAAAGTGTCTATAAAGGTCGGGAAATGATACAGCCGCAACGGATTGACACAACCAATTGACACGATATTCATCTACACCATTGATTGTTGTCGGACCTAGATCAATCAATATAAGTCCCAAAACAATCAATGTTGTAGATGAATGTTGTGTCAATTAATCCATTATGTATTTATCATTGCTCGTAAAGGTGAATCAAAATCTAAGAAGTTGGGACTTTAAATCCCAAATCTTCACTTTGAAACAAAAGTCTCACAATTAAAAAGAGTAACAAATGTTTAACTTTCTTCCCAAAACTCTGTTTATTGAGATAAACACAGCATCACAAGTGTGTGAAGATGGCTCGAGTTGTCTTAGAAGCATTTTATCAAACACCTAGCTTGAAAAGTAGTTAGAGGTAGTTATTAAGTAGTTAAGTTAGCTATAACTGACTGGATTGTAACCAACATCACAATGTACACTTATAAATAACCTATGAGTGTACACAAGTAGGAATCATTAGAAAAATAAGAAAACGCAACGATGTGCTGTTGCAATTTTCAGTTTTTCCATCACTTTGTATCTTTCCTCCATGAATAATGAGTTCTTCATGATTCCTATGAGTTTGTTTTAGTTTTCTTGCTATCTTTTCAATAAATACTACATGGTATCAAAGCGTGTTTGCAGCTTCTTTGCGTAAAACCCTGAAGTTTTTGTTCATTGCTTGCTGTCTTCTTGGATCTTGGAGCCGTTCTTTGCTTTTCTGCTTAGTTCCGGTGATTTCAAGACTGCTTTGCTGCATTTGTTGATCTGTTGCAAGCTATGGAGGCTCAGAATCAAGGTATTCTTCCCGGTAATCCACTGTACCTTCATCCTAATGAAAATCCAACGCCTGTGTTGGTCCAAACCTTTGTTGTCTAACAAGAATTATCATCCATGGAGCTATTCCATGAAATTGGCATTAATCACTAAGAATAAGATTGGATTATTGACGGTACTATCACCGCACCACCACAATTGTAGATTCCCCACGAGTTTCAAGTTTGGTTGCAATGTAATACATTTGTTAAAACTTGGATATTGAATTCTGTTATGTCCAACATTGCACAAAGTGTAATGTACAAAGAAACAACAACAGAAATTTGGTTGGACTCACAGTCTAGGTTTTCCAGATCAGATGTGTTTCGTTTAGGGGATTTACATTTTACAAGATCAAGTTTATGCCCTTAAACAAGGAGACTAGGATGTTACAAATTACTTTACAAGACTGAAAACTTTGTGGGATGAGATAGCCGTTATGAGGCCAGATCCTATGTGTTCTTCTACTCCTAGGTGCCATTGTGATGTTATCAAGACTTTTACTGGTTATACTGAAACTGGCAAAGTGGTAAAATTCTTGAGGGGTTTAAATTCAGATTTCTCACAAGTTTTGATTCAAGCACAGTTGATGGTACTGTGGTGTGATTTGCACTGCTTTTGCTATGGCAATCGGGTTAAGATCAAAAGAATCGAACATAGGTTTCCGAAGCCACGACCTTGTACTATAGAGCATTTAATGCTAATCCTTCTAATGCTAGTACTACAAATCCTCAGCAACTTGTTGGCCAACAGAACTTTAATAGACAGGCGGGTTAAGCGGTGCTACAAATTTCAAGAAACCAATGGGAATACTCAGGGTGGGAGGAAGGTACAATGCAACTTTTGTGGATACACAGGACACATGGTAGACAAATGCTACAAGAAACATGGCTTTCCACCAGGTTGAAAACCTAAAAGCAGAGTCAATATGGCAGAAACTGTTTCAGATGATCAAGGTGTTGTAACTGCTGGTTCACTGAACAATTCCCAGGATTCTGAGAGTTTTACTTTGAATAGAGCACAGTACGAGCAGCTGATGAGGCTTTTGGATGGTTGATAGCAAAATACTTGACCGCTAACTTTTACCGACAGAGTATCAGGTCAACGGGAGTATAGTGGTCACAAGGTCGAATCCACAGTGAGTAATGTCTAAGTACCAAAGCTGACGTCGAACTTAGTAAAGGCCAAAATATGGTGGAAATATATTATACTAATGCAGAAATAAAGATTATACTACCGGTTGTACTTCTAGATATTAAAAGGTGTAGCCGAACTATGATCCCACAAGCTACTTCCACCCCTAAGGAAGGGCTTGACAGGGAGTGTGTCTTAACCGACCTACCTATCCAATATAGTTTAACGACATCCACGGGTGCCAACTCTTACTTCTAGCAATTAGACTGAACAACTCGATATAACCACCCTATGTGAAGCTAACCGACTCTCCCTTTAGAAAACCGATTATCCTAACATAATTAAGTTCTAGAGTTGCTCGAACAACAATGACAAACCTCTGTATTGGAAACGGACCTAACAACTAGGCCGAATCTACGCAACGATCCTAAAACCCCTTATCCCACATCTCACCGCAAAATGCATCTATAAGTTCGATGTGTGTGACAGTGAACTAGGTGATTAATCTAATTCAAAGATGTTAAAATTAGTTTTTGGACGTGGATTACTCGTTTAAACATTAATTACGCACTACACAACTCCCAATCTCATCCCCCTTCGGGTTTTTGCTCGTTTTCACATAATTCGACTACACATGCAATTAGCTACTCATAATTATGCTAATGACGGAATAAAGAAAGGAAAACATGCTTGAAATAATAAAAGAGAAATAATTCATTACCATATAACCGTATAAAATCTGATCCAGAAAAGTATGAAGAAATAATTGCACCAAAAAGTTGAATCTTTGGAACTTGAAACGTAAATCTAAGCTATAAAAAGTGTTTAGAATCAAATGATGTTATCTAGGGGATCAAAGGATTGAAGGGTGATCAAATTATACTAAAATCGCACGAAAATCGCCTAAGAAGAGTCTAAAGTCGGCCAAGAATAATCAGGGCTGAATAAGCTGCATATTTATAGTGTAGGGTAAAAATATGCTTCAGTCGGTCTCAAACGCCAGTTTGCATCCTTGCAAACGCTAGTTTGCTCGAAATCTTGATGATATTAGGTTTTCTTCGCCGAATCGGCGTTTGCGTTTTGCCTTGAACGCCGATTCATGGATCGTGCCTTGAGAGGACAAACGCCACTGAGCTACTTGGGCGCCGCTTGTCTTGTATGAGCTTCTTGAGTCGGTGAACCCATCCAAACGCTAGTTTGGGGGTAATTTGGACGCTCGGTTGTCTAAAACTCTAACATTCAGTATTTGATGCCAACTCTATGAACGCCAGTTTGCATTGGCCAAACGCCAGTTTGAGGTAGGCTTGAGTCAAACGCCAGTTTGAGGTAGGGCAAACGCCAGTTTGCTTTGATTTCACTCCAAACTTGACTTTTCCTCACTTTCATGCTACTTTTGTGCCACGAACACGTTTCTCATTCCAAAACATCGCCTTCCGGGTTCTCGAGTCACCTAAGTCCTGCAATAACATGTACGAACAAACACCACGCGTAATTCCGCAAGACAAAATTGCTCGGAAAAGAGTCAAATATCACTAAAAAGGCGGAGTTTACTATCGATGTGACGGTTTAACTCCCCGTGCGCATAACTCTCGATATTGCTCTCGAAACGGTCTATATCTACCCAAAACATGCCAATAAAGTGATAAACGGGGGTTAAACTGCACACCAAAGTACAGTAAAATTGACTCACATCAATGATCCAAAGTCAAAATCCTTTGAGCATATGGCCAATCAAGCTATTGTTCTGTCAACAAATTTTGTACCTGCAGCCGATACACCAAGTCATGCTAAAACTTATTCTTCTACAAGTTGGATTATAGATTTTGGAGCTACTGACCATATTGTTAGTAATGTACATTGTCTACAATCTTCTAGACCTAAATGGCAGTAGTGTCAAAGTCACTCTTATAGGTACAGTTTTTATAAATGACAAACTAGTGCTCACAGATGTTTTATGCATTCCTACTTTTAACTTCAATCTTATATCTTTGGCTATACTTACTGCCAATCCACATTTGTCTATTATCTTTGATCTGAATTCTTGTCTGATACAAGACAAGAGACTTGGGACACATATTGGATCAGCTAGAAAGTCTAAGGGTCTATATGTTTTGACCAATGATTCATGTAATTTGACAAACCTCGCTATTAATAATGTTTCTATAGTGAGTGATCGCCTAGTATTACAAATGGACAGTTTGGCATTACAGACTTGGCCATCTCACAAATAAAAACGATGGATTTGAATTGTGTAGATTCATCTTGTATACATGGTAGTACTTTGTGTCATGTATGTCAATTGGCTAAAATGTAAGAGGAATCATTTTCCTTGAGTCAAACCTCTGTAAAATCTATTTTTGATCTAGTTCATTTTGACAAATAGGGGCCTTATAAACAAAAAACTGTGCATGGTCATTCTTATTTTTCGACTGTGGTTGATGACTATTCTAGATTTACTTGGTTGACTATTCTAGATTTACTTGGTTGTACAAATTGTTCAATCTTTTGTGTAGTATGCTTCAATATAGTTTAATAAACATGTTAAGATTGTTAGGTCAGTCAATGGTATAGAGTTTGACATGCCAGAATACTATGCAGAAAAATGAATAATCCATCAAACATCATGTGTGGATACACCACAACAGAATGACATTGTGGAAAGAAAGCACCAACATATTTTAAATGTTGCTAGAGCCTTAAAATTCCAGTCTAACTTACCTTTGACCTATTAGGGTTATTGTGTATTGCATGCTATTTTCCTAATCAATCTTACCCATTCATCTGTGATTGATCTCAAAACACCTTATTTTCTGTGATTGATCTCAAACACCCTATTTGATGCACCATGGCCAATAGGAATTTTTAAAATTAAAATTGACTCCTAACTTGAATAATAAACCACCAATCAATGATGTTAAAATTGATGATTTGGTGGTCCAAAACATGCACTTGCGCCACCCTAAAAAAGCCGAGTTATGAAAGATACTAAAGTTATGATTTTTGTACGACAGTTATACTATAGGATTGGTTACAATTTTTCTGCGACGGTTATAATATTTGAATATGTTCAAGCCATATATATAACAAAATATTCAATCTTAATATAAAACGACTCCTTCCGTTTTTCTATATCTATCACATTTTAGAATTTACTTAGTTTTTATTTATCTGTTATTTTACATTTTCAATGTTTCATTTATTATTTTTTTTTCTCCTTTACCAATAAAGTATTTACATCTCTAATAAAAAAATACATTTCTAATACTAATTAAAAACTCATTTACCAACAAAGTATTTACATCTTAAATAAAGAAAAACACATTTTCAATACTATATTTTAGACATATGAATTACTACCTTAATCTTTGTGATTCTTCTCTCTGTGACAGATAAAAAAAACGGAGGGAGTAATATTTAAGTTGTTAGAATCAACCATTTCCAAGGCCAGATCTGAGTATTAGTAGTCCCTCCGTTTTTTTATCATGTATTTTTTTATTGGCGATGTAAATAATTTATTTGAGAAAGGAGGAAAATAAATAATAAATGCTTAATCAAAATGTAAAACGACATATAAATAAAAAAACGTAAAAATCAAATGTGATGATATAAAAAAAGCGAGAGAAAGTATTATTTATAACAACTCATCCATGTTACACCATGAATTGCAGGCCAGCTTATTGTACAAGTGGCATATATTTATTTTAATATCAGATATACTATAATTTTACTCGATCAATGATATAATATAAATTCACTAATAAGATATAATATTCGTCAAATGATCGAAAGTGGCGCTAATGTATTATATATATATATCGTTTCAACAAGAGTAATCAAACTCGGATTCCGTCCAGTGAGTCGTAGTTCTAAAAAATGTTAATCAAGTGCAAGATTTTCTTTGTAAATTATGAATGTATGAATTATGATCAGATTCGGGTCCACAATACAGTTCATAGGATCCAAAAGTTTAACAACTCTTAGATTTCTTTCACATTATAAATTATAAGCATGTGGGTCGGACCATTATAAATTACTACTACATGCTAATGCTAAATTGAGAATCCAAAACTCCAGCAAATGGTGCACTGCAGTCTGCAGATTCAGTTTAATTAAACTTCCAAGCAAAATTATTTAAATAGGGTTAATTATCACGAGCAGACAACAAGCGCGTCAATATTTATATTTTTTTTATTTTAATAAAATGAAATAACATATGTTTAACATGGATACGGGGCGATTCAATTTTTGGGTCGTAAAAGGACTTTTTATTATTCCGTATGTTTCAATTTAACTGATTGAGTTCTCAAAACTTTTCTACTCCAAAACGTTGTTTTTCTTACATCTACACTTAGTTCGTTAACAAAAAGTACATTAATTATATAGTCAAAAGGTTTTTTTAATCATTTTTAATGTTAAAATTAAAATATTAACTCACATTATATATTTAATGTGTGTTTTTGTCAATTTAATCCATTATTTTGGAACGTAGGGAATATATAAACAAAACAGTCAACAAACTGTGCGACCTGGCCAAGAAAACACCTGGCAAAACTCAAAATTGCTGCAACATGGAGATAAAACAAAATTAGGGACTTGTTTATCCAGAGCTTTTTAATTATCCAAGTTGCAACTTGTCATCATTTTTTTTTTTTTTTTTTTTTTTGAGTTCCACTTTTAGCACCAATTTCCGGGATTTTTTTCATTTAACGCGCACGATCTTAAGACATAAATCCCCTATCGTGCCTCCTTCCAATTGTGTTTAGTTTGGTTCTAAAACACCAAAACACCAAAACGGAGTGGTATTTTGACAATTGAGCCAGATCCCAACATTTACCTTGCTCCAATAGTGATTTCTACAGCGCCCCTAAAATATGAGATCGAATGCGAATTTTTGATGGTATAACCGCAAATATATCACTTAAAAGCGTAAAGAGTTTTACGTGTAAAAGCATTTTAGTCGTATCATAGAGACCTTAAGTGTCTTATTCACATTCTGATATACTACTCAAAAATCCAAAAAAGAATACGTGAAACTGTTTATGAATACGTGTAATGTCACGTAACTCAGACTTACTCATGCTGTACAAAAGATATTAAAAAACAAAATAGTAATGCTTAGATAGTTAGATGTATCGCCTTCGTTTGACCTAAGATGATTAATAAAGGCAGATAACGAGTCAAGCCATGAGCAATTTTTGACGCTTGGCTCATGAAATGCTCGTTCATATATGATGTAGCCGAACTCGCGAGCAGTTCATGAAAGTCATTCAACGAGCCGAACTTCTGCACTTAAACACTTGCATCGGAACATTCACGAGATTTATCGAGCTAGCTACATTATTATATTATATTATATTAAAAAAACTGTATTTTTTTCGAAGAGCTGAACTTGAGTACTTTTAAGTTAATTTAACATTTTTTCACGTTGCTTGAGCTTGAAATTAAAGTACTTAAAATCTAGTCAAGAACAATCAAACAGAACTCAATCATGCATCTTTAAAACTTAATCGATATGATCTCGAGCATTTTTTTCCTTGTTCAACAAACTCGTTTCTAATTCAAGCATCACTAGCAACTTTTACTGATTACTCAACTCGAAAAATAATGTTTGATTCAACTCAAATCAATTACGCAATTAACCCAAGTCGATCAGTATCTCGTTTTTTCGTAATTCTGCCACTTGACCTCTGGTTATATTAATAAAAGTTTCCCGCTATAAAAAATTTCAACTACTTTATGTTATAATATGTATATTGAGGAAAATATATACTGATTTTCAGAGCAAGCAACATCAGGAATCAAATATGGTAATGTACTATATTATTTGTTTTTTTCAAAGGAAGTTAAATAAACAAACAAAATAAATGTCAAGCACGATAACCATAAATTCAACATTTTAACTTGTTCTAGAGTTATACATATTGTGAAATACCAAGAAAAAAAAGTGAAATTGGTGAATGCTATAACAAATTGTTTTCGGATCGACTTTAGAAAAATCAATTTTAAATGTTGTAAAAGAAAAACTATAAAATAAAATAAAATAAAATCAGATGAACACTTAATTCTAATAGCGTGTCTCGTATTCAACCGACGCAGATACCCACCAATTAATTAAGATGAACTCTTATAAAGTGTGAATGTGTAACTTTCAAAAGTTGATGTAACACCCCGAATTTTAGTAAGGGCAATATAGTTAATTGGGTTTAATTATTTATTTAACCTAATTTCTATTTACCTAAATTAATTATTTGAAAACGATTTAATTAAAAAGGATAATGGAAAATTATTTTAAGGAAAATAATTATTTCTTTTCCTATAAATAAACTCACCCTAATAATAATAATAATAAGTGGATATTAATTATAAGACCATCGTTAGAGAATTAATGATCATTTAGGACATTCAAATCTTATTTGGTTATAAGGACATTCTAATTTTAAGCATGAAACTTATTTAGCTTATAAGCGACATTCTAATTTCAAGTGGATAAAGAAGGTTAAAAAAAAAAAAAGGAAGGAAGGAAGAAGAAAAAAAAAAAAAAAGAGGAAGCGCTGGATGGAGGGAAAAAAAATGCGCTGATGTTTGTTTGTTTTGTTTTGTTTTTTATTTATTTATTTAAATTCACCATATTTCTAAAGGTTATATATTTTGATCTAAAACTCGGATCGTCAAAATTTTAAAGGATACGGTTTGATGTCTGATGAAGGGACATTGATGACTTATGCAGTGACATTGATGTCTGATGCAGGGACATTGATGACTTATGCAGTGGCATTGATGTCTGATACAAGGACATTGATGACTTATGCAGTGACATTGATATCTGATGCAGGGACATTGATATCCGATACAGTGACATTGATGAATGATGCAGGGACATTAAGCTAAACAAGATCGTCAAATGATTCAAGATCGTGTTAAAGAATTGAGGGATTCCACAATGAATCCAATTATCAGGAGGGCACAAACAACGTGTGGCCATTACAAGAGTCATAGTGAAGAGTCTTTGTAGTTTCACCAAACTTGTACTTCTATCCATATTAAAAGCTCAACATTTGGAGAAATGCAAAACAAGTGCAGAGAGGAGAGATGTAGTTGTTAGGTTTTATGCAAAGTGACATTGACGACTTACGCAAATGATATTGATGTCTCGATGTAGGACATTGATGACTCACGCAGTTGACATTGATGTCTCAAGAAGTGACATTGATGATCAGTATTTACAATTAGATAATTGATGCAATGATATTGATGTCACCGCATATACAACTTGATACACACATTTGATAACCTTGTAAAGTAACTTTATTTCTTTGTTATCTTTAAATATTTGATTGATGTTGGTTTATTTGATTAGTGTTGGTTTAAATTATCGATAACTTTGTAAATAACTGTATTTCTTTTGTTTTTTTTTTTTGTTTAAATGCATATTTTTACAACCAAATGTATGCATAAATTGTTACAATAACACGTCACTGCATAAATCGTTACAATAACACGTCAGTGCATAATTCGATACAATAAGACATCACTGCATGGATCGCTACAATAAGAAGTCACCGCGATAAATCACTAAAATGAGACGCCATTGCATAAATCGCTACAATGAGATGTCATCGATCAATGTTGCCAATGGATCACGGCGGTCAATACATAATGGTAGCCAATGAATCGCGCGGTCAATGCATCGGGTGGTTATTGAATCTCGTGGCCAATGCATCCGGTAGGTGGTCAATGCACGACGGTGATAGGTTTCGAGATCAAATGAGTCAATTGTGCCAAGAGTTGCGGATCACTTGGAAAGTTCAAGCAATCTTGTTTGAACCAAGAAATGGAAGTAAAATGTGTTGTACCTTTGATTTTAAGATTCGAGGCAGTTGATGAAATCACAAAGAAGCAAAATGAAGATGCGGTTGTCGTCAGTTACAAGTGAGTGGTCGAGATCAAACCAGCCAGTGGTCACGAGTTAGATGAATGTGGCAACCTTCAGCGTCAAAGGTCGGCTTCGTGTTCCAGATGTGGAAGATTTGAAGAAGACAGTGGTGGATGAAGGCCATACGATAACAATTGCAGTTCACCCCGGAGCAATCAGGATGTGTAGAGAGTTGAGACGGCACTGCCGGCCACCTTCTATGAACATAGAGATGACAGAGTTCCCTATAACACCAGTTAACACGCCAACATCCAGAAGTCACCATTTGAGGCTCAGATGGAAGGAAATTTAGAACGCCACTATCCGGGATGAGAGGAACAAGAATAAACTACAAGACCGTAATGGATACAACAAGCCGTAGAGAATGTCAAGTGGACCGCTGCAACCTCGAGATGGTTCAAGAAATGCGTAAGAGTTGGGAAGATGGAATAAGAAGACTATTAGAGTTTGAAGTTGAAAATAGAACGCATCTACAAAGCGCCCTCAACGAGAGAAGCAAGATGGATTGGGCGGACATGCAAGATAAGCCCCGGATATGAAGGCTCTTATGTGATAGTGGCTAAATTAGACCTTTAGCTTATCCAAATGGAGTTACCAAAACCCTTCATGGGTGTATGACGCTCTACATGTGACAATGATAAGGAAATGGTTAGCCGACATTGATGTGGAAGCAAGCTTTGACTTTGAAATAGTCGAAGAGAACTTGACCTACACATGTAAGAATCAAGTGCACCTTAGATCGGAAGATGAAGAAAGTTAAGAAGGAAGACATACAACTAGTTTTGGTTCAGTAGAGAAGTCACACACCGGCAGAGGCGATATGAGAGTCAGAAGACGAGACGTTTTGTGAAGCTCCAGAGTTCAAGTACCTCCAAGTTATGTTCGGGGCCAAGACGAAACTTGTTTTAAGTGGGGAAGGATGTAACACCCCGAATTTTAGTAAGGGCAATATAGTTAATTGGGTTTAATTATTTATTTAACCTAATTTCTATTTACCTTAATTAATTATTTGAAAACGATTTAATTAAAAAGGATAATGGAAAATTATTTTAAGGAAAATAATTATTTCTTTTCCTGTTAATAAACCCACGTACCCTAATAATAATAATTAAAATATACATCATACGGAAATTCCTTCTGCAAATTGGAAGAGAGCCGCTGTACAAGAAAGAAATAAATAGTTCGGACGCTGCTTTTCAATTCGGGTTTCACGGTTGATTTTCGTGCAAACCATAGTAGAAGAAATTGATCACCGCGAGGAGACGATTGTTTCGATACCAACCGTTCTTTTTTTGGTAAGTTTTCCTTTTTAGCCCTAAATCTAGATCCGTTTATGTTCTTGAGATATACCTGCGTTTTTATAGATTAGAAAGGTTGCCTAATCGTAGTAATTGGTTAATTATCGTGAGTGATTCGTAGGTTTTATGTCAGAATCGGCGAAGCTTTTTACTATCCTGCTTTCTCTTCAATCACTTTTGAAATCATGCATGAAGGTAAGAGGGTGTTTTTAACTGATTTTGGGTGTTCAATTATAGTGATTATTGCCGTTGTTTATTTATTTTTATTTATATTCTATATTGCCGATCGAATCACCCAAAGAATATAATTCCTATTGCTATTGCATGGTGAATGTGCCGGAGGAAAAAAAGAAAGGGAAAAAGGAATATATATATATATATAAGTACCCTATTCCCAGGAAAGAAAAAAAAAGGGGAACAAACCGTGGGCACTGTATTTAAAAAAAGGGGAATATATTATATGTTGCTTCCGGATTGTAATAATAATAATAATTATTATAAAAATAATATATAAGGTGGTGTTTATGTTCCTAAATATTATTATATGCGATAATATTCATCTTATTGGGTATTATTGGTGTACAATGTGTTATGGTTTGATATGCATGTCGTGGGACATTATATGTTAATCGACAATGTCTAACATCGACTTCTCAGTAATTTGTATCAAATCGCACCACAACCGAGATCCTCTCATGCATGAGAAGGTGAGCACCGGAAGGCTTTGTTTAGGCCTTGTGGACATTGACTTAGTAGTCATTGATCCTTTTACAACGCACAGGTAAGCAGAATTCAGAGGTCTAAGACTAGATGTCCCCAGTGAAGCCTTTTGTGAATGAACCAGGTGGTTAGAACTTAACTCGTAAATACATACGTGGTTGTCTAAAAGCTAAAACGCCAATGTCATTGGTAAGGCACATTTCTAAATCAAGCATGAGAATCTTGCAACCCTTTTGAGTTATGTGTCAAGGGACAACGTGTAACTTCCCACATGGAGACCTAAGTCCATGCCCCTCGAGAGGTGCTTAATATGTCTCGGTGCATTCTCACCATGCACAGTGTCCTTTGGTATTGATGTAACAAATCTTATTTGTGTGAGGTTATACTACGGAGCTAGTAGAGGGTGAGAGAGCTCTACTATTACAACATACTCCCTCCGTCTCATTTTGTTTGGGACTTTTGGGAACTCATAAAAAATAAGGAGACATCATTTAATGTCTTGTCTACTCATTAAAAACATAGCTCAATTACAATTACATCCTTTTGTGTTCTTCTACATTTTTCAATAAATTGTTATATGAGGTCATTTTAGACATTTAAGAGACAAATTTAATTCTAAACATTAGAAGTGGGACTAATTTTGGGACATCCCAAAAGGAATAAGTCCCAAACAAAGTGAGACGGAGTGGAGTATGTGTTAGTGATTGTAGATGATGCCATGTTCTATGCATCCGCTTTATTGCTATATATTGTACCGTTCTTCTACCCCTTACTAAATACGTATGTACTTACCCCTCTTCTCTCTTGTCCCCACCCCGAGAAGGTGGTGTGTTTTGTAGGTCGCTTTTGAGGCCACCGAGGAGTGACCGGAGATGGTGTAGATGAAATCTTTGTTCTTTATTTTCCATTGTAATCTGGTATAGATTGATTCATCCTTGTAATGCTAGAAATTGATGAGTCGAGTTTGTGGTTATCAACATGCAAAGTGATTTATTGTATTTGATGGTATTAGTAAAGTCTCTTGATGAGATAATAGATGCAAAGACGTGTTACTTTCGATCGTGTATTAGTCGTTTTAGTTACCCGAGTCAATCGCTTCGCTTTCCGCTTTGTCTCGATGTTTGCTTACGTGAGGCTTACGTGTATAATTAGATTAAATTTTAATTATATGCGTGCCGGACGCTCTTTTTTTCGGATAAAGACTCGGTATCCGGGACAGGGCGCCATAGTTGGTATCAGAGAGACAAGTAAACACCGCGATAGACTTAAACTCTTAAGATGTGGTCTAGTTGTGTTTAGAATCGAAGGTGAGAATCTTGCGTTAGATCTTTTAAGTGTAGACCCTCTTAAGTTAGTCCGAACCCTTAAGGTTGAAGTCTCTAAACCAAACCATGTCACATAGACTCAGTGAAACCCCTTTAAGCAAAGCTTTGGGATCGTAGTCTTATGTCTACACCTCTAAGTTGAGGTCCTCTTGGTTGAATTTTCTTTACACTTCCCATTGTGTTCCCTTCACGTTATTCTACACACGAATATCTAAGCCTACTTTTGGCTTGGCCTAACTTTGTAGAGAAAGACATGTGATTCAACTCTACTTAATCCTCCACTTTCTCTTTTCACTATTGCTTGGTTTGTGTTTACCAAAATTCTTTGACCATGCTTTGCTTGATATGGGCTCCACATTTAACTCCATATGAAATTCTATCATTTCCGAGTGCTTCTTACTGCTTCAATTATTAGTGTTAAAGGTTTCTTGCTTTGACACATAGTTTTCATCATCCCCTTGTTTGACGTTATCCAACATGATTGAATGCTCTTGTTCCCATGTTTTCCTTTAACATAAAACTGTTTTTTCCTCTGCTCCGAAAATTCTGGGAATTTTCATCAATGTAGATTACTATCTTATCTACAATTTATCTTTTACTTCAACTCGATAATGGTTATGGATTGTTCAAAAATCCATGTTAATGCCGGACACTCTGTCCAGAAAATCTGCACCAGAACCTTCACTTCTTCTTCTGTTTTGAACAGGTTAAACATCTTCAAATGACCTGAATTTTTGATATGTTGTAGATAACAATTATATCTACAACTTTCTTCTTGGAATAAAGTACAAATTCCTTTTCGTTTGACCACAATATGCAATTTAAAGAAGTGTTTACCAATCTGGAAATTTTGACAGCTTGTGCATTTGGAAGAAACAATTGTTTTTGACCAACTCCCTCTCATTAAAAAATTCTAATATTTTTTATGTCACATGGGAAACTCCAGTATCTATATCTTTCTCTTTGGATCGTGCTCAAATTCCTTTCGCTTGGGCTGTACAAATTGATAATGTCGATCCAGAGTAAATATCATACACATCAACCTAAAAGGAATCCTCACCTCTTCGACTTAAGGTTTGGGCTAAGAGAGTAGTAAGTTATGGTGGTTATGTTTTAGAAGTTTCCTAAGTTTGATCTTCTTCTAGAGTAAGTCTCTTAGTAGGATGTTTGTAAGGCTAACGTTATAGTTTCTTTTGCGCTTATAAACAAGCACAAAGACGTTACCTTCCAAAGATGCCATGTTTGAAGTTCAAAACCTTTTATGCCTTTTCTAGTAGATTACTTCCATTCGATTCCTCACTTGAGGTATTTGAGGTCAATAACTTCTCGCTATATTTTGTCATGAATTACCTCGTAATCATATCGCCTTAAGCCTTTCTTCTAAACAAGTTATCATCTTCTCACTTTCCAAACCCAAGAGATAAGCTGTGTAATCTTGTATTGATACAACCTCGCTCCTTCTTTCCGATTCAATTTGATTAATCATTCCTTGTTCTATGTTCATTCTCGCCTTCCCTCCTAAGGGTAATGTTGATTTTGTGAAATTTTCATCCGATGCTCCATGATCTTTCAAGGTACGCACCTCATCTTTTACCGCTTAGATCTTTAATCCTACCATGACATCCTTGTTCAATTACTTACCCTTAACCTTCCTGGCAATCTATACCAAACCAAGATCGTGCGTAAGGTATTTGCTTATCAAGATGTCTTCCGAGCCTCTGTTTACCAACATTTGAACTCCAAAGCTCTTATTAGTTTCAATAAAGGTAATGCACCTTGTATCCTTCCCCTGCTTTAATCTCGCTTGGGCCATTTAGAGTCCCATGAACCAACAGACTCACTTTTTGACATTTCTTCTTCTATCTTGGTATTTCTATAACAATTTTGTGACACTAGACTAAATGTCTATTTTATTTTAACCTTTTGATTCCCTCATAAGGAATGACCCCGAGCACTTATTCATTGACACTGCATCTATTTCTCCCGAGTAAAGGCAACCTCGAACCCCGAATTGGATCATCAATGATCTTTTACACTCCTTTTGAAAGTTTGAATTAATTATGCATAATCAAACTTTATCCGACATATCCTGATCGAGTGTCTATTCAACTTCACTCAAAGACTTGTTTACCGCTGACTCTTTTCAAAACTTTTGATTTTTCCTTTATACCGCCCTGAGGAAGTTCCTACCTCTCTTTCAATCTTGAAATAACCTCTCTTTGACTAATGCAAACTTGGACACTTCTTGACAAGTGTTTATTTCATACTAAGACCTTTTGGTGTACTCGTTTTGTCTCCATAGCTCCTTCATGTTGAGACTCTTGCTCTCTTATTGATTTCTCGGTTGTGTAGCCTTTTAGGTGCTCGACCTTGCACTTTTAATTTTTCTCGTTGAAGAATGATCCTTGAAGCATTCTTATGGATCGAGAACCTTCTTAGTTCGCCAACATCCATTTTGTTTATCATATCCTTGACGATTAAGGTCACTTGCCAAGTAATCTCAAGTCCAATCTTCTTTTCCTTCTACATTAAATGTCTCAAAGACCATAATGTGATGTTTCTCTTAACGCCCCACTTTTAAGGGCTTATGTAAAAGCTCGTTATCTTCCTTTCAGACGGTCGAGTTCCTTTGTAGCTATCGATGTTGCGTAATTCCACTCTCTCAAAAGAATCTTATCCGCAAGATGTTATTTTGTTTTTTCTCCTTTTGGTGGCTATCTTTGTATTATGATACAATGCTTCATTCTCCGCCTTTGGGACCAACTTCAACTTTCTTCAACACGGAATCACCATGTTTTGTTTATAACCAATGAACCTCACCGGTTTTGAGAACTTATCGCCGCTTCTTCCGCTTACCATGTTGACATACCACTGGGTACCCAACTTATCACTATTCAACATCATTTGTTTTCCAAGCTAACCCTTATTGGCATAAGGATTGGATCGTAATATCAAAGAGATAGTATAACAAATCCGTGTTTCTCTTTCCCGAAAAGACTCAAAACCCTTCAAAGAATAATCCTTAAGTTTTACAAAAGCTTGTGCCGCAGTTGATGTTTCGAGATCAAATGAGTCAATTGTGCCAATAGTTATGGATCACTTGGAAAGTTCAAGCAATCTTGTTTCACCAAGAACGGAAGTAAAATGTGTTGTACCTTTGATTGCAAGATTCGAGGCGCTTGATGAAATCACGAAGAAGCAAAATGAAGATGCGGTTGTCGCTGGCCATAAGTGAGTGGTCGAGATCAAACCATCCAGTGGTCACGAAGTTAGATGAATGTGGCAACCTTCGCCAAAGGTTGGCTTCTGTGGTTCCAGATGTGGAAGATTTGAAGAAGACAAAGTGGTGGATGAAGGCCACACGATAACAATTGCGTTCATCCCAGAGCAATCGGGGATGTGTAGAGAGTTGAGACGGCATCGCCACCACCTTCGTGAACATAGAGATAGCAGAGTTCCCTATAACACCGCTTAACACGCCAACATCCAAGTCACCATTTGAGGCTCAGATGGAAGGAAATTTAGAACGCCAAATCATCCGGGATGAGCGGAATAAAGAATAAACTACAAGACCGTAATGAATACAACAAGCCGCAGAGAATGTCAAGTGGACCGCTGCAACCCTCGAGATGGTTCAAGAAATGCAAGAGTTGGGAAGATGGAATTAAGATCGTTAGAGTTTGAAGTTGAAAATAGAACGATCTACAAAGCGCCCTCAACGAGAAACAAGATGGATTGGCGGACATGCAAGATAAGCCCTGGATATGAAGGTTTCATGTGATAGTTGGCTAAATTAGGACCTTTAGCTTATCCAAATGGAGTTACCAAAACCCTTCATGGGTGTATGACGTTCTACATGTGACAATGATAAGGAAATGGTTAGCCGACATTGATATGGAAGCAAGCTTTGACTTTGAAATAGTCGAAGAGAACTTGACCTACATGTAAGAATCAAGTGCACCTTAGATCGGAAGATGAAGAAAGTTAATAAGGAAGACGTACAACTAGTTTTGGTTCAAGAGAGAAGTCACACACCGGGCAAAGGGCGATATGAGAGTCGAAGACGAGACGCTTTGTGAAGCTCTGAATTCAAGTACCTCCCAATTATGTTCAGCTTTAGGACTAAACTTGTTTTAAGTGGGGAGGATGTAACACCTAATTTTAGTAAGGGCAATATAGTTAATTGGGTTTAATTATTTATTTAACCTAATTTCTATTTATCTAAATTAATTATTTGAAAACGATTTAATTAAAAAGGATAATGGAAAATTATTTTAAGGAAAATTATTTTTTTCCTGTAAATAAACCCACCCTAATAATAATAATAATATACATCATACGGCAATTCCTTCTGCAAATTGGAAGAGAGCCGCTGTACAAGAAAGAAATAAAAAGTTCGGACGTTGTTTTTCAACTCCTGGTTTAACGGTTGATTTTCAATTGCAAACCATAGTAGGTTAAATTGATCACCGCGAGGAGACGATTGTTTTTCGATACCAACCGCTCTTTTTTCGGTAAGTTTTCCTTTTAGCCCTAAATCTAGATCCGCTTATGTTCTTGAGATATACCTGCGCTTTATAGATTAGAAAGTTTGCCTAATCGTAGTAATGGTCAATTATCGTAGTGATTCGTAGGTTGTTGGAATCGAGGATTGAAGCTTTTTACTATCCGCTTTCTTTCAATCACTTTTGAAATTGCTAAGGTAAGATGGTGTTTTTATCGGATTTTGGGTGTTCAATTATAGTGATTATTGCCGTTGTTTATTTATTTTTATTTATATTCTATATTGCCGATCAAATCACCCAAAGAATATAATTCCTATTGCTATTGCATGGTGAATGTGCCGTAGGAAAAAAAGGAAGGAAAAAGGAATAGGAGATATATAATTACTAATTACATTTGCAAAGAAGGTTGGTATGTTTCCGAAACAAAGAAAAAATATATAAATTAGAACATATGTGTTAGTGATTGTAGATGATGTCATGTTCTATGCATCTGCCTTTATTGCTATATTGTACCGTTCTTCTACCCCTTACTAAGTACGTATGTATTTACCCCCTCTTCTCTCTTGTCCCCACCCCGAGAAGGTGGTGTTTTGTGGAGTCGCTTTCGGAGGCCACTTAGAGTGACTTAGGAGATGGTGCAGATGAAATCTTTTGTTCTTTATTTTTCATTGTAATCTGGTATAGATTGATTCATCCTTGTAATGCTAGAAATTGATGAGTCGAGTTTGTGGTTATCAACATGCAAAGTGGATTTATTGTATTTGACGGTATTAGTAGAGTCTCTTGATGATGTAATAGATGCCGCTGTGTTACTTTCGATCGTATTAATCATTTTAGTTACCCGAGTCAATCGCTTCGCTTTTCCGCTTTGTCTCTCGATATTTGCTTACGTGAGGCTTACGTGTATAATTTGATTAAATTTTAATTATATGAGTGCCGGACGCTTTTTTTTCCCGGATAAAGACTCAGATCCGGAGGATGCGCGCCACAATTGAATATGGTTTTCAAAAAAGATATGGTATTCAGTAAATGAATGAAAAGTTATTAACGTATTGAAAACTACAAAATGAAGGGAATCGCTGAAAATTGTTTTATTTTGTTAATACTTATTACTGGTCCTTATAGTTTTGATATGTCCAAAATTTTTTAAAATTTCTATTACTTGTAATGATATTG